>CM023199.3:8373853-8973853 GCA_004115045.4 Sinella curviseta | reverse complement strand
ATCTCACAAATGAACGGCGAGCAGTTCGCACTCTCACTACACGACAACAAAAACGTTTACATACACACATACATACTTATTCTAAAAGTAACACGCAGTCGGTACAAAACGTAACCTATACGAAATACATTAAACAAAGACACTACTGAAACGATGTAAAAGTGCCACTTGAAAAGATACAATAATGCCAAGCTGAAAAGATACAACAATGCCAAGCTGAAAAGATGTAATAATGCCAAGCTGAAAAGATGTAATAATGCCAAGTTGAAATGCTACAAAAATGACAAGTTGAAACACTACAATAGTGCCATCGACTCCATACACCTCGACATTCCGACCCCCAAAATCAGGGTATTGCCTGATTTTCCTTTTCGAATATCCGTTGTCTTCTTTCATCTTGGTTGTGGCTCTCTGGTTGCCATCTCGAACTTGATCCAATTCTGGTGTTAATCCCTCCACATATCTTAGCTGCTTCCTCTGCTGCACCGGTACGTCTGGGTCTTGCTTCTGCTTTCCTCGTAGTCCGGATTCTCCTAATAGCCAATTAGTTTTGGCTGATTTCTTTGGTCTTTCTCTGACACTACAAGGGACTCCAGTATCCTCTCTTCCATTCCATGGCTGCGGGCCTTCCGGTTTGTCACGTGTCTCCCACACCTGGACATTTTCCGCAGTTGCTGCTTCTTCTTCCTTCAGCGACTTGATCTTGTCTGGAACCCGAAGCTGCATCTTGACTTGATCCAAGTCTCTGGTATTCTTGTTTTCTTTCTCCCAAGAAACGGTCTCTGGTTCACTTGGTACTGCTTCTTGCTGCTCTTGATAGTACATGTCGTTGCAGTTCTCCACAATGGCTGTTGCTTGGAATGAGTGATCTACATTTTGTATCGACTCCGCAGCAGTTTGGTCTTCTTCTATCGTCACCGCATTGACTCTTGCGACCGCTTTCTTGACTCTGTTCAGTTTGCCGGCCAGTACCCATCCTAGAGCTGTCCTCTTGGCCATTGGTTGATCTTCTCGCCCACGCAGAATTTCTACGTGAGCTGTCACGTACGGGTTGTCCTCTCCAATGAGTACTTTTGGTACCACACCGTTGAAGGTTTCCAGTTTGGCTCGGCGCAAGTGCTTCCAAGTCTGCTTTACTGCTTCCGCATCTTGGTTGTACGGAGAGAGGCCAAGAGTTTCCATTGTCATAGCTCCGGTAATGCTGTGAAACTTAGCATTTCTGTAGTTTCCAGCTACCTGGAAATTGACTTCTTGACAATCCACTGTAATCATGTTTCCTCCGATGCCACGACACTTGCGCTTCTTCTTTTTTCCGTCGATGCCCAATTCTTCAGCTAGACTTGCCTCCACCATGGTTGTATCTGCGCCGCTATCCAGTAACGCGTACGTTTTCTTCGTACCCTTGGGTCCTCTGATACGAATCTTGACAACAGATAATGGCTTGGATTTCTTGACTTGAACTGTTCCAACGTTGGCACTTTTCTTCCTGCTACTGCCGGCACTGCCATCACTGTCTGACGAAGAGTCATCACTGCTGGGCGGAAACTTGTACTCCTTTCTCTCTTTACGATCCTCACGATCCTTTCTCTGCTTCTCGGTCTTCTCTTTGTCTTTCCACGGCTTCCCTCATCTTAAATTCATTTTTCTTCGACAGCGAAGCTCGTTTGGTCTCAAAGTCACGCACACATCTTTTCAGTTGCGTGTTCAAAAAATCCATCTCATCATCATACTTGGCTTTCTCAGACGGTTCCAGAGTTCTGGATTGCAGCTTTTGCAGGTCCTCAATCTTATCTTCCAGTTCCTGACGAGCCTTTTGATGGTTATCTTCCAATTCGAAGATGTCCCTATCTGCTTCCAGTTCAACCCTTTTGATGGTGCTTTCTGAAAGGCCACTTGATGATGACTTTCCACTGCTGGCTTTCTTCTTCGGAGGAACAAATGACGTAATAGTAGGTTTTGACTGCCTACTTCCCTGGACCCGTTGTGAAGTAAGGTGCTGGAGCTTAACCTGAAGTTTTGATAACTTCTCCCGGCACTGACGGTGGAACAACTTGCAGTTGTTGTACTCCGGGCTGGCGTTATTCCACTCTTCAATCTCCTCCTCCGTCATGTCGTCCTGGTTCTTTCCTTCATATTTGGCAGCAATCGGCTCAACTCTCTTGAACTTTTCTTCTGTGAAATCCATCTGGTATTTGGTGACAGCAATATCCGCCTTGACCTCGTCAATATCTTCTTCAAGACTCTTGTATCTTGTTGACCCTGGCCCTGGTGGGGGAGACGTATCGCACTGCCGTCTCAACTGACTGGATCCTCCGGGTTGCTGCTCTGATATTGTCGCTCCTGTTGCTGGGGTAGCCGACTCGCCCTGCTTCCCCAATCCGATGTACGCCAACTTCACTGGTGGTACAGACGGCCTCTTGCCTTGATCCGCCATGGTTGATAAGATGGTGTCACTTAAACTTCTTCAAATAACTGTCCTTAACGATCACTGAGTTTCGTAATTGTTCCACTAAAATGACGTAATTTTCTAGCTGCTCCGACTCCGTTGAATCCCGGGTTTCGGCACCAAATGTTGTTGTGAGGGCTGAAATTGTTGACTATCGAACGCCACACTTTTATGACGCACTGTCGGACCGACACCGTCAATCTTCAGGACCCTGATTTCTATTCTTGCGTCCAACGGGGGTTCAGAACAGCGTTCTCCTAACAGCTTCACGCTCAACAAGATCTCGTGCAAGAGTGCAATTTAATGCTCCAAATAATCACTTATCTTGAAAGACACGATTTACTGATAAGACGAACAGCGAAACTCTTTATTTACTCATTCAAGGAACAATTTATTTATCAGTAATTTTAACAGTTTTCGAATTCTACGCTAGTTTATTTGATTTACAGCGCATTTAACTTAACGCTAACAAAAATCTTACAGAAACTTATTCTCTGGAGCTCTGAGTTCTTCATTGCTCGGAAGGCAAACTCACACTGAATCTATTTTCTTCTTTTTCTTCCTAAGTTCTACCAATACCAATAATACATAAGGACTTACTTGCTAAACTTACAGCTAGGCTTACAAACAGAACAAGAATAAACTCGATCTCACAAATGAACGGCGAGCAGTTCGCACTCTCACTACACGACAACAAAAACGTTTACATACACACATACATACTTATTCTAAAAGTAACACGCAGTCGGTACAAAACGTAACCTATACGAAATACATTAAACAAAGACACTACTGAAACGATGTAAAAGTGCCACTTGAAAAGATACAATAATGCCAAGCTGAAAAGATACAACAATGCCAAGCTGAAAAGATGTAATAATGCCAAGTTGAAATGCTACAAAAATGACAAGTTGAAACACTACAATAGTGCCATCGACTCCATACACCTCGACAAGCTGACATGAATTGCATTTTCTGATTTCCTTCGTTTCCCCGCGCCCATCATGTCCATGTCCACCTTCATTTCAACATATAAAATCTAAAACTGACAATGCTTGCTAACATTGTAGAGAAATAAAAACCAATCTTGTGCGCAACTTCTTCGGATGTTAGACAGATATTATATAGACATCAGAAAAGAAATGCAGTGTGCTTCACTAACTTCATGCTGGAATACGTATCAACGCTTTTTTTAGCTAGGGTGAAGAAGAATCCGTCTCGGACTATAATCATTGAAATGCTACAAATTATAGTTCAACGTCACTAGGTGACATTTTCATTTCGTTGAAACAGTATTTAAACCTAGGTCGTTGATCTTTCTCGATGTCGTCGTAGATAATGGTAGAATATAGCAAAGCAAAAATGTCCCTTTGATATCTTACGCATTTGAAATTGCATAATTATCTATAGCTGGATCTATTAGAAAAGGTTGCAAAAGAGGATAGCAAGCGATAGTAATACATTTTTGTGGGAAGGCTAATTGAAATAATTGAGATGGTGATATATTTGACGACATACTAGCAGAAAATGGGAAATCGAAAGTTTTTAAAACAAAGTAAATATAATACACGAACGATTTTAAAATTGAGCAAAACTTGCAAATGGGCATTACAGAATAACACCCAATTGCGATGAGAATATTGTGCGAAAATATTTGCCAATTTATGCCCTATGAGTAGCCACGTGGTTCGCAGAATCATGATTTGTTCAACGTTCAACCAAATAACCAAATTGTGATTATGACAACCTCTTGGTAATCTGTACTCATGGCTTGAACAAAATCAATGCACAACGGAATCAAATCTTGTCCTGGTATTTCGTCCGATGTCTGGGCTGCGATTGTGATTTTTGTACTTCTCGTAATTGCCTTTCGCCAGGACTGTGTATTGACACTGCGTCGTCGAGTTCAGCATGCTTTGTCACAACTTATGAACGTAAGTGTTAATATAAGAATACGATATGAAATAAATCACTGTTTGAACTGTAAATATTAAGAACATAGTATCCCAACCACAATTACATAAACGTTGTAATTGCGCAGTGTAAATTAACATTTTTATAAATTGAATTTTCGCATCTTCTGTGACAGGCTTCTCAACTCTTTCCGGAGCACTTCAATCTGGACATTGTTTTCCAGTCCAGTACAGTTTGCAGTGAGCAGGAGACCATTATGATTATCACAGGAAGAAGGCGAAGGGAAGAAAATATCGTGCACCATATAATACTCTAATTCCACACTTTAACTTTAACTCACCACTTCATTCAACGAACCAATGAAGCTGTGGGTTACGTGTCTCACGAGCAATGCATCCTAAAATAAGCAACTTGTCCCCAAATTATGGCATGAATAAGATCACAATTTATAATATTTTTGATTTGTTATAACAGGTGTTACGACATTTTAAATAATATTTAAATAACATATAAATAATATAGTCTGTCAATGTTATTACAAGAAATCTTAATAAAATAATTGTTTTGCTCTAAGCCTCTTTGATGTTACTGTTACGTCCACTGAAAACAAGTGACCATTATTATCGGATGGACTTTGATTTAAATCCACAAGTCGGCTGGAATATGTGCTGCAGCATTTGCAACTAAAATTCAGTCGATCCCAATATAACGCTTCAAGTAGAAACACGACGAAACTGACAGTACGGTTTCCCAATTGTCAGAAGCGAAAATCCTTGTAACTTTGTACACATATAGGTTGGGTGGTACAAAGTATTTGTGGATAATTTTATGATCCATGGTTGTCTAGTTTCCGAGAAATAAGAAAAATAAATTTGAAATGTACATAGTAGATGTATCCCAAATGTACAGAAGCAACGTACCCTTAATGTATGGAAGTGGTATATCCCAAGTATGCAGGGGTGGGAAAGCCATTCATCTAAAGTCCATAATTGTTAATTAGTGGTACCGATATTAGTTGTTAGACCATTTTGATAAAAACATGAATATCGCCTTTTGCTTGGAGTAAACGTAACAAATGAGAATACTCTATGGTAGAAACTGCTGCCAAACGATCAACGTATTTTTTAGTATTACCACAACGGAATCGTCGAATCTTCTTATGGGACAATTAAAATAGTTAATTCGCTCGCGATCGCATGGTTAATGACTTTCCCACTACGTTATATTTGGTATATATCACCTCTGTGTACTTGGGGTATATCGGTTCTGTATATTTGGGGTATATAAACTCTGGAAATTGCAAATTTATTTTTCTTATTTCTCGGAAACTAGCCAACCATGGGTCATAAAATTTTCCACAAATACTTTGTGCCACCCAACCTATATGTGTACCAAGTTACAAAGATTTTCGCTTCCGACAATTGGGAAACCGTACTGTGAGTCCATTCAGTTATGCTAGCAACAGCAGAATCACAGAAACCTGCTGCAGCTGTAAGGTCGTGTAAGGTTGGTCTACGTCCGTGCCGTATGAAGTAACTCTACTGAGTAATTGATTGCTGTAGGTGTGGTGGTTCCAAGAATTCTCAAAGATTTGCATTTTCGTCATGCTGTCAATATGCTGCATTTGCTCCAGCAGATTCATAGAAAATATCAATCGACTGTAGATACCGCTTTCGGTAATTACAGAAATAAATATTTGAAATTTTTCGCGGAGGAAGCAGTTATTGTCGACTTTCCAGTAATACATGGTCGTTAGGTAAAGCGGTTCGTGTTTATTCTCGACTACTTGCCGTTTTGTGAACATTTCAATTAGCGGCTTTAGAAATCCAACAAAGTTGCGATGTCGATTGTTTGAATTCCAGGTTAAGCGCCGTGTATTCAGCATGGTACGTACTACCAAGAATCTTCCGTTAGTGCCAGAAGACGTCTCGCGGAATCCGATACTGTATTCCTTATGTATGATAGGGGTTGTCTCATTAGTGTACGAGCACTGAATATCAACACCCGCGTTGATTTTTAACATCAACTCCGTCAGTGAATCAGGATATAGACTGTCCGTAACGAACTTCAGCTTTCTAAACAAATTTGTTGACCCCATAACGGAAATGTTTCTTTGAGGGTCACCTACAAGGTGTCGAGACATTTTCCAAATATTATAAAGATATTTAGAACTGGCATAAATTGGCAATTCCGACGTCTCATTGAGCTCATTGAAGGTTGATGGTACGTTTTGAGGGCCATTGGACTTTGTTAGCAAGGAATACATTTCCGACGTGTAAAAGTTCCTAAGCGCCAGTGCACCTACTAACCAAGTCATCACCAGCCCTGTAGATTTTACATGTCTCAACCCTCGCATTTCACCATCGCCCTGCTCAAGCAAAACACTAAAAATCCAAAAGTAAAAATGAAATTCTTTGTTTGAAAGAGAAACTACAGTGATCAGCAGTAACACTAAGATACAAAAAGCAGATATAAGAAGAGCACACCAGACTGAATATGGAAGAGGTCTTAGTATTACACCATAAACGTCTGTATTCGTCCATCCAGGGGCTCCCAAGCCGTACAATTCATTCTTGCCAAGAACAACAGAGAAGCGCATTCCATCAAATTCAGCGCCGAATGGAAGAGGATTGTGTGTGGTTGAACTGATGTCAACAACGTTTTCTGAATTATCAACAATGCCTATAGGAAATGCATAAGATATACTACTGTTTTCGAAAGCGGAGAACATTTCTTGCAAACAGTACTCGAGGTCGTATCCAAATTTTCCAACTCTGGTAATCCTCGCTGCATCATTGCAGTCCGAATTCTGCTTCTCATCTCTGGCATGTTCTATTCCGAAGTCATTCAACTTTGCCTGAGCTCGCAAGTTGGTGAAAATATTGTCCTTCAGTGATGCTTGGGATTCCGATATGGCAACTAAAATCCTTATTCTAGTGATCATTTCAAATTTGTAAAATTGCATGGAGACAAGCACAGCTTTCACAAACTCAGACTTCTCACATGTAAAACAATCCTCTAGCCAATTGCTTTCATATTGTTCATGGGCCCAAATCGCAATGAATTTTGACTCCGCCAGCAGTTCTGGGACTTGGACGACATATTTCGCTGTCGATTGATATTCGACTGATGGCGGTATAACCGCCAGTATGCACTGCGGCCCAACAAGCCGCGAATGCATTGGGTGCCCAAAGGGTGACAGGGAATTCCCGAATGGTGCAAAAATTACCGATGTCAAATCAACATATTTTAAACCCAAAGGAGCAGAAGGGTCTTTTTCAGGAGTGTCGGAAAATGTTGTCGGAACGAGAACAAGGCAAGTGATGGATAATTTTTTGGGACCAAACGTATGAAAGTATTTGCTTCCACGGAACATTGTCTTGGAAAATGGAGATGCAGTGCGCTGGATAACACTACGGTGCACTGAACTCACCAACATCTCATGGTGCACAACTTTCTGTCTGTTGAGCAGCTCCTTACGAAATGAATTGTACATGGTGCATCCTCCAACGCAAAGACTATCTGCCTGATGTTACCCGGTGAAAACGTGTACCTCGCTTCGGACGACAACGATGGAATGGAGATTGCATTTTGAATTACACATATAAAGTGAAATAAGAATATACAAAATTGACTATCCATTTTGTTGGCAAGTCAAAAGAAATAAATAGGTTTAAAAGTCAGTTCCTCTACGTGGAAAATCCTTTTGATTTGGTTTGAGCGAGATTCATTGTACATACAAAGCGACCCACAATGTTTTGTAGTCCAACGCACTACCAGACATTCAAATCCTAATTGTTCCTTTATTAAATGATTGTCAATTACAAAGTTGTATTTGTAAATCACTGCGGACATTTGTGCATTCCAATTCGATTACGGCAGGAGGCTGCCGGCAGGAGGCTCCGACACGAGTAAAATTTAACTGAAGCACAGCTTTCAGTTTGCAGTTAGTTATGACGTGTCTTATCAACATAATTTAAGAATAATAATCTCGTCCATAAAGTTCAACTTTAGCTGAGTGACACGTAAAAGTATACGTGGAATTGCTCGAAATTCCATAACCGTATACGTAATTTAATTCACCTACATATATTGTACTTGAAGGCACTTAATATTTGCAAAAAGAATTGATCTTATTACTTCAAAGCGAAATACTATGTACAGCCACCATTTGCAACAGGAGCAGTTGAGTGCTGCTTGGAATATTTAAACTTGAGCTGCCTACTTCCTGAATAACGCTTCAAAAATATGGGTCAACTCGATTGTGGTATTACGTATTTAGGAAATAATAAATAATTTTAAAAGCCATTATGTTAGAATCCAATGTAAAATTTAAATCATCACCAAAAACATTCCTTTGGTTTCCAAAATGACAGCTGAAAGTTTATTGTGATTACGAGCCTCTTAATCAGCAATATCTGTACGTCCAGCAGATGACAAAATAATTTGCTTACATGTGCACAAATTGAACACCAAATTTGAATTATATATTTTGTAATATTATATTGCAAAATTCAGTTTGTACAACCTGCATTAGATGGATCCAATCCTAATAAAATCCTCTTCCTGGAACCTTCTCTACTAATTTGTCTCATCGGTTGACTTATAAACAGAACGGCGTCCGTCTTAAACACTTTCACATGGGAAACAAATACATATACCTTTTTGGAATATACCTCTTTGTCAATTCCTCCACATTGGTGGGAGGTACCAATTTTTTACTAAATTTTTCACAGAATAATCGGCCTTCGACTAGAAAACGGTGTTTTTAAAATATGTATTGACAAGCAGTATGGGGTAGTTACCTCAATTTAGCCGATTTTTTTTACAAATTTATAATACTTGTAAAGATGGGTTAAGATATTGGTAAATCCAAAGGGTGAAATCTCGCTTTATAGTTTTTCCTCTTGTTATTATATATCCGATTTCTTGTCGTTTGTTAAAATTGTATCGGCTACTGGTAAGCTTATATACAAATAAATATCACTCTGATGTCTAATAGGTCTTATCAATCTATTTGAAGCATAAAGCGAACCGATCGTATGAAGTTTATGTATTATCATCCGGAGCGAACAGTGATGTAAAATGGCTAACCTTGTCAACGAATCATTCCGAAATTTAGTACATCAATCAAAATTCTAGGTCTTGTAATGTGCACATTTTACACTTCCAGTTTTGTACGATTGAGATTGATATTGAGTTAAATTCAAGACATTAAAAAAGGAAATTTTGTTAATCTGCTGTCCACTCCACCGCAGTTTATTCTGTAACGTTGTCGAATTTCACAAAAAAGTCAACCATGACATTGTCCAAGGTCATCAAAGAGGACTTTCACACCTGGAACATAACTTGGTAGGTAGATACGAGATTTCTCAGGAACCTAGGTACTGTCATGACTAGTAAAGTAATCTGAAATGTGTTTGCAATTGAGATTGATATTGGGTAAAATTCCCGACATGAAAAAGAAATCCTTCTTTATCTTCTGGATACAGCACTTCACAATAACTTAATTTTGTGCTATTTAGTCATTTGAAGCACGTCAATCATAGCATTGTTCGACGTCATTTACTTTGAATTACTTTGAGGCTTGGAACGTTATTTGGTATAAAAACAGGTACGATGTAACTAGCAGAAAATGAGAAGACAATTTTTTTATACAAAGTAAATATAATATTGCACGATTTTAAAATTGAGCTCCGTTCAATCCAAAAATCTAACTTCAACAGCAAAATTTACAAAGAAGAATTACAGAATATCACCCAATTGAGATGCATATATTGTGCGCATGTACTCGCCAATTTATGACCTATAAGTAGCTACATAGCTACAAAGGCTGAGATTAATGGGATTTTGATTTTGTAGAGAAACGTGGATCCAACTACCGTCTACAATAAACAAAACGACTCAAAGTGAAGATTTACCACATCCTGTCGTTATCACAATTTTGATTCCTCCTATAGATCCCACACTTACTACCCGCTTGTTCAGAACAATCGGTTCAGCGTTGAATACAGCACTAGCCGTCGGACAAATGACACTACAATCCGATACATATGCAATTAACTACCTAAATTTATATGTCATAAATCTTTCGACAGAAAATCCATCACCGATGGTCGGAATGCAATTGAACAATACTTAAATTCAAAAGAAAAATCAATAATCGTTGTTGATATAGTTAATTTTAAAAACGAGAATCACTTGCTAATGTTCCACGGTATTTGCGATAACGATCAGGCCGTTGATGTGATTAATCCTGGTATCCTACAGCAAGAGTTCCACAGATCAAGCTGTAAGCCTCTCGTTCCCGTGTTTCACTACGTGCTACTATTTGCCAACTCGACACGCTTCAGCAGAATTTTTTGGAAATTGGATACTTTTTGAATAATTAACTCTAAAATATGGGGTGTATCAAAAATCCACAAATCCAAAAATCCACAAATCCAATAATCCACAAGTCCAAAAATCAACAATCCAAACATCCACAAGTCCAAAATTCCACAATCCAAAAATCCACAAAATAAATTAGTGTTTAACTTGCTTCAAGTTAGGTTAGATTGCTTTAGGTTAGGTTAGGTGAGGTTGGGTAAGGTTATATATATATATATATAAATATAGGTTAGATTGGTAAGGTTAGGTTAATTTACGATAATTAATTTTGTGGATTTTTGGATTGTGGATTTTTGGACTTGTGGATTTTTGGATTGTGGATTTTTGGATTGTGGATTTTTGGACGTGTGGATTTTTGGATTTTTGACATAGAGCCTAAAATATCATTAGAAGTGAATGATTAGAATTAAAATAGAATGAATGTTTTGTGAAAAATGTGTCAAAAAACCATTTCCGCGTCTACGCTATCCTGCAAAATCCATTATAGATAGGAACTCAGTTTTTGCTGCATTGGAATCCGCAATGATATATCTAGGTAGGGTTTTATCACTTTTTCGAAAATCTCGACCGTATCCCTAAAACTTCATCTTAAAGTTTGTCTAAAATTTGCATTCTGAATTGAATTTTCGATATTAAAAATATATTTTAAGGGTAATAATTTGCAATTTGCCGTTAACATGCACGACATATGCAGGAAAATTATATCTTTGATACCTTCTGTCATTTTTGAAAAATTGAAATCGAAGATATTTTGAACTAAACCAAGACCAAAAACCATAATCGCATCTCCTTCTTCTTCTCTCCTGCTTGCTTACCTACAAAACATATGCTTACTTTTTCCCATTTACTTTTACATGGAACTGAACTCTCCTCCTCTCAAATTATAATAATCGGCGTACCCACATACTCAATACTTGAGTACTTACGCATACAACCAAAATACAGTTAACTAACTGCTCCTTCTCACAGCTTTATATCGGGCATGATCAGAGGTGCTCTTAATTTTTAAATTTTCATTTTATTTGGTGTTAACGACAGCGAATCAACTTTCTGTTTCTACCCCCTTAGGTTATACTAGATCAGAATATTGTAAAGTTGAATGAATGATCACAATCATTGTTACTGATTAGATTTTTAAACTTGTGTCAGTTGAAAACATGTACGCAATTTTACATTGTATGGCTGTTCTTTGAAATTATATATGTATGATGTAGGTTTTATTGATGCCTGAGAGGGTATGGAGGTATTCAAAACAGGTCGTGGAAAACACCAATCATTCTGATTCGATTCGAAATTCAATAAATTTTGGTGACAACTGGAAAACAATAATGTTGTTATTTCGTCGCCACTAGTTAACATAGAGGGGTCGGAATGGCTGGATGTTAAATCAGGTTGCTACTTTCTTCTCGGGTTTGTTGGAAGTTTTAGCTCGAAGTTATAAAGGTCAAATCTGGATTGAACTATTATTATTTGTTCCAGAAAGCTGGGGTGGCAACGTTGACTGAAGATTGTATTGGAAGGAAGGATCACTTACTGTCATTCAAATGCCGCCGCCGCGATGCAACCGCCAATTCTGTAGGTGGTTGTTGTGCTTTTGTATGAATGCAGCTCGAAGATTTACCACACGCTTGTGGCCAAACTCATATGGGGAATGAGTTTCCTTCCTTTTTTGATGGCTATCAGCATAATGACATTATACAATAATTCACCTGAATCCTGATACCAGATTCTATTGAATATGTAATAAACTCTTTATTCTAAAATAGCATGTTACTTGTAGGTACTTTATATAATCATAAGTGAAAATAATGCTAGAAATTCATCCTTGTTCATCGTAACGACGGATTAAAAAATTTCGCCTTTGTAAGCAAAATTATTTGCAATAGGTCCGATAACTGCGTGACCATATGCACATGGGAAATGTAAGCAATCATGAATCGCTATGTCAAAAACGTCCACGTATGCTGACGGATAAAAAATGTCGATGCTCTATTTAATTTGTGTCCCAAACGTTCAAATATTGACAGCAAATAACAACCATATGTTATGTGCGCGTAGTCACATAAATGAGTCAGCGTGTAACGTCGCACATTTTGTGTGGCATGCAAATATGGAATACGTGTATTGTTGCACATTTGTTGCGTACGTGTACATTCCAACGGTCATGCGCACGTGCCAACAGCCAATGCCAACGGACATGCGAACGTGCGCATATAGGTATATCCAATGAATGAATGAACAATGACACATGCATACGTGATTACGTACATGTAATATTTTGTATATAAAGCCATGTCAGTTACAGAATAAAGTCAGTCTTAGTCTTAGTCTCGGACTCAAAGGATATCAATCTCTCTTATTTCCGAAGACCTTAACTCATACATTATCAGCAATTCGGTTTCCATGATTATCAGTAAACAGACCATCAGATTGAGAATAGCTGGTACAGCAACTCCAATGACAGATGAAGTGCTTACAATATTTCCACTCCAATGTAACAAAAACTAGCCTTTAGCATTGTTTGTATACGTTCATTTTAATCTCAATATAATCTTAGTTAGGTACTCTGGATTCGAATGAATGCATTGATAGAGCATTCCCACATGGCGTCTGCAATAGCGACCAGTACTTTCAAGATGACGTACATCATTATGCACCACACGGTACATAAATGCAATATATTAAATAGTTTAAAGCTCATTTCGTTTTCTTTCCTCCATGTTCAACGATGGCAACAGAGATCCGTGCTGCGGAAGTAGAAAACAGCTGCAGTTTCTAAGTTCCAATTATTGAATTAAAGATATAAGAAATGACAGTTATAAATTATCATATGGCTTATGTGCACAAATTAATTCGTATTTAATTTAAGATATGTATTGCAACTAGTATGTAAATAATAAGGCAACAATATCACCTCACGTAAACAAAAGAAAATAAATTTTATTTTATTTCACGTTGAAAAGCTTATGCGCCGAAGGCCGACTTCATTTGCAAACTCAAGATGTTACGGAAGTTGTCACCCAGGAATGCACTAAAAATCTAAAATTGAAACCACTACTGTTTGAATTATATCTTCGGTTCTGGAAATAGCATATCAATTTTCTACACTATTTATGTTAGATCAGTGTATTGGAGAGTTGAATATATGATCAAACTGAATATAATTGATTGGATTTTTTAGATTTTTGTCTATAGAAAACATGCACACCATTTTCCATTATGTTGCTGTGCGATGAATTGATGTACAAGAAGGTTTTGTTTACACAAAGATGACTTGTTGACGAATTTGGAAATAACTATTTTGACTTCAACTTAAGTTCAAACATCAATAAAATTCTGCAACTTGTATTGTGCTCCGTTCTCACGTGTCGATGTAAAATAGCGTCTCTGATTTTTTCGCAAAAATATTGTTGATTTAAAAAACAAATATTATAAAAATGTCGCAATTCTATGCCTGAATTCCACGTCCTTAATATGCCGTCCCTACGGATACGACTTATTTGGGTAACAAGTATTTAGCGCGTTAGGAAAGGTGGATCGGAATTGGCAAACAAAAAAGGAAGTATTGTGGGAAATATTTATTTTATATTCCGACATTAATAATGGTCCCCAAAGATACTTCTTTTTAAATCGTTAAGCAGCGCAGTCGTAGAGACTCACAGTCATTTCGGCAATACACATAAACGTGCATACGAACTGTGACGTACATGAAACCAAATCAACCCAATTACCATATACATAATCCACTCGGGTAACATCGAGAAATCTTATTCAAAATTTATGACACAAGCGTACCAAACTGTTCCTCATGCAATAGTACCTGGATTGACTACAACTATTAATATAATCGTTGTGATTCAACTTATCCATTCAACGTTGACGTTTCTGCTTCCGAACCTTCACCATTTCATCTGCCTTAATTAAAAACGATTTAATCGGCAACTTGTAGACAAGCTGACAAAAATGATATGTTATTATTGCATTGGTATCATTTTTCTTAAACTAATGCTTAATTGAGTCTCTACTGTACTTTGATTACATATGAAACGGAAAGGATTGCAAGGTCATGTTATAACTTTCGGAGACATGTTCTGAAATACAGAGCCAAATGGTTAAGTTATGTAGAATAATTCATGATTCAATCATTTTTGGCACGGCGAGTTGATTAGTTCTGTGTTTGGATTCATTTTCCTAACAATTTCCAACACCAGTAATTGAGTATTCGGAGGGAACGCTGATACAAAATAAAACAGAAGATAGAATTATGAAATTCCCAAACTGCGAATATTGGCTGTGATATGAAATGCATAGGCGGCTAAATTGTTTAAATATCAGTCATCATAATACAAGCATACAGCGTAATTTGCTTACTTAACATAAACCAGGAATGAGAAGGTGTCCTAAAGTCAATTTGGTAAATACCGGTATATACCGGGAAAAACGGTATTTATCACTACGAGGTCACTGGTAAAAACCAAAAATCATAGAGTTTGGGGTAATGTGACTCAAATATTCCCCATGTTAATTAATATTTCCCATTTTGGACATTTTCCCGCTAGCCGGTATTTACCACTACAAAATAATAAATCCCGGGATTTTCTCATTCCTGACATAAACGAATTGAGTTCCATAAATGTTTGGAATTCCATAAATATGGAAAGAATCACAAGGTGCTACAGTATCTATAGAGGTTACTGTGTGTATGATTCAGATTAATGTTGAGCTAAATTCCCGACATGTAAGTGAAAAGTCTTTTATGTAACTAAGTAAGCACATACCACTACACAGGGGTTTAATTCTGTAACATTTACGAATGTCAGACAAGTCAATTGCAGCATTGTTCGACGTCATCGAGCATTACTATGACATTGGGAACGTAAATTGTTAAACAGATACAATTTCTGGCTCTTCTAGTATGTAAGCGTAAAATTATGTATGCATTGAAGTAGTCGAGTTGATAAAGATTTCGCTCACGAATATCCTTCGTCATATTTAGTAACCTATTGTATTAAATTGCATGCAAATAACACAATAGCATCCTGATAGTAAAGTTTAGCTTCGTCATTGTTGCAGCGATGATGTATTAACCTTGAACTGGTGAGGTCAAGTTACAACGATTACGCCTAGAATATTCGTGTCGTAGATATTCACAGGATGCTGTTTTGGACACTAGTCATTTGTGAGTTGAATAATTTTTTGCGTCCAATGCTGTTAACCTTTCCACACTACCAGTAAAGATAAGAATGCTAGGAAACACACACACACAAACAAAGGTACAAGGAAAGGTGGAATTCAGGTTCTCGTTGTCCTGCAAGTAGAAGACAAGATTTGAATATAAATAAACGGGATAAAATGTACAGTTACAACTTTAAATTGGACTAATTTTGATTTAAGAATGTTGGGACGCAATATTGACCTAATGTGGAATTGATAGGAAACAGCATTCACGGAAATCAGAAGTGTGGGTAAAATAAAGTGGATACCATAGCGAAGTGAGTCTTTGATCAGTCGAATTTGATGGATTGAGAGGGATTGAAGAATGTAACGAATTCATAATTTCAACAATAACGATTTAAATAAAGAAAATATTCGTCAAGGATGGACATAATGTTCTCAGAGTGAAGAATACCAATTCACATTAATCACGCCAATTTTGAAATGGAGATTTAATGCGATTTCAACGCCACAATTATAATTTCCATGTTGTAGGAATGGTGTGTTGGTACAAGATATTCCGTCGTAAACGGTATCTTTTGGAGTAAGTCGGATAATTCTGCAATAATATTAGTTGTCTTGGACTAAAATATTTTAACTAAATATTAAACTGACAAATATGTAACCTTGTTCATGACAAACACTCGCAAACCATTTCCCTCACAAACTATAAATTTGTCGCAGTTTTTAAACCAGATTTCCAGAAACGATATTTAGTGTTCAGATTCTGTACTACTAAAGTCAAACATCGGAAAGAACATGTTTGCAAATTTAGTTCACATAAGTTCCTCCACAGATGTTGCATGACGAGTTAACTCTAACTTGATTTGGCCATTTTGACATTACAGTCGTCAATGTTGCTCAATAGATTGCATTGCTAAAACCTGTACGCATATATTGTTCCAAATAACGCACTATATTTGCACGCTTAAGGTATGCAACCTTGACCGTCATAAACATTTTTTCAATTTTGTTGCGATTAAATTGGAATGTAGGTACGAAAAACGACTCCGGGTGAGGTGAGATAATCAACTTGAAGCTGAAATGAAAAGGTAGTATGGAAGTTATGCTATTTGAATTTCCCGTAGCGAATAGTGACACAAAATATTTTTTATTTCCTCATCGTGTTTGCAAATCTCAGCGGAATTTAAGAAATTTGCTTGTGTGGATCTTTTTATACTTTTGTGTTGTGAATAAGATCTCAGGTGAAGTATGTAAAAAGTTGATATGACTCTCATACAAAGCTGGTAGATTTATAATTTCCTTTGAGTTTACCCATTTCCTGCAATAGTTCACCATGTGTATACTCTGATGCACGAAAACATTTACGGCAGATTCCCTATACTCATAAAGTTAGCTAGTCACTAGATAATCATTAATCTACCATTCCGCTTTAAAGCATATATTCGCTCTGCTTTGTTGTTGCAAAGCAACTGGTAAAAGTTCAAACAAATTTGTACATTCCTACTTCGACTCTTGATTAATCACCACGACCTATGTATTTGTCAAACTTTCCCAACATTAATGCATCATCTTATGGCGTTGAAATATTTACAATATATTTTTGATTGGTTATTGCTAATTTTAGTGCTACTATTTGCCAACTCGACATGCTTTGTCAGAATCTTTTGGAAACTGGAGACTTTTTGTATGAATGTCTACAAAATGTCACTATAAACTTTGTGGAAACCCGTTTCAGCTTTAAATTCTGCTAAAATTCGATTTTTGTTCAAATTAATGTGAAAAACCTGCCTTCGCGTCTACGCTCTCCTGCAAAACCTATTAAAGATAATGACCTAAATGTTCCTGCATTACATTCACGATGGATATATCTAAGTAGGTTTTTCTCACTTTTTCCGAATTCCTTCAAATAATTCATTCAAAACCTACCTACATTAAACTTTGTCGAAAAGTTTACTTCACCACGTCAGTGAAGTGTGGGAGAAAATATATTTTCAAGGCCCGTTATTTCATTTTTGGCGTTATCATACGCAAAACCAGTGCCCCTACCAATCGCCACCAAATCTACTGATGTGTCCACGACTGGACGGGGTACTACGAGAATTTATCATTTTTAGGCTGAAATTCAAAAAAGTAAGGAAAGTGCTATCTAGATAATTCATTTGTTCTTCAGATTGAAAAACGATTTTTGAAATATCTTTAAAGGTATTCGCAGGAGAACTGGCACCGTTTCACAACTTTCAAGGAATGGGTTTACCCCTGACACCGTTAACAAAGACATACGGACTTCGGAACGTTACAAATGAGCTTAAATTAATGAACATTCCCAAAATTTAATTAGCACGAAGTTATACTAAGACTATCTGACGGAGCGTTCCGGTTTGGCAAATATCTGCTCAGATATGGTTGATAATATCGAAAAAGTGAGAAAACGCTACCTAGAAATATCATTGCGGATTCTAATGTAGCAACACCTGAGAGCGTAGATTTTTGACACATTTTTCACAAAAATCCTGTTTCTTTTGGATTTCAATCCAAAACACAATACGGATCGATATATTATAATTATAATGATATTTTGTACTTTCGTACTCAAAAAGTATTCAATTTCCAAAAAATTCTGCTGGAGAGTGTCGAGTTGGCAAATGGTAGCACTTATTGTATTTTTCGCTTTAAGTTTTTAGAAATCGGTTGACGTCTGGTATTACCACCTCTATTTACAAACCTGCTTACAAATTTTTCAACTGGTTTCTCAATTATGACGATTGAGTCGCCAATGTTATTCACGGGTCCCCTTTATAGCAATTAAAATTGCAATAGCCTTCAAGTAACGTTCGCAAGTTACAATTCCCGTCCTGGTGAGTAGAACGAAAGTAAAGCTTGACTCGACTTTGTATTCACAGGGCAATTTAGTCTGCAGTTATTTTTAACTACAAATAATTTTAAATTGTAGTTGAATAAACTGCTATTGTGGGTTGTAGTATCACAGACTTGATAAAAGTGAGATCCTGCATAATGTGGTCATTGAAATGAAATGTCTATTCATGATGTGGTCTCCTGAAAACTGACAACGAATCCTGGAATCGCCTTTGAGTCCATAATTTTACAATTGTGAAAGTGGTATTCATAGAATGTTTGGCTCCATTAAATCTATCCTTGATCCAATGGACATCTCGCATTATGTCCGTATTGCTATATACATTGTGTGACTGAATTCAGCAACGGGATATATATGATATTTTAGTTTCTGATATCATCTAAACAATTGACGAATTTACCAATGATGACGCTGCAATTCTTTGACGCCGAAAGGCATTATGTCGCCTGAATTGTTTAAGTAGACCACGAAAGGTGGTTCTTCTAATATTGCTTTATGGATTAGAAATTCAAATTTGTAAGTTATAAAATTTTAGTTTAAGTTTTTGGCCGTTCAGAGAGTCATTAATGCGGCAACGTGTTTGCTTCAGTAGAGTATGCCCGCCTTCATTTCAACATAAGAAATCTATAGCATTGTTTTTAGCTATACTTGTTATCTTTGATAGAAAATCAAAAATAATCTAGTAAGTAGCCGCGCTTATTTCTGCATAAAAATATGGTGGTGTGTAAAAACACCCTCGATGGTGTTTTGTATCTGCTTTTTATGATCACTTGATATTGAGCCTTGCGATCATAAAGGCGCATATATTAAGCAGAAAACTAATTGCATATTTACCGCCATCTGCGTAACAAATTCATGGAGGCCAGTTTTTTGTTGTGAGATGACTAGGTGTCCTTGTGTAATTTACGGTGAGAAGTTGTAAAATAGGGAAATTATAAGTGAAAATGGATTGTATTGTGGTTTTCTGTGTGTGACTACTTGGTACGTACCGCCAGTTATTGTTACCTTATTAGATAATTTTGCCTGAATTGTGATTTGTAACATAAGCAACGTGTATGTTGATCCAATCACTCTTCAATTATTATTGCGTATTTCGTGCATAGTAAAGACAAAACTAATCCTCAAAGATTCGAAGATTCAAATTAGTTTTCTCGGTCCTACAATATTTAGCTAAATAGTCTACTGACAAATATGGGATCATGTTAAGGACAGACTTGCTACGTAACATATTACATTCATGAAAGACAAATCTATTACAATTTTCAAATTATCCTTCCACAAACGGCAGTTTATTTTTTCCTTGTCATAATATAGTAAATAGCTGAGAACATATTTCTAACTAAACAATTCAACATAATATTTTCTGGGGCCATTTATCAAATTACAATATTATAATTTCTCCTTCATTGTCATACCTTTAGCACGATACAATTTAATTCATCATAGATGTCGTGATATTGTATTGATACTAACTTTAACGAATCCCTTGCGAAGCAAACCACGCTATAAGCTGAATGTCTCGAATCATTATTGAGCAACTGTTCCACAAAACGGAGAGTGCTTTCACGAAAATTTTGAAATGTCCGGCATTTTTGCACATGTAGAATGCAAATCTGCAATTATATTTTTAGAATATTTTTTACTTTTCGAGAAAACACACTTTTTTTAAAAAAAAATTTGCCCTTTTTATTTGAATTTTAACGGATACTATTTACGCCTACCTGGCCAAGATATATTATTTTATGGGTTTGTGACACTTAGAATCCAAATCTGGCGTTAGATTTTGAATTTAATGAGGAGATTTTAAATTATGAAGTTTTCGCGTCAAAACTTTTTTAAATTTCAAATGACGCAAATTTGACATTATTATTAATTCTCATCTTTCATGAGCATGCTAATTTTCAGCTCATTTGTTTGAAAACTGTGACGTTCAGAGCGCGCAAACTTTTTTAATTTTTGAAATCGTAAATGTGCCCATGTGTGCTTATACAAAGGTCGCGGAGGGGTACCACTCTCACATTGGGGCATCTTTAAGGGTCCCAAGTACTTGTGCAAAAATTCAGAACATTTCAAAATTTTCGTGAAAATACTTTCCGTTTTGTGGAATAGATGCTCAATAATGATTGGTAACGTTCAAGTTATAGTGTTGATATACTATTGTTAGCTTGTAGGAATTAAATGTGTATAGAAGTAATTATTATCCGCATGTACTTGTCCTGATGTAGAACGAAGCTCAAAATGTAAGGATGGTACGGAGTTTAAGCATAATTATTCGGAGCGAATGTTGATATAAAATAGACACCAGGAAATGGAAAATGGTTAATCTTTCCAATAATGAATTATGAATTTAAGTACTTCAACGAATCTGCAAGGACTTGTAATGAACACATTTAGCAATTGAAGTATGTGCAGTAGCTATTCATATTGAGTTAAATTCTCGATATGGAAATCATAAATTTCTTTAATCAACTGTGTGCATCAAGAGCAGTTTATTTTGTATCGTTTTCTAATTTCAAACACATCCAGCATAGCATTGTTAGACGCCACCAAACATTACCTTGGAACCTCGGGCATAACAAGGTAAACAGATGCTATTGTTCTCCACTCAGTTAATTGCAGACATGGTAGGTATTCCAAAGTATTTGTTCAGTATATGTCGTCGTTGAAACACTTTGGTCATGCTAATACAAATAACGGAATGAATGATAATTAAATTATGGTCACCAAAGCAATACGTGCATATTTATTTGCCCACACAGCTCGAAAACTTCTGAACTATTTCAGAAATAATATTTTGTCCTTTATGGCACATTAAAATAACTACTTATTACAATGTGTCATATATAACAAAATATCAGCATTTCCGCTAAAACTACACTTGTCGCAAGTTTTGAAACTATCAGTAGGTGACCAAGGCGGTATCAGCGTTTTGCCCAAGTTTTTGCCAGAAATTATAAATCGATCCAGTGGAGTTCCCGGCCTGCATAAAATAAATCCCTGAAAATTCCAGTCTTACCATCAATAGAAAGTTTTGTGACTCGATCGTACTGAGGACTGTTGACTAATTTCAAAGATGCACGAGTGAACCATGGACAATTTTGAAGCTGTGTCTTACCGTGCTGCCGTTTAGAGCGACAAGAGCGATGGTCCACTTGAAAGAAATCATTTATCGAAATTATGATATGGCACTAGATGTAATATAACTTACATTCATTTTTGTTTGTTAGGGAGCCAAACCAAAGTTAGCATTGCGACGAGCAAACCTCTGGAGATTCTTGGAAGAAATTTTATTCTTCTCTCTTCTCTGTCATCTACTATTTATCAACAAACTTCCACTTATCGGGTTTACTGTGAGAATTTGAATAATTGCGACTTCATATTGAACCATATGCATGTGTACCATTTTGTCCTTTATATAACCACATGGCTCGCTGAATCATGATTACTTCAACATTCAACCAAACTGAGATAATGGCAATCTCATGAATACCTATTATAATCACTTGAACAAAAGCAACACCTGACCAAATCAAATCTTACATTAGTATTTCGTCCGATGTATGTGCTATAGTGGATACGGCGTCTTAATATATGTACATACATAAAAAAGGTGGAAAAAATGCAATGTCATGAATCACACAACGATGCCCACCACTTCTTTCCACAGGCCGCTTTACGCTCGTGAATAAGTGTGAAACTTACGTAAGGGTCCAGAGAAATCACGGGAAAAACTAACTAGATCTTTCAAGTTGTGGTAAAATGGGAGCCAACAAATTATTCAATATTCATGATAATCCCCATGTATTTGATTCATGAAATCTTACAGTTTTTACTTTTCATGTCACATCTGAAAATGGCGTGTTTCGCTACACGTTTTGGGATAAGTATGTTTCTTTCACGCCTGGGCAATAGGTTCAATATAAGATATCCATTTCGTGTAATCCCACAAGTAGATTTATTCCATCCGTTGAGACCAAAAAATATTGCATCAACAGCAAGTGAGGAATTGTCTCTGATTCTTCGGTTAAGAAAATATTCCTTCAACTTCATATTCCATTTATCTTATTATGTAGGCGCATCCAAAAGTTGAAGGACTACTCAAACTGTTTATTACCTATTGAATTTGTGATTCATGATTGTATAGAGTACATGTACGCCAATTTTCATAATATGGCTTTACGGTTGAATTACGTCAAGTTCAGATATCATTGCTTGCCTGACCGTTAGTTGTACAACCGAGGAATTTGTTTTGGAATCCGACAATAATTCAGGGAGCAACACAATGAAACCAATTGGACGGTGTTCCGTTCGAGCATTATCCGCATCAAATAGCGTGCCTGTTTCTGTCTCAAAAATACTGTTTATTTAAAAGTAAAATATTGTGAAAATGCCACAAAGTACTGTTAATGTGGATGGGAGAACTTTGTGTGAAAGGGCTGCTTGTTCAATAAAAAAGATAAATCTATTACCCTTGTTAAATTATCCGTCCAGGAGCAGAAGTTTCTTACTTGTCCCAATATAGTAAATGAGTAGTAACATGTTTGTAAATTTAATCCACACAGAATAATCCATGTACCGTACCTGAAAAAGTGTTTGCGGTTTGATTTGACGCTTTCGATATCACACTGGACTTACTTAAACATGCTTTCTTCTTCATCATATAGATTAGCTGGCATCAATTATATGTTCTGGTTTCCTTCATATCATTTCTAGCTAATTATGTTTAATACAGATTTAGTATCAAGTCTTACAAGTGTTAGATTAATTCATCATATGTTTCTTGAAATATTAAACTTTAACAACTACATTGTAGCTTTGAATCTCTTGAACGTCACCAATCATTATTTCAGCTTATTGGAATTAAATTTACGTAGAGGTGATTATTTGCTATAACCGTTCCACTGATGGGGGTTGAAGGTCAAATGAAGTGAAAGTATGGAGTTTATCACTGTTATTCGAAGCTAACACTGATATAAAATAAACACCAGAAAATGGCTAATCTTTCCAAATAAAAAATTCCTAATGGTAGTACTTGAACGCGGTCTGCAACGTCTTGTAACGTATCTTTAGCACTTACAGTTTGTGCAATAGAGATTGATGTTTCGTTAAATTCTCGACATGAAAATCAGAAATTTCTTTAATCAACTGTATAGATACCACTGTATAACAGCTTATTCTTTAACGTTTTCAAATTTCATAACATAACATAACAATAACATTGTTCGACGTCATAAAACATTACTTGGATGCCTAGAACATAATATGGTATGCAGATACGTAACTTCCTATCGGCTTATGTGCAGTCACGTAATTGTTGAAGTAATCCGATTGACAATGACGTACTATTCCTGGAAACGGAAGGCTTTGCAACTATTTTTCCACATTTCGCGCATAATTGGTACATGGAAGCAGGTCACTAATTAGTACCCAAATTGCGACAGAACAGCCCTTAAACATTAATAAATCAAAAAATAAGGGCATTTTTCCAGAAATCGTTTGTGTGCTCTGTAGCCCACAGAACTTGATCTAGACATTCCAAATTTGGCACAGTGGTGTAAAACACAATTCCCCAGAATGCGATTTTTGAGTTTTTAAGAAAAGCTAAATACGCAAAAAGTTTTGGCGGGAAAACTATTTAATTCAAAAACGGTAAAACATTTTGTATATCCAACAACGGGAGCATAATTAGGAACTAAAACTACATTTTGCGAGTTATTTAGAATAATACTAAACTCAATAATTTGCCTAGAATGTGAAATTAAATTTAAAAAATCGGTCGCAGAACAGAATTTTGACACCAAAGTATAACATAACTGCTGTGGATTCGGAGATATTGTAGGACTTTGGTGTCAACATTGTGTTCTGTGACGGAAATTTTTTATTTAATTACAAATTCTGGGCAAATTGCTGAGGTTAGTATTATTGTAAATAACGAGCAAAATGTAGTTTTAGTTCCTAATTATGCTCCCGTTGTCGGATATTCAAAATGTTTTACCGTATTTGAATTATATAGTTTTCCCGCCAAAATTTTTTGTCTATTTAGGTTATCTTAAAAACTCAAAAATCGCATTCTGGGGAATTGTGTTTTACACCACTGTGCCAAATTTGGAATGTCTAGGTCAAGTTCTGTGGGCTACAGAGCACACAAACGATTTCTGAAAAAATGCCCTTATTTTTTGATTTATCAATGTTTAAGGGCTGTTCTGTCGCAATTTGGGTACTAATTAGTGACCTGCTTCCATGTACCAATTATGCGCGAAATGTGGAAAAATAGTTGCAAAGCCTTCCGTTTCCAGGAATAGTACGTCAATGGTTTTGTTCTTTTATATCGTTGAAACCATTTTTGTCATATTAAGTAGCATCTCGTATTAATTGCATGAAAATATCGTAATATCAGACACAATTTAGGAAATGTGTTGTTGTGTATGCGAGTGTGTTTATTATTTTATAATGATGCATATGTGCATTGAGATGACCGTAGTAATAATGTGCTTTGCTGGTAGGCGTAGATTCTTTCCCTTAGAAAGTAAGTGAGTTTATTCCGTGTAGAGATTGAACAGGTTTGAATGCTAGAAATGATCTGAGGAGGTTCTTCGCTCCCTCAGGAGTATTAACATTTATTAATTCTCAATATTCTCCAGACTAGAGACAACCAATTATCTAGTCTGCACGTAGGCTTATAGCAGCAACCTCAAATCAAACCAATTGCAACTTATTTGTATATTTTCATAGTTTGATAAGACGTTATTCAAAATCATAATAATTCATTTTATGTGTGTATCTACATACACTACTTGTGTCTAATGCAGTAAAAAATATAATTAAACATTCTTTTACTCTCGTTACGTTTATCAGTTGCCAAAGGGCTTCTGTTCTTCCTGAGGAGAAGATAAACGCATTATAATTTAGGCATAAGTGATTGTTCTGCATCTTGATTTTAAATTTTGTCAAATAATGACAACACCTTTGCAAGCGTAAGATACTGTAATTTCAACGTCACAAATTATCATTTCATGTCATTCGAAGATTAAATATGCTACAGGTTGGGGTTGGATCGATATATTGAAGCACATTGGTAATCTGAAAAGGATTTACACAAATTATTCTCGTGTAATTCTACCAATTTCGTAATATTGTGAAAATCTTCTTGCTCAAAAACACTCTCTATGCTTTCGTCTCTAGTTATAGCAAAAAATAGCAAAACAAATTGGACCCATATTCATGGTATAATTGCAATTATGTTTTTAACTGTATATTCCAGTGAATAAGAAGCTGGAAGACGTGGTTCCTGGACAACCATTTTGTTCAAATGTTGGTATGCATTAAAATAGACGGCTATCCACTATTCTTCTACCAAAAATTCAATTTCATCCGCAACAAATCATCAGAGACCAAAAATTGGTAAATATACCATTGGTGCCAAAATGCGCTTACTAAATTGCACGTTTATCTACTGTTTGTGCATGACAGACCTTCCATATTGCGCATTATTCCATTCTTCGACGTCATCTAGCATTTCATTGTCACTTGGAACATTTACGGTGTGCAAAGTTATAATCTTGACTTTCTAATGGAGTATAAAGTTAGATATTTACATTCAGTGCCCATGTTTACATGTTTGGTAATTAGCCCAATTGACGAAAATGTGTTCATAAACATCATCGAAAATATTAATATTTACACCAAATGAAGAAGCATATCGTTTGTGCTCTTTGAATTGTCGTTCAGAAGAATTCCAGCGACGTTCATTTTTGATGATTTCAATTAAGTGTTAACCTGCGATAAAGGAGTTAGAGATTAATCTATTGTACTAAATAAAAATGGAAATTAAAGGAAACGATTGTTCCAGCTATTGACGTTGTTTACAATTTAAAAACTGGAGCAAGTGTAGTACAGATGACCTTCTCATAGAGTAATGCTCTCGTTGTAAGCGAATTTGCGAATCGGCATTGAGATTGGGTTGACATTAAGCTATTGAACATGTACAACTGGAATATTAATAGAAATTCATTGTATGCCAAATTCTACATTATGTTTATTTGTTGAACGGTACAAATGATTACTTTGATACTTGGAACATACACCGTTTGTAATGATAATGCAAAGGATTTGAAACAAGTAAAATTATAAAACTTGGGAGGTATATTTTGTATAGTATATCAGTGAATCAATCTGATAAAGATTTTGATCCTAAATACTGTACTAAAATTGCATCAAATGTAGCAACGTCTAGCATTAGTACATATTAAAATACCTCAACAGCATTAGCAGGCTTGCAAACGCAATACGAATTAATTGTGGATTTGGCATGACGCATAGCGCTGTTTGTACTTATCGTTAGGTTTTGGATGTTTGCTGAATACAATAAATTTGTACGTCGTCTTCACTATGCGACTGCATGGTGAATTGAAGTATATATGGCGATTAGTATTACTGTCCATTCGGGGATTAAAGTCAAAAACAGTATTTTTAAAAATTTAACGGCATTCAGTGAAAATGACGGTGAAATAAAAAACACTAACCCTGCTGCGTAGACGCTTTGTCGATGTACACTATCTTTTTGTTCTGTGGAAAAATGTGTCTGATTGAAATTTTAAACATTCAACAAAGTCGTGTACCAAAATACATTATGCTTAAGTTTAGCATTCAATATGGTTCATATAAATAATTCTAAAGTGGATCCCCATCTCAAACAAGAAAATTATCTTGCTTTTAAAATTGTCTTTGAATGATTTTCTATTTATACAAAATGAGACAACGCAATGTTGCAGTTTTAAATACGTATGGAAAATAAACTCGCAAGACGGCCGGGGTAGTACCTTGCGATGAGTTGATCAATCCATTTTTTAGTTTGGACAATATCGTCGTCAAAACTAATCAATGAATCACAATAGTGAGTTTAGTTGACAATTGTAATACGGATAAGCATATGTTATTTACATTCAAACAATGGCAACGTACTATTGTATGAAAAATCGAATCAGGCAACCAGCCGAATAGTCTAGAACATATGCAGATTATAGGTACATATTTATACATCATTATTTTAAAGCCCAACGTACACTCGCCAACCGCATATTGGCACCATACATCTTTTATTCCATTTCTGTCCCATCTTTGAGTTTTTGATGTTACGGCGTCTTTATTAAACCAGGAAGCAGCACTAAATTTTACTTTCTCTCAGTATATTAATCGGAATAACAAATCGGGAGAGCTCAAATTTAACTTTTTTATAAAAAAATGATTGTTATTTTCACTAGTCTGTCCAATTGTGCTTTTAAATTTTCGTTTCATGATTTTCTTGTCAGAGCTGGTTGATTTACATAACTGCATCGACTCTAGCAAGTAACATATACAACACTTGTAAGTCATGCAACAAAATACAGTATGCTTAAATTTATCGTCCAATATGGCTCACCGGTGTTGATGTAAAGTTTTCGTCTAAGTAGGTTACTTGGCCCGAGGAATTCAGTTGAGTATGTGGTTTGATGTAGAATGGTTTTGACACTATAGAGGCTGCAAGTTAATTAATTAATTAATACTGTAGATGCAAGTAATTAATATGGTATAGAAAATATATGACACTACATAATGGATCAGGTTCGGATAATCAAATGGAACCAACGGATGGTTTCTTAAATTTTTTATTGCACAAGACATATTATTTGCAAACTATCCAATAATTTTTGCCAATGGTCAAGAGAGAAAAATCTTAATTAAGTGGACTTTTGTACAATAATTCATTCACCCACACCACGCGATCTATTATTGGAAGTACATCTCTGAAATTGAGTGTAAAATATTTTTTCAACATGCGAATAATTGTTCATAGGGATTTGAGAAATGTCTACCTGTTTTTATACAATGATATACTTGAGCTATTGATTACTATGGAAATTACTGCTTCTAATATTTGACTCAAAGTCCCAGTACTAAATAGACGATATGGATGGCAATACATGAAAAAAACTTAATACAAATTCCTTTCAGTTGCACAATGCATCCAGAGACAAGATGTTGACCTGACTTTGATTTTGACTCACATTTGCTTCTTCGGACATAAACGACGTCGACGTTCATCATTTCAGCGCCACAAAATACCGTTTCGTTCTAACCAGGAACATGTTTGGAGTGAATCGTTGCTTTAGCGAAACCATAATATGCAGCGGAATCTCCTTATTTCGCTGATTACGAATCCGGGATTCTTATCAAAGTGTAACGGGAAGATTACACAGAGACTTTTTAACGTATAGGTTGAAAATTTTTGACAGTGAAAATTGGCATGAATCAGAAGGCTTTCGAATGCCGTGCTGTGGTAATTAGAATTTTAATATTGCATCATAAGTTGCAACACGTTTCTATGCCAAATTCCAATTTCCAGTCAACGGTACATTCTTCATAATTAAATTGATGATAAGGGAGGGTTGATATTTTGCGATTGATGTTATTTTGTGCAACTGTCGGTTACATGCCTCCTTTTGTGGCTTGCCTTTAACGTTGAAAGTACTAAGCAAAAATGGAGCAATAAACTAATAAAAACTTTGTATATGAAATATTTTGAGTCATGCTGTGCAATTATGTAATATGTAATTCCTGTTCTATTAGGAACGACTCATCACATGTGATGCAGATTACGATTGGCAAGAAATGCATCCTTCATGAATCTCAGAAAAGTTTTTAAGAGACATCGTATTTTGGCAGATTGCATTTTGAAGCTAATATGTACTCGATGTGAATTTCGCGCAAAGCACAATTTTCATCTTACTATATGTTTGCAATATATAATACATTCAAAACGGTACATTCGAGCGCTTTCAGGTTCATATAAATTTTCACTGTCAAAAACGTTTAACCATTACGTTATAAAGTCTCTGTGTAATCTTCCTGTTACACTTTGACAAAAACGAGTCCCGGATTCGTAATCAGCGACAAAAGTAGATTCAGATAAATATTTTGGTTTCGTTATAGCAACGATTCACTCTAAAGATGTTCCTAGTACGTGAACATTAATTATACAACAGATATGCGATGCCCTTGTGAGCGTGGACATAATCAAACAAGGCGGTAAACCTTATAATCCAAAATTAGTATTCCGTCAAAACCAACTATTCCTATTCGGAAAAACGCATCCGTGTGGCTCGTTATAGTTCGTTAATTTATTGTTTGGGTGGTGTGGCCCAATGACGTTGCGCATTGGTTGATAGGAATCCAGCTTTGATGTTTCCACGATCAGTTTCGATTCATTTTAATGTGCATCAGTTTTAATCACCTTCGGAACTGGAAAATAAACCTAAAAGTATATTGAGTGTCACGCTCTCTTTCCTCTAATTAGCAAATATGTGGAAACTAATTACAAAAGGAGGTTCTATTTCAGATAGTTGCAACAGCAACAACATCAGAAATTATTTTTGTTGATGCTACGGTTGCAACTATTCCTAAAATTTCCCTTTCCTTGTCATACCTTTAGCATGATCGAAATTAATTCATCATCAATGTCATGAGATTCTATTAAAATTTAGTAAATACCTTTTGAAGCATGTTACATGTTACAACTTGAACGTCCTTAATCATTATCATTAGCTTTTAGGAATTAAACGTAAGTTTAGATAATTGCCGTCCATCAGTCGTTTGAAGTGGGTTGAAGCTCAAAATGAATTTATATTATGAAGTTTTATCGATATTTATGGAGTGAACAGTGATATAATGTAAACATAACAAGTTGGAAAGTAGCCAATATTGACAATGAAATATTCCGTATTTTAGTACTTGGACGAATATTGAAAGTTTTGAAAGATCACATTTAGCACTTCCAGTATTGTGCAATTGAGATTGATATTAAGTTAAATTCTCGAGTTGAAAATATGAAATTTCGTTAGTCAACTTTGTGAATACCACTGCATAGCAGTTTATTCGGTAACGTTTTTGAATTTACTGAACACTGAACACGTCAATCATTAAATTGTTGGACGACATCATACATTACTTTGACAGCTGGAACGCAATTAGTAGGCAGATACGACCACTCTCAGAAACTGAAGTGTAGTGACAGATTAGTAGTAATCCAACTGATAAAGGTTTTGCTCACAAATATCGTTGGAAACATAATCGTATCATTAAGTAGCATCTCGTATTAATTACATGTGTATAATGCAATGAATCATCATTGAATTTATGGTCTCCAAATCAATAATCAATTCTCAAGTGATAATTTCTATCAATTTACTTAATGATAACGCAACAGCTGTCGCTGTAATTTGCCCCATTCCTTGTCTTGTAAACGTAATGGCGTCGATGTCACCATATCATTATAGAAGGATCAATTGTTATTTTCCGCATTTGCTCGGTGGGATCGTCTGTATGGGTCATTTTGGGAATTCTTAGAACACGTATTCTTCATCAGAAAAAGAGGTTTCTTTTATAAATATATAATGCAGTGGGGAGTACAGTTTACAAAAATAATTTTCGATAAAACCCATCCTTAAGATGACGAAGGAAGAGGAAATGAAATTTAAAACAGGAAATTATAGTGCATACCACTTATGGCTTTATAACTTTCTTTATATTTAACTTTCAAGTGTTGGATAATATCATAATGCCTTCTACGTTTCTCATGTGGTTCATAATGTGCTGTTTCGCAACTTAATTTTTATTATAAACTTTTGTGTCGGCTTTCTGTGTGGTGGTAACTTTTTACACCGTCTGTTATATTTAGGATACATAACAAGTGGATCGGTGTTTCATACCTGGAACGAAACTTTCATCCGATATATTAGTTCTAATAATAATGGTGTCGTTACCTCACAAGTGAACTCATCCTTGATTCTCGTACTTTCATTATGAATCTGATTTTCAATAGTCCTATTGCTTGCGTCCTTCAAATTAAGCTCAAATGGGATATTGCTATTACGATGTTGAAAATCCATAAATTCAAGTAGCGATTAGTCAACATATATACGATAAAAACTTCAACGACGCTATTGAATACCGTGATACTGGGAAGGTTTAAGTTGTTGCAGGTCGTACTGGTCTTTGAGGTCACAGACAGAAATAAGTGTTGGAGTTGAAATTGTGTGGTAAAACAAGTTAAATCACAAACTTGAACTAACTAATTTTTTGCTTGTCGTTGTTTGGTTGATAATGCTTACTGACCTACTTCAGATTCCACGCTCTCCTGCGAAAGATATTTCACGTAGAAATGATTAGTTCGATACCGATATTAAACATTTCAAAATATTGACATTATTTAGGTTTGGCTGCAACGGGTGACGATATATATTCTTAATACTTTGACGCCACGAGTTAATATATTCATGCTGGGAAACCTTCGAAGGACAGATTAGTCACATCCTCAAATTTGTGGGCGGAATTAGATGCTATGATATGTATCTAGAAGAAAACTAGAAAAAGCTCCATAAGCCATATACAATTCGAACGGTAATGAGAATGTAGGCTGAATTTAAAGCTCCATGGCAACCGGTTTAGCAGTTACCCAATATATAGGAAAGCCTATGGTTTTTATAAATATTTAATAGCTGTAAATTGATTCCTTTGCTACAGAACTAAAACATAAAACCTTGCAGTGGAATTTAGATTGCTACCCTACTCAAAATTGATTACACGCAAAAATGTATACCTTGCCTGCATTGGAACGTCTACTCCAAATTTCAGAGAATTGTAATCTAGTTGGCAACGGGTCTTTAAAGGAATATATCCACGAGAAGGTTTCAACGCAATCTGTTAAACTTCTTACATAGTATACTATCATATTTTCCAAAAAGAGTTTCTGCAAAATGAGTACCAAGTGTTCATTAATTTAAGACAACCAATGTCGAAACTACATTTATCACGTCTCCGCTTAAATAACTTAAATACAAACTTTGCAATCCGCTTCTCCATTTTGACAAAACAGTCGCCAATGTTACTAAATGGACTCCAAACAGCAACTTATATAGAAGGAGCAATGAAACCAGATGTTATTGGTATTTTTTAAATTGTTATCAAAATGGCCGGAATCAAGGTCTTGAAATCTAGGTGCTTATAAAACATAACTTCCGCCATCTCTGGTGCTCTCATGATTCGTAATACAGTGCTTTTAAAATTCTTCCATATTTTCGACACTAGCGATTAGCTTCATAATTATCACCCAAGCCAACCTAAATGGTCAGACGTCGTCGTCGGTCGTCGATATGCAATTTAGAACTGTAATTTATTCCTTCTTCCGTATTTAGGCTTCCATGGACACTACAGACCAGATACCCAACTTATGTTGGATTGAAAATTAATCCCTTACCCGATGGTCCATGGACCTACTTACCTTAATAATTTGGCCAAGTAAAGTAGTGAAGCAGTCCCCAAGATACGCTGGCAAAAGTATGCCGATTTGGAAGAGAATATTCCGCTGATACTGTGTATGCCGACCAAAAACTCTACTTTTAGGCTTTGAGGACGCCTAAGAACATACGACAAAAATTACCCAAAACAGTTGTTAAATGTCGTGTGGTAGTTGGCTTATGGAGTTAAAAATATGTTTCAATAATATGCTACTTTAATCGCGGACAAGCTTGTCGCAAGACCTTTGTGCTCACCATTCTAAAATAAAATGGAAACATCAGATTACTATTTTGAATTGGAAATATGGTAGCTAGAATATTTTTGTTGTGGAGAATTGACAGAAATGCGCATTGTGAACAATATGAGCTTATTGTTAGGATCTAGACTTCAAGGCTTGTGTACCAATATCAACCACAATTTGTAAATGTGAGCAAACCAAATACATCATGTGTTACATACGGACAAATCTTCTCAACGTTAGGTATCCATACTTGCATCGACTATGAAACAACTTAAATGGAATTTGTTTAATTAATGTGTGCTTTTAAATGAGCATATTATTTTTGCTGCTTAAATCCTCTATGTAAAGTTGTGGACTGAAATCTGCTAGTGTGTCATTATTAATAGAGTTTCATTCATAATTTTTCTCATGATTCCACAGAGTAAAATCATTGTTGAATCAACTATTATTCTATTCCGGCATTTGTCTTTCGACTATTGTAAAGCAGCATGTGAGTGTAGTATCAAAAGCCAAGTAGGATAAAACGAAGTGACGTGGCTAACTTTTCAATGCAGAACATTTAGAGTTTTTGTTATCGTGGTTATATATGCATTCTTCTGTCTGTGATTACAGGCCAATCTTACAGAAGTTCCGCACGTATGACATTGAAATCCAAACACGTGTACAAAGTCAACCTTCAACTGGTTTCGGATTCCCATGGACAGTATATAATACGTCTGATGTTGAATCAAGCCAACAAATTTTTAATCGACTTAATTTTCGATTACCATTTCAAGCCGTTATTCCATTATTGGAGTAATTAGGTAAAAAGTCAATATAGATCGTGAAAGCATAAGGGTAAGTATTTGCATACTCGGAAGGCTATGTCAGTATTTATTGGAAATTCCACACTCTGTATGAAGCATTAGTATCAGATTAAAGTTTGAAAAGTATCACACTGTATATCATCGTTTTATAAAGTCAAACGGGCTACAACACAAAATTTTAAGACAAGTTGAGCACATAGCTTAAATGTTAGTTTGAATTATATTAGTGCAGATTTGAGTAATCCAATATCGTGGGTAAAAGTTTCAACATTTTCTGGTTGTGCTGAAAAAATTAACCAGAATCGGCTATTATCATCCGGTCTACATCACACAATAAACTATCATCGCAAACGTTTAACTGTTAAAATAAGATACTATTTATTATGTTTTTTCAATTTGTTTCTACGAAACAAGTTCTTGTATAGAAAACATCTCCATTGAAATTAAACTCATGATACCTAGGCCGAAGGATTCTTCGTACATGTGTCACCATCTGGTTCGCAATCTTGCCAACGCAGTCGTCGATGTTACTAAAAGAACTCCATATACTATCCGAAAGGTTCATTGGTATAAAGTTTAAGTTTATGTACAAGCTACAATTCCGGCCCTGTTGGATGCACCAATGTGATTACAAGCTGGTTGCGCCTCCATCTGCATATACTGTGACCTATAGGCGAAGTAAATATTTGAATTTGAATTTTATATGTCGAAATGAGCATATAGCGAAGTACAAATTCGTTTCTAAACCCGGAAATTAGCTGACTCCCGCCCACTCACATCCAGACAAGCTAACACATTTTGTTTTAAATATTTTATTATGTTAGATACGAACTTTGGATGCAGTTTAAATGCTATACGTTACTCATTTATTACCTTCTGATATGTTCATAAATTCGAATTTTGATTTACAGTCATAAATAGCCGTCCCTTTTAAGTATGGCGGCGCATGCGTATGCGCCAAACTGAAGTATTCTAAATGTGTCCTGTCGAATATAAAAACAGTTTATTTACAATGTATGTACAAATATCAATCCAAACAACATTTCATGGAAAGTGTATGTTTTTATTCAGCGTTTCGTGAATAATTTTGGCAATCAACTTACTATTTCTTAAAAGCGGATGAACACTTTCCAACACTCAAATCTTTATCTCTGTAATGCGCACTGACTTAATTCTGACCACAAACACCAGAGCATCAAGATATCATATCCATAATGTACCTTATCTTCTGAAGTAGTATGATAGTGCAGTTGTTAGCATAGCGGCGTCATTATTGACCACTTTTTCCTTTATAATAAATAAATATTCATGGGGAGTTCGACAATATAAAAAAATTGAATATAAAAATTAATTCCTTTCAGTCACGCTAAGCAACAACTAATTAGCAAAATATATTTTCACGGTAATAATAAATACGCGGCGAAAAATATATCCCATCATTTATGTTAACCGCTGCATAGTTTCAGGGGATAGAAAAAGAGGACTAAAACTTCGTCAACCTCTCGCATCGCTTCTAACGATGACAGTATCAATTTCTAATGTTCCTTCATATAAGGTGCAAAACGGACTCACGAAAAGCGTGAGGGACTGAACAAACTGATCACATGCAAACGACATAAAACATCCGGCTATGCCATAAAACATTTAAAGTGAATGGTTGCCTACAGGGCTGCTATCGCTAAGCCACATTTTCAAAAAGCCACACATCCCGCCTATTGAGTTGTAGTTGTGTGTAGTTGCGCGACACGCACATGACCCGAAATCAAACTCACCACTCCGTATCCGTTGCATTCATAACTGTTGTAGCAAATTTCTCCATTCGTTGCCTCGCAAGCATAATGGCGTCAATGTCACCATATCGTGACAGAGGAATCAATTGTGCCTTTTCCGCATTTCCTGGTGGAATCGCAGATACGTGTCATTTTGGTAATCCTTAGCACACGCTTGCCACATTAAAAGAGCTTCGTTTGATAAATATATTAGCCAGTGTAGAGGGCAGTCTAAAAATCATTTTGGATGAAGCAAATCCTCATGTTCACGAAGGAAGGGGAACGCAATATAAAACTAGAAGATAAAAAGCATACCTATTACGGCTTCCAGACTTGAACTGGAGTCAAAAGCTGTATTACTGTCGCGAAAAACTCATGTTTACAGTTTTATTAAAATACAACTTCCAAGTGTTGGCAAATATCATCATCCTTTCAGTGTTTATCTGGTGTTTCAGAATGTGCTCTATGGCACTTTCATTGGGGAAGTTAAAGATTTAAATTATTTTTATCGGTTTTACAACATTTAATTAAAAAGTTAACTGACAAATATGGCATCATGTCAATGAAAGCTTTATGTGTAACCTATTTCACTCAACAAAAATAAATTTATTACGGTTTTTAAATTAAATTGTTGATTTCCGAAAATGACAGTTTATGTTCTCCAAGCTCAAGTTAGAACTTTTAAATTTTACGAATGGTTTCTACACAATTATCAACAATTTTTTTGCGGGGTCAACTGTAACATTACAATTTTAAAATTTCATATTCCGTGTCATACATTTAGCAGGATCGAAATTAATTCATCATAATGTTTTTGAGATTCTACTAATCCTTAGCAAGGACATTTTGAAGCATGTCATGTTACAACTGTAACGTCACTAATTGTTATTTTTAGCTTGTTGGAAATAACGTAAGCACAGATGCAAAACCATCCGCCATTGTTTGATGCTGGTTGATGTTCATAATGAAATGATTGTATAAAGTAGTTTAGGCATTATTATCCGAAGCGAACAGTGATATTATAGTAGTACTGGAACGAATCTGCTACGTCTTATAGTGCGCACATTTAGCACCTCCAGTTTTGTGTAATTGAGATTGATATTGTGTCAAATTCACGACATGAAAATAATAAATCTCTTTAATCCACTGTGTACACACTACTGTACAGCGCATTATTCTGTAACGTTTTCGAATTTACCGAACACGTCAATCATAACATTGTTGGACGTCATCAAACATTAATTTGACACCTTGAACGTAATTTGGTAGGCAAATACAACTTTTCCGAGTAACAAAGAACAGTGATAGATTTACGGAAGAAGTCCAATTCACAAAGGTGTGTTCTCATCTTCGTCATATTAAGCAGCATGTCGTATTATTTACATACATTACCGCGGAGAAGTACAGCTGATTATTGGCTGAGAATGAAAATCTGGTCTAAATAACAATTCTGGCCTGAAGACACCTACTGTTAGTTTATTCCACATGGTTGGGAAACGATAATAGCAACGGCTTGGCTAAACAATATAATCGAATATTCGATGGTATTTGCCAAATCGACTTGACGTTGCAGTGACCAATTTTTTAGAAATCTGAATTTTTGATCAAGTTTCGTGGGGCCTAAGGGAAGTCCTTTGCAGTGATCGTTATCACCAAGGTAGCCCTACTTTGAGAGAAATATGCAAAAAAGTACCAAAAATTGTGAAATCGTATGTGTGCTCTAGAGCTCCCACTTTTCAATGAAATGACACAAAAATTGGCATACCGGTACAGAATCAAATTTCCCAGAGGGGACTTTTTTTAGGTTTTCGAAATGTTAATTTATAAAGAAAATTTGGCGCCAAAACTGATATTTTGAATTTCATGCAGCAATGTCACAATATTACGTCGTATTGCGGTTCAGCTCTGTCTAAAACATAATATTCGACCAAAGTGTATGGACCGCATAACAGTTTTGAAGGAAAACACTGCTCTTTAATCACTTAAAAGTATAATTTATTCTCACAACGTAATTGTTCAAAACCGTTTTTAAAGAGTGATTAAAGAGCAGTTTTTTCCTTCAAAACTGTTATGCGGTCCATACACTTTGGTCGAATATTATGTTTTAGACAGAGCTGAACCGCAATACGACGTAATATTGTGACATTGCTGCATGAAATTCAAAATATCAGTTTTGGCGCCAAATTTTCTTTATAAATTAAAATTTCGAAAAACTAAAAAAGTCCCCTCTGGGAAATTTGATTCTGTACCGGTATGCCAATTTTTGTGTCATTTCATTGAAAAGTGGGAGCTCTAGAGCACACATACGATTTCACAATTTTTGGTACTTTTTTGCATATTTCTCCCAAAGTAGGGCTACCTTGGTGATAACGATCACTGCAAAGGACTTCCCTTAGGCCCCACGAAACTTGATCAAAAATTCAGATTTTTAAAAAATAGGTCACTGCAACGTCAAGTCGATTTGGCAAATACCTTCTCAATAGCTAATTGAAAATTTTGTCGGGATATATCTACATATAATAGAAGTTCAGAATGGAGTGATTTAGAGAAGGCTGTTGGCTTGATTGTTTGATTTAAGCAACTTTATAAATTATTCCTCCAAACAATGCAGTGTATTTTCCACTGATCCTAACATAGTAAATATCTAAGAACTGCAAGTTCAGTCCACATTGAATGATTCACGCAGCGTATATTAGCATGTGTTAACGATTTGATATCGCACATTGTATACAATATCACATTTGACTAAATTAAACATGATTTACACTGCACCTATAAGACTTCCTGACATCTGTTATGTTGTTTGAATTCCTTCAGTTCCTTTCTTTCATGTATGTTTATCCAGATTTAGTGTCAAATCTTAACTAAATATGAAATTTAAAGAATTGCAACCCCAAGAAACATAATAATTCCTGATTCATTTTCTGTTTCAGACTCCGTGATTTAAATTTATGATAGCTTTCGACTGAAACAATTTTCAACAAAAAAGCTTCACGGGTCGATGTAAAAAATAAAATAAAATTTTTCACCTTCCGTGTTAGATCTTTCGCATTATTGAAATTAATTCGTCATACATTCCTTGAGATTCTATTACATTTTATCAAATGCCTTGCGAATCATACCTTGCTATCACTTGAACGTCACCAATCATTATTGATGGCTCGTTGGAATTAAATCTGAGGATAGGTAATGCCTTTGGGTAAAAGCTTATTGTGATGCCGATTGAAGCTGAAAATGGAGTCAAGGTATGGAGTTTGTGCATTATTACTCGGAACGAACGGTGACAAAAATAATCAACGCAGGGAAATGGAAAGTGGGAAGTTATTTTAAAAATTCCAAATTTAAGTACTTAGGAACGAATCTGCAAGGTCTTGTAATGCGAACATTTAGCGCTTGCAGTTTGTGCAACAGAGATTGATATTGAGTTAAAATTCTCGACATGAAAATCAGCAAATTCTTTTATCAACTGCTTGCATACCACTTCACAATAGTTTATCCCGTAACGTCGACGAATTTCAGTCTCTTCAATCCTGACAGTTTTTGCCGTCATCAAACATTACTTTGACACGTGGGGCTAAACTTGGTGTGCGGATACGTCACTGCTACAGCGGTAGATATTTTGAAGTAATTGAGATGACTAAAACCTTGTTCACAAATATCGATGAACATTTTTTCGTCATATTAAGTGGCATCTCGTATTAATTACATGAATTACCGGACAGAAATCCTTTTGATTGTATGGTGCGAATAAAAATAAATCAATTCTGTACCTTTATCTTCAAACTTACAATTAGTGAAGCAATTGGTGATATGATGTACGAAAAAACATTCAGTTTCAGTTTTCACTTTCTAACTGCAGCGACACATTATAAGTAAATGAACAAATCAACTTGCCATGACTAATAGGCTACACCATTGTCAATTCACATTTAGCGTCGCCGAGCCGATCATACAGCCAATGTCTATGAAAACTCATAAAAAAATAACAACAGGGTAAGAGTAATATTCCAGTCTGTTAAAACTGCCTATTCTAAACTCTTAAAATTTAATAACATCAATCACATTTGTGTCATTGTTGTAGTCCTCAGTAAATATCATTCAATGCTTTTAATGGACTACAGTTTCTCGCCGTAATAAATTAATCGATAGCAATTGAAGGGAGATCTTTATGTGTTAACTTCTATTCTTCGAACAATAGTTCAAAATTGACAAATATGCTGTTGTATTATTACGACATTTACTACAATAGGAAATGAATTTGGAATTAAAGCTGCTGATCAGAAGTCCGCACTTCATTAAACGAAGTTTAAAAAAAATATAATTTGCAATTATAACTAATGTACTTCTTCTTAACTCGACGTCATCAAATTGAATCGCTGACCACTGTGCCTTTCTTAAAGTAAAAGATAAACGAGCACTAGCTTCTGGTATTTAACTCATTGAGAATTTAAAATAACAAAAATCTTTACACATGTAGATACAGCACTTGGATAGAAACAACAAATGATGGTTCTGGCAAATCGAGAATGTGAAAGCAAAACCCTACAATACAGTCCACTCGTTTTGAACATCAAAAAGTCGGCTTTTTGAAAGTTTAGGCTAAACTTCTCAAGGTGGGTTACTAAATTAAAGCTACATCATTTTGCTCAGTGTTTCTATTTCGATAAATAGATTGTAATTTTAAGTCGATTGTAGGACCAAAATTGATGTATACCTTTTACAAGTCTTGTACTTTTAAATTTACAACCAAAACATCCTTCTGTTTCTGTATCTACCAATTATGAGTGTTATTTGTTTTGAGGATCGAATTTGTGTTGCTAAGAATTCTATGACGACAGTGCCAAGTTTAACCATATCGGCGCCAGAAATGTCGCCATTCGTAAGTCGTCGAGATCATGCCGGATGCGTATTTTAGCACAACATTTTATTAGTCTGTTGAGTTTGAAGAAAATGGTAAAAATTTGCATATGCAATAATTTAAGCGGGTACCAGAGTATGCTTAACATTAGCATTCTTTGTGGCGCACTGCTGTAGATGGACTAATTAAGTGAGCGTAGATAGCATAAGCGGTAAAGCCTAGGTGTGGTTTATTGTCGATTCCCGGATGATACTTTGCGTTTCCGGTTTATTATCTGTAATGTAACTATGCATGAACGCTTATCAAATGTTACTAAATTGATTCAAAAGCCCAAGCCGTTTTTGCTTGAAATTCCAATTAATTCTTATTTTTTGCAAAATTTGTGCGAGAAACCAGATTCCGCGCCTACGGTCTCATGCAAAAACTATTGCAGATACGAGCGCAATCTTTTAGCATTAAAGGATTAACGAGAATAACTGCAGCCACATTCACACCTGTATTGAATATGAGGAGAGTGACCAAATGTAAAAATCGTTGCTGATTCTTGATCTCTGATCCTTGGAGACCATTTACTCCAGGTATGGAGTCTTCTCATGAAGTATAGGTGACCGCCACCACCATGAAGAAATTACGTGCAAAATGCATGAATTCCTTTCCGACCATTCACAGCGATAGGTACGTTAGTATCTATAGGAGTTTTTGCAGGAGTGCGTAGATGCGGAAACAGGATTCTCACTCATATTTTGCAAAAAATCAGAATTAATTGGAATTTCAAGCCAAAACGACTTTTCAGTCAATTTATAGTGGCATATGATAAGCGTTCGTGCAGAAAATGTAGTTTCCAGAAAATTCTAAGCAAGTATGTATGTATACTTGACAAGTAGTATCGCTATAGTCCTAAGTGAAAGTAATACTTACAATTCGTCAAAATTCATTGCAACGACGGATAATGGAAATATTACGGTTACAGTTGGTCACATTGCAACTTTTGGCAGCAATGTTTTGAAGTAGAAAAACAAATCATCCAGTTAATGACAACGTAGTATAATTAATGACTTAATCGTTTTTTGCGCTGTGATTGTATTCTGTGATTGGTTCCAACTTTTATACAATTTCCAGCAAGATTAATTAAGGCATCCCATAGAACACTATAACTTTACATTGCCCCTCACTGGACAACCCTATCTCAAATTTGCAAACAAACAACTTACAATATATGTACTTCTAGAAATTGAACGTCACACATCTTTATTTCTAGATTGTTCGGATTAAATTGTACGGCAGGTCATTACATTAGTATAGAAATCATGTTGTATTATTACTCGGAGCGGTATGTGACATCAAATAAACACCAAGAAACAAGTCAAGTTAAAAATGGCTTACGATCATGATGAAATGAAGTGGACAGCCAGTGTATTCGTTACGATCATGATTCAAAACGTGAACATCAAGTTAAATTTACTGATGTACTTACGTAGATTCTCAATCTGCTTTTAGTCACAAGCCACATCTTCTGGAATGGATCAAATGTGTGTATTATTATTATAAAACTTTTTATATAATCTTATCTTGATAATAAACAATTCATTGTCCAATTCAGAATGATATTGAGTTTAATTCCATCATGAAAAAGAAAACGTTTTAAACAACTGAGCAAAGCACTTCGGAAAAACCTAAGTTTGTGCTTCTTAGTTATTTCAAGCACGTCACTCATGTCATTGTTCGACGCCATCATGCACTATTCTGACACTTGGAATCTTCAATAGATTTACAGATTGTTTTGTCCTACTCCTCCGGTATTAGATATGCCTCGATACAATTGTTTCTGAAACGTCCACGCCAATCAATTGTTGATGTAAGATATGTTACTGGAAACATTGATACCATCGGTTTGACCATGTGACCATACGTGGAAATGCGGGGTCAACATATATTGCAATCTTGTCTCAGAGGTTCATAGCAAATTGACACAATACTTAAGATGGGACCAAAATCTTTTCGGTATCACAGTCGCAAATGAATTATCTCTGTAGGTATTTCGTAGTCTTTCATAATTCACAAAAATGTGTTCAACTAGTTAACTTAAATTTCTATTAAATGTAAGTGTTACTGTGAAAGGAAACATGGTATATGTTGAGCTCAAATAATTGTTTCTGGTATCTTCTTATTAGTTTCACACCTTCAGAGGCACAACATTCATATAAGTCTACATTTCTCATGACTGACAACGTTCATTGCATTCATTATTTATACTGATAGCCCAAGCCCGTAACTGGCTCGAAGGTGGCCTGGCGCCGATATTGAGGGTACGGCCTATTTCAATATAACTCGTTTGTACCTACCATGTCTCTTCGAATGCTTTTAAAAGTTGGTTTTATGATAAAGAATTCTCTGACTTTGAAAATTGTTGTCGTAACTGGATATGGTTTTTCAGCAAATCACAAGTGAGCAAATGGTCAATTGCCGCAGAATAATTGACAATAAATGTATTCAGATAGAAGGGCCGATGTCCTATAAGACTCTACAACGATGTATAGTATGTGTCGTCTACATCGTGCAGTTACTTCTTATTAAACTGTTTAATTGACGGTTAGTCCTGCAACGAGTGAAAGTTGCCGTTGTTAGCTAATAATAGCTAGCTGAGCTGAAATAATTGGAATATGGAATAGCTGTTTGCCACCATATGTAATAATTGTTGGCAATGAACTAACCTTGGTAACTTACATCTTGGTAACTTACATCTGCAAATCCTTCGCCAATTTTAATAATTTTTCCAATTTCATTTCTATTCAAAAATTGACAAATGTTTAGTTGTTGCCGCGCTACACTAAAGCTTGAACGTTTTGAACTACAAACACAAATAATCCTGCTACATTGCAACGTAGAATAATTCATTACTTCATCGCTTTTTGCCGTGTGGTTTTAATCTGTCAGTGGTTCCAACTTCTAATGCATTTCCAGCAATTCAGGCGTCCGATAAAACTTTATAATTTTAAATTGTCTCTTTAGGGAAAAACTTGTCTCAAATGTGCTACCAAAATTCACTCGTCGAAGATATTTGGAGATTCTATGAAACTGTAGCAAACGAAATGTTTATTTTAAGAAATTGAACGTCACTCTTTATTTCCAGCTTGTTGAAATCAAATTTTAGGGCACTAAGGTACTGAAGGACTCTCGCTGTGATAGTAACAGGAGCGGAATTGACATAAAATAGTCACAAGCAAATGAGTTCATTAAATTCTTAACGGCGTACGCTCTCGTACAAATGAAATTCCAACTGATTTTTTAAATCATCTACACGAGAATACACTTAAACTTGCTAACGTAACTAGGTAGGTTATACATCCGTTTTACTCACGCGTTGGGGTTGGGTTCCTTAATCCATATCGTGTGGCATGAAAAAATATTTGCATGTAACACATACTATCTTTTTATTTTATAAAAAATAACGAATTTAAAAACGTCAACGAATCTGCAAGGTTTTGTAATGCGAACATTTGTCACGAAAAGTATCCTCCTATTTTATGTTCTATTTATCCCACAAAAGCTGAGTACCTATTAGCAAACCTAATCCACTGAGTATTGCGTGTCTCCAACCTGAAGAAGTCTTCGCGATTTTATATGGCCAATTCGACATTTCAGTCGTCAATGTAGCGCAACTTATTTCACGTGCTTGCGACTCAAATTCGTCCACACATGAAATACGTCGTCCCACCCCGATATTCAAACGAAAGAAATTTAATTATTAATTAAAATACAAAATCATTATCATCTTGAAATTACATAAAGTTGAGCTACAACATGTTTTCATGCCCACTTGTAACAGGTAGAATTTCGCAACTAAAATACTAGTGCAATTCTAGAGTCAACTTACCTTGAGATAAGTAGGCTTGCAGGCAGGCAAGCCTACTTATCTCAAGTTCAAGCGCAGGCTTGTAAGTTTGTTCTACCGCTGACGCAAGCTGATCAGGTATCCGCATCGCACAACACATCCAAAGACATTTAGCTTTATCTCTCAATTATTTTAGAAATGATCCGCATTTACTTGTTGGCCGGCAATAATTCCACAGGCTGGTTGACGTTACATGCATACTAACCAAAATTTAATGCAACCACATGTGTTTGCGATGGCGAAAGAATCCAGGGAATCGTCTGCATTATCTCCTTCTGAAAGACGCTTGTAACGTAACTAATTAAATTACACATGTCTTTGAAACTGCAATTATGACTATCCATCACGAAGTCCAGGATCCCAACTATTATTCCAGCCAGCCACATGGTAAATATTACCAGCACGTTGCTACTCATACTCGGTGGAACCGGCTCCAAATTATGATTCGGGCGGTAATTTTCAGTGGTCAGGAAATTGGTCCAGCAAGACATTAGTCCAGAATTATATATGGCGCCTGCTCGTCTAGATACGAAGGGCAAACTATATCCTCTTAAATTGATAAGGTATGTTTCAGTCCAGTATCTCTCTGTTGCGATGTTAATGTGTAGCGAGACGTTTGATGAGGAAATATTGCGAGCATATTTCGTACAGAGATAACTCGGCATATATAAGGCGGATTTATTGCAGGTTCGTTGAATATTTTCTGATTTTGTGTCCTGCCATCCTGGGAAGATGGCCTCCCAGAGTACATGGAAGTCCCAACATGTGTTGGTTTTTATTCCGTCTCGGTATTGTCGCCTACGTATATACCGTAGAATGTTTTTGGTGGCATCCGCTACATGTGGCATCAAGGCGGCAATTTTAAATATGAGTTCAACTTTGTCAGAACTGTTTACATGTTCGTGATTTCGAATAACCTGTCCAACATATGATTCCTAGTGAACAAAGGCTCCTTTTGGGGATTTGAATATATACCCAATCGTATAGTTAACACCACGCACATGCATGTCTAACCACATAAAATGTGCATACACTCTGGCAAGTGCAGTGTAAATTTGAAAGCTGCCACCAAATGTAGCGCTGTCACATTTATATTATTTCACATGAGGTAATTTCCCTAAGGAATATTTAAGTCATTAACAACGTAGCGAGACGTGTGTCTGCTTTTCAATAAAGTGATAAACAATTTGAACAATTCAATACCACACCTGTTGCCTTAATTCGGATTGTGGCTAGCAACAAGCAATACCATCTTCAACCTATACAATAATACCGTCCGATGTTTGAGCTATGACAATAGCGGCGTCTTGGATAACCAATGGGAATTATAAAATCTTGTTTTTCACCAAAATCATAAATCCAAAGTGGAATGAAATGGGCATTACGGATTGGGTTATATTTCTAAGGAATATTAAAGTTACCTGATTAACCTACTATGTTAGACATTAACAACCTCACGCAAAGTGCGGTTCCAGTTTTCAACAAAGTGAAAATTATTTCAACAATATTACTTCAAACGCTGAGATAATCTTGACATGTAACAATAACGGCCCATTTGGAATATAAATCTTTTATTGCATTTCTGTCCGATGCTTGAATTTTTGAGGTTGCGGCGTATTTGTTAAACTAGAAAGCAGCATGGAACATTACGTTCTCTCAGTATATCGACCGGAATAACAAATCAGGAGAGCTCAAATATACGTTTATTTTTAAAATTTGTTATTTTTACAGGTCTGTCAAATAGTGAATTTAAATTTGCTTTTCATGAGGTTCAAGCATCCCAAGTAGGTCTTTCTTTTATGTGCTTATCTCCAAATAAAATTTCAGTGATGGAAGATGTTATGCGGTTTGTTTTGAAATGTAATCAATCTAAAGGATTTGTATTGCTCTTCTCCTTATAGCAGTTGATCAATGGGTTATACCAAATACCAGGATTGCTGAACATTAACTAATTATAAATACGTCGAGCTTAATTAAAGCCAAATAAAGCAGCCTTGTCATTTCGAAAAGGCCACAAACGATGTCACAGAAAGTCACCCAGTAATACAATAAAAACTGAAATTTAAACCAATACTGTTTGTAAAGTAATGTCGGTTATGGAAATAGTGGATAAACTTTCTACCCCATTTATATTTATTAGACCAGTGTATTGGAAAGCTGAATTAATGATCAAACTGAATATAATTGATCGGATTTTTTATATCTTTGTCTCTTAAAACATGTACGCTATTTTCCATTATGTTTGAGTGAGATGGAATTATGTGCAATTAAGGTTTTGATTGTTCAAAGTTGACTTGGTTTTAATGACAAATAATCCGGAAATGTCGCGAAACAATGCTTGAATTCGACATCCTTAATATGCTGTCCATATAGATGCGATACATTTAGGTAAAAGGTGTTCAGCGCCAGGAAAGATGCAGCGAAATTAGTAAAAGAATAAAGTAAATGGTGGGAAATAATTATTTTATATTCCAGCCTGAAGAAAGTTCTCCAATGACACTTTTTAAATTGTTTAAGAGCGTAGATGTATGAACTAACTAATGATAAACTCTTTTAAGTCGTCAACTATATATGTGCTAATATTTGAATTATTCGGCGCCATCAACCGTTATTGTTACGTTTAGTAGGTTTCCCGCTGCAAGTGGTAAGACTTGATTCCTGTTCTCTGTCAGGTATAAATACAAATTTGAGCCATGGTAAATCCCAGCAATTTAGTTTAATTCATTACTTAACCATTTTTTCTCTGTGATTTTATTTTGTGATAGGTTTCAACTTCTACACAATTTCCACCCAGATTAATTCAGGTGTCCTATAACAACTTGGAAAATATGTATTTCTGGAAACTGAACGTCACCAATCTTTATTTCAACGTTTCTGCGGCAAACGGGATTACAGGTTACTATAAGTCAAAGGCTGGTAGTCAAATTGAAGCGTAGTTGGTAAGGTAGTATGGAAGGTAAGCTGTGTTATTACTCGGAGCGGAAAGGGACACTAAATAAACACCGATAAATGAGCTCATCAAGTTCTTAATGACGTGCACTCATGTTGAAATGAAGTTGACAGCCAGCTCATTTCTTAAATGAAGCTACATCATTTATTTTATTTTATCCAATCTTTCAATAAAAAATAACGAATTAAATACTTCAACCAATCATCAAGGTCTTGAGGAGAGGAGCGCATATTTAGCACTTTAAGTGAGTGCAATTGAGAATGCGTTAAATGCCCGACCAGAAAAAATGTCTTTAACCACGTGAGTGCATAACAGCCTATTTTTAATCCTTTAGGCAGTTCAAGCACGTCAATCATAACATCGTTCGACGCCATCAAGCATTACTATGAAACTTGGAATGTAATATGGTAGATAGATCCTTTGCGCATTTCCTCGTAGTCGGAGTCATCAAGTTCAATGGTTAAAATCTTATTCATAAATTGATTTTCAACATCAAGCATATCATTAATCCTTTTGTCATTTTAAATATTAATCTCGATCTCGACAAGTATAAATAATTGCATACACATACGCCAACAGAACTGCAATGGGAATTCAAATATTACGGATTTTATGTTTTCTCCACGTTCAGTTGCGTGATTGGACATTTTTGACCTGTCTATTAATCGGTGTTCTATAAATTGAAATTTCAGAAGCACTGACCGGTTACCTTCATTTTGTGTTAGCTTAAATACAAGGCTGTGAATAGAACAGTTATACAAATAATATATTTGTCCTTAAAATATCCGACGCAGATTTATTTACAGTTTGTAATAGTATCTGCTTTTATTTTCCAGAGTTAAACATAGAGATAAAATAGGTTATGAGATCTTGTATTTAAGTTTGATCAAATATTGACAACAGCTACTGAAACTTAGAAATTGTGAAATAATGTTGTTTCAACGCCACAAATTATCGTTCCTTGTACCGCGGATATTAAGTACAGCATAGATCGTTGAAGTAAACGTGTGGATGACCAAAACTGTCGGTTGTTAAATCAGTTAATAAAAATGTATATCCTAGTCAAATCTAACTATTTCTCTACGCAAAGGTGCTCTTTGTTGTTGCTTTATACCATGATGCCAAAGTAGTAGCCTTTGTTACCCAGATACTGAAAATACATTTTCGCCCTTTGAGTTTGCACTGGTGAGTAAACAGCGACAGAAACGCTAAACCCTGTGTGTTAATTGATAATTGAAATTAATTAAAACTCCAAATTTCTACCATATCTAATATAGGAGTGCTCTGATCTGTGCGTTGATCAGCTGGATATGTCGAGTAGGGAACTGAGTATGCTTTCACAAAAGTAACGGGACAAAATTCACCTCACAGTCACGCTATATTAGTTGATTTAGGAAATAAATTTAATTTAATCTTTCTTCATAATTCACATCACATTCACAAGTTAATATATTCATGCCGGGAAAGGTGCAAGGCATAACAGATGAATTTGATCACAACTTTCTTAAGCGGAATTTGAGTTCATGATGTGTGTCTTAAAAGAGTGAAACAAAAAAGTTGAAAAAGCTCCATAGGCCATATTATTGTTCAATCGACAATGAGAATCCAACCTTTGTGTTGACTAAATTATCATGTATTGACACAACTAGCGTGTAAACATACACCAATCACGTCTCGACCTGAACCACGTGTCTACAAAGTTTTCCATCCACTCCTCAATTACCACAAAAAGTCACCAATGTTACTCAATGAACTCCAAATGGCAATTGAAATATAAACAACCGTGAGAGCATTTCATATTAAGTTAACGTTCCAACGCCACCAATTGCCATTTCGTACCTTCTGTGATTAAAATAAAGGACAGATTAATGGCAACAGTCCAATGCGAGCAAAATATGTTTGGTAGTGTTGTGCATTTGATAAAACTAAAGCACTGGAAGGCATGATCTTGAAATAAAATACTAGTTCAGGATATGGTACCCAGAAGCAAACTGTCAAATATTCGTAGAATCTCTGTATCTGAGAAAGTAATGTTCATCAGGCTCACAAGGGAAGTACTTTCGCTTAAGTCCTCCGAATTGGCTGAAAATTTGGATTTCTATGAAATCGGCGATGCTGAAAACCATGGAAAAGTTTGTTTCTGCTAAATGTCAAATCTGTAGCAGCTGCAAGCAAATACATCAACAAACATCATGTTTCTAGGTAGTCTTGTGTCCCACTATGCAAGTATACGATGACTCTCCAGGAAGCTGTAGAAATCAATACAGGATAATTTAAGACCGAAAAGTGTGTTATTACCAATTACATAATGCTCGCAAAAAGCTATGTCATTTCAACTTGTGCCAAATCCGTCACCAAGTGTCATGGGGGCTACAAGAGTAGTTTGCTGTCGCAAATAAATGAATACTTTTTTACAGGTAGCGTTGCATGCATTTTGTCAATATCACTACTATGCATTCGGGCTATACCACTGTAATGCATTCGGGATATACAGGTGTAATACAAACGTAATGTTAATATTAGGATTTGCAATTCGTAAAATATAACTGTGACCCCTACACAACAATAACCCGTACACAACAACAACCCGTACACAACAATAACCCGTACACAACAATAACCCGTACACAACAATAACCCGTACACAACAATAACCCGTACACAACAATAACCCGTACACAACAATAACCCGTACACAACAATAACCCGTACACAACAATAACCCGTACACAACAATAACCCGTACACAACAATAACCCGTACACAACAATAACCCGTACACAACAATAACCCGTGCACAACAATAACCCGTACACAACAATAACCCGTACACAACAATAACCCGTACACAACAATAACCCGTACACAACAATAACCCGTACACAACAATAACCCGTACACAACAATAACCCGTACACAACAATAACCCCTACACAACAATAACCCCTACACAACAATAACCCCTACACAAAAATAACCCCTACACAACAATAACCCCTACACAAAAATAACCCCTACACAAAAATAACCCCTACAAAACAATAACCCCTACAAAACAATAACCCCTACAAAACCATAACCCCAACACAACAATAACCCCTAAACTAAAATAACCCCTACAACATTAACCCCTAAAGTGAGAAAACCGTTATACAACATTAACCCCTACACAACATTAACCCCTACACAACATTAGCCCTACACAACATTAGCCCCTACACAACATTAAGCCCTTCACAACAATAACCCCCACACAACATTAACCCCTACACAACATTATCCCCTACACAACAATTACCCCTACACAAAAATAAACCCTACAAAACCATTACCCGAACACAACAATAACCCCTATACAACATTAACCCCTACACAAAAATAACCCCTACAAAACCATTACCCCAACACAACAATAACCCCTACACAACATTAACCCCTACACAACATTAACCCCTACACAACATTAACCCCTACACAACATTAACCCCTACACAACATTAACCCCTACACAACATTAACCCCTAAACGACAATGACCCCTTCACAGCTGTTGTCCTGGAATTACTTCGATAGCGTTGTGTTCCAAAACAAGAAAGACTTTGTGCCGGTGCTTATCCCTACTCCAGACTTTACTTATCTGCTGAGCTCCAAAGGAAGTGGATTATGCACTAACTGGCTGACAATTCTACTTTACCAAATAACTGACAGAACGTGGAGCAATCGTACTTTTAACAAATAACAATTTTTACGGTTTTTATTCTAACACATTAGCGATTTTTGTGTTTACATCAAATTAACTGATTACAATCTAACGATTACAATTTAGCTCTCCTCCTGACTCTGACTAAAAAACACAATGACACTAAAACGCACTCCAAATTCCACTGAAAAACGGAGACATAACTCCCCGCAGCCTTCTCGTCACGACGACGACTAAAAGCGTTCGAGAAGCGAACGCTTTCAAAAAAATAAAACAATAATTTACACGCTTTTGCCACAACATTCTTCCTCCTGATATTGGAAAGGTTTCCACTATCCACCAGTTGCCTCAGCCTTCTCGAGCAGACAAATGCGAGATACGGGACGACGCAGGATCTTGAAGTTCTGCTTTCCTCCATTCTTGACGACACGCACATCCACCACACGAACAGCTTTATCTCCTTTCCTTGAGTGAACTGCCGTAACAACTCCAAGCGGCCACAGGTTTCTCTCCATCAACGGCTCCACGACGATGACCACATCATTAACGGCAATTGGAACAGAAGGCTTGTTCCATTTCTCTCGTCGAGCTAGAGTTGGCAGGTACTCAGTCCTCCATCTTCTCCAAAATTGCTCAGCGTACCACTGACTTGTGCACCACATTCGCTTGACGTCTTTTCCGTTGACGTTGGGCAAACAAATCAAGTCTGTCTGTTCCTCACATCCGCTTCTGTCGGGTCCAATGAGGAAATCATTTGGAGTAAGAGCTCTTGGGGAGCTGTAGTCCACGGGCACTTCAGTCAACGGGCGACTGTTCACAATGTACTCCGCTTCGGCAATGACGGTTCGCAGAAGTTCTTCCTTTGGCGCTTGTTCTTTAAAGATGACAGATAACGTCGTCTTCACAGACCGAATTAGTCTTTCCCAACTTCCTCCCATGTGAGGTGCGCCTGGCGGATTAAACCGCCACTCAATTCCGTATTTTCCTAGCGTTTGAGGAATTTCCTTCACCACTGCACTCAGCTCTCGGTTGGCTCCCACAAAATTAGTTCCGTTATCGGAAATGATGACATTTGGAGTTCCTCTTCTTGACCTCATCCTCATAATGGCTTGAATACACGAATCAGTGCTCAGACTACTCAGCAGCTCCAAATGTACTGCGCGTGTTGTGAGGCAAGTAAAAATCATGCCGTAACGTTTTTCTCTGGAGCGTTTTACGGTTACCTCCATCGGACCCCAACAATCGACTCCACAAAAGGTAAATGGGCGTTGAAAAACAGCTAGCTTAGCATCCGGAAGGTTTCCCATCTCAGGTATGACGGGTTGGGCCTTGCGCTTTCTACAGACGACACACTCTCCAATTGCTTTTCTAACAACACTACTCATTCCAATTATCCAATATTTTCTACGTAGCTCGTTCATGATGATTCCTCTTCCACCGTGCGCCCAAGTATTATGATAATGCATCACGAGTAACTTGACAAGATGATGACGACCATCCAAAATGATTGGGAATTTCTCTCTCTCTGGTACTGCTGCTGCCTGAGCAAATCTTGTCCTCATTTTCAGAACTCCATTGTTATCCAGAAAGGGCGAGAGCTTTGATAAGCGGCTAGATTTCCCAATCGGATTATTTTGAGATAATATTTTTATCTCCTCCTGAAAACTTTGTTCTTGCGACATTTTCACGAGAATCATTTCTGCTTTTCTCCGCTCCGTTATACTAACAAGGGAAGTATTAGAATGACCATATCGATATGGCCTTGTGAGATATGCTATATTTATCAATTTTTCGCGATAATTTTGATGGACATAGCCGTTTTCCCAAATGGAGCCTTATACTTGCTCCACAGTGAATTTTCGCTGTCTAGATATTAGTTAGTATAGGAAATATTATGCGAGGTAAATTGTTTCCATTGGTACAATTCCTTGAATATTGACAAAAATCCAATTTTTTACCAATTGGCAGCATTTAGATACTATGTACATTAATTTTGTTGAATTTTGGCAAAACCGAAATTTTTGAAAAAGTTGCAGAGAGGGGGGTCTTACCTCACTTAATTTCCCCCATGTTAATTGCTATCTAAAAAGCGGGAAAATTTCCCGCCAAAACTAATAATCGGCTGTAGAGCAAATATAAGACTCCATTTGGGAAAACGGATATGCGCATCAAATTTATCACGAAAAATTGATAAAGATGCCATATCTCACAAGGCCATATCGATGTGGTCATTCTGATACTTCCCTTGTAAGTGTACCACCACTGTCACCAGTCTTCTTGGCTGTTTTATTTAAAAACCGTAGGATCCATCCGGTAACAGCTACTAGCCTGTTCCAGGAAGAATAATCTTCAAACTTTAGGGAATCCACCTCCATCATGACTCCAAGAAAATCCTTTTTCATTTCTTCTTCCTGTTTTACAGCATCAGGCAAACTAGCGTCAACAACAACTGGCCATTTTGATGCATCTTCTTTTAAGAAACTCGGTCCGTTGAACCAGCGCGAATTCGGCTTGAGATCACATTCCTTCTCGTCTCTAGTCGCGTCGTCAGCTACATTTTCGGCAGTTGGCACCCACCTCCAGCTATTGATGTCAGTTAGCTCAGCTATTTCTCCTATTCTGTGAGCCACAAACTGTTTGAAACGCCTTGCTTCAGACTTTATCCAGCAGAGTACTGTTCTGGAATCCGTGTGATGATAAGTATACGTGATTTCTAGTCCAATGTTTTCACGAACACAGGCTCCTAATCTGCTTCCGGCAACAGCTGCTTGGAGTTCCAAACGTGGAATTGACATCGGCTTCAGAGGCGCTACTCTTGTTCTTGCTGCTACTAACATGACATCAACTTCACCATCAGCCTCCACCCGTAGATAAGCTGAACAAGCGAATGCCAGCTGACTGGAATCCATGAAAATGTGGAGTTGAATGGACTGCGCTCGTGGTATCTTCAACGAATAACACCTTGGAATCCTCAAATTGACAATTTTCTTGAGCTCGGCTATCCAGTTTTTCCATTTTCCTTGAAGGTTTTCTGGAATCTCTTCGTCCCAATGTACCCCACTATTCCAAATCAGCTGCAATAACATTTTTCCACGTACCGTAAAATGAGCGACGAATCCCAATGGGTCAAAAATTGACATTAGCAGCTGCAACACTTCTCTTTTTGTTGGGGTCTTGTCTCCAGTCAAAACTTCACTAGACACTTTATGGAATTCTGCCTTAAAAGTGAACACGTCCTCTTCAGGCTCCCACCAAATTCCAAGTGCTCGTCCTAATGGGATATCCGCTTCAGCCAAACTCAACTCCTTCAATCCCTCCACCCGTAAATCAATTGGGATTTTCTCCAGTACAGCTTTTGACGAGGAGACCCATTTGCAAAGCGTAAAATTGCCCAACTTGTTCACGTGAATAACCTCGTTTATCAATTTTGTTGCTTCCTCCACTGTGTCCGCTGAGTCCAGATAATCATCCATATAAAATTGATTAATGATGGCGTTGTAAGCTTCTGGAAACTCTTCTCTGTGCTGCTCCGCGTTCAGGTTCTTCACGTAAAGCGCTGCACTGGGCGAACAAGTTGCACCAAATAGCATCACGTTCATTTGATAAACGTCAGGCGTCCTTTCTCTATCCATGCCTCGAAACAGAAACCGTTGTGCTGGCAGATCTTCTTTCCTTATCTTGATACGATGGAACATGTCCGTGATATCAGCACTGAATCCAATCATCTTTTTCCGGAATCGCATGAGGACAGCTGGTAACGGGTTGAGTAAATCAGGTCCTTGTAGCAATAAGTCGTTGAGACTAACTCCTCCGTTTTTTGAAGCAGCATCAAAAACTAGGCGAATCTTTCCAGGTTTGTTGGGGTTGTAGACTCCAAAGTGAGGAAGATAATTTATTTTTTCTTCTTTCGCAAATATTCCCTCCTTGGTCAACTTCTGAATGTATCCCTTTGCAAGATACTCCTCAATCTTGTCCACGTACAACGAAGCAAATTTTGAGTCCTTGTCCATCTTCCTTTCTTGAGACTTGAGCCTGTTTAGCGCGTTGCGATAACTTGGGGGAACTTCTGGTTTATCACTCCTCCATAGCAGTCCAGTCTCGTAACGATCTCCTATTTTCTTTGTGTTCGTTTCCAACAACTCTATTGCACGTGTATCTTCCCTGGAACGAGCTCTCTCGTGAATTATTTTCACTCCAAAGGCTTCAGTCGAAAAAGATTCCTTGACCAGCTGGTGAAGATACTCATCTGAGTTGGCTTCCTCCCGTATCACATAACTTCCATCCAAATTGTTTCTTTCCGGTAGCCTTCCGGAAATTACCCATCCAAGCCAAGTCTTCTCTGCTACAGGCTGACCTTCCATTCCGTGAACGAAGCGACGAGAAAGCGATAACAGTTTATTTGCCTGTCCTATGATGATTGACGGTCTCTCATTGAAGTAGGACTGCGCAGGTACTCCATCCAGGTAAATATACTTTTCCTTTAATTTGCCAAAATCCATTGTTTGTTGACATATTCCAAGTCTTGAGATGGTACGAGCTCCAGAAATGTCAAAACTTCTTGCTCCTTCATAATCTCCTCTCACGCTGAAGTTGACTCGCATGGACTCCTCCTCCTCGGTTTGTTTATTCTTTACGAGCTGAAGTGACAATGGATCTTTCCTTCCTTTCAACTCGAGCAAATCCACAACTCTTTGATCAACCAAAGTTGACGTGCAGCCATCATCAAGAAATGCAATAACTTTCACTTCCTTCCCTCCACTGGAAAGGATGACAGGGATGTATGGCAAATGTGAAGTGTTGTCGTCATCGTCCAATGAATGGCCTTGTTCGCGTTTGTCTTCCTTTCTGCTTGACTTGTGGAGTAAATGATGATGAAACTGCGTACATCCATCTTTTCCACAAGGTTTCTTCCTCCGGCACTTCATAGCTTGATGTCCCGGGATAAGACAGCAGTAACATATCCTCTTTTCCATCGTGACCTTCCAACGTTCTTCTTCATCCAGAGTTCTAAACTTTTCACAATTTGAGATCCAATGTCCAGTCAGTCCACAAAAATGACAGGTGCTTTCTTTCTTTTCGTTTGATAAGAAGACGCGTTCCTTCTTCTTCTTATCATCAACGGTAGTTTTCCTATCCGACATCATCGCAGCCGTTTCAGCAATACTAGTGACGAAGCCGCTGAAGTCCTCCAGATTCGCATCCTCATGCCTCCTTACGAACGCCATCCAGTCAAAGTGGAATTGTGTGGGCAACTTCTCAGCCAGTTCATCCAAAAGCTGAGGATTAACCATTTGAGACTCTTCATTGTCTCCACCAGGTTCCTGACCACGTTCGCGAAGGTAAGCAGCTGTTCCCAATTTCCATCAGAAACGACATCCAATTTCTTGGTTTGGTCCACTAGTTTCTTTATAATCATTCGGGGCCTTCCAAAGTTCATCTCCAACATGTGAAGCACAGTTTCCACGTTTTCTGGTGACACGAGCAGTGCTTTCACGCATTCCTTAGCTTTACCCTCCAAGCAATAGCGTAAACGGATGACGTTGTCTTCTTTTGTCATATGGTGTTGTTTCGCCGTTGACCGGTACTGGCTTATAAAGGCAGGCCACTCCAACGGATCCCCGTCAAACCTCGGCAGTTTCGGAGCTCCCTTTCCATGTGCGAATGGTGCGCGCTCAACGCTAACGTTTCCAATGGCCTGAGTGATGGCCTGGGCCAGTTGAGTTACTCCATCTAAAGGAGCAACAGGTGCTTGTGGAGGTGGTGCTAGTTTTCCTCGTCGTGGCTTTGTCGGTGGTGGCACGCTCCAAATGTCATCCTCCGAATCACTAAGCTTCTGGGAGTCGTCTGAATCTTCAGCCTCCTCCATCTGAATCTCCGTTTTCTTTTTTAGCAGGTCTTCTTTAATTTTTAATTTGGCTAACTCTATCTCTGCTAGCTCCTCAGCCGCCGCCAACTCAATCTCTCGTTTCGCTCTTCGGAAACTGCTACTCTTGCCACTTCCTGTTGTTCGTGACTTTGCTGATGACCGAACGGAAACGGCCCTCTGTGACGTGTTATCTTCCATTTCCTCCAGGGGGTGAGTCGGTGCTGCGGCTATTCCCTCCTGGCTCGTCTCGGTCGTCTGGATCCCTTTTCTGCGTTGTTGATCCTCGACCCATGTTCCAAGCCGCTCAGCTGGCTGACCAGCGTTACGACGAGAACTACGTCTTCTTTCTCCAGCTGACTGCTCCATTGCTGGCTGCTACTGTACTCCTAAGGTGCCTGTTCTTTTTCGTCGAAGGACCACTTTAATGTCCTGGAATTACTTCGATAGCGTTGTGTTCCAAAACAAGAAAGACTTTGTGCCGGTGCTTATCCCTACTCCAGACTTTACTTATCTGCTGAGCTCCAAAGGAAGTGGATTATGCACTAACTGGCTGACAATTCTACTTTACCAAATAACTGACAGAACGTAGAGCAATCGTACTTTTAACAAATAACAATTTTTACGGTTTTTATTCTAACACATTAGCGATTTTTGTGTTTACATCAAATTAACTGATTACAATCTAACGATTACAATTTAGCTCTCCTCCTGACTCTGACTAAAAAACACAATGACACTAAAACGCACTCCAAATTCCACTGAAAAACGGAGACATAACTCCCCGCAGCCTTCTCGTCACGACGACGACTAAAAGCGTTCGAGAAGCGAACGCTTTCAAAAAAATAAAACAATAATTTACACGCTTTTGCCACAACAGCTGTTATGTAAGAAGTAACAGTTTAGTAAAGGGTCAATGTTAAGTAATCGGTCATGTGGAAGGAGTAAGTGTAAGCGGTAACTGTTGTGTAAGGGGTCACAGATGACTAAAAGGTCATAGTCACGTAATTTGTTATGGCTGTGTAAGCGTATGGGGTCACAGTTGTTGTAGTTATATTTTACGAATTGCAAATCCTAATATTAACATTACGTTTGTATTACACCTGTATATCCCGAATGCATTACTGTGGTATAGCCCGAATGCATAGTGGTGATATTGACAAAATGCATGCAACGCTACCTGTAAAAAAGTATTCATTTATTTGCGACAGCAAACTACTCTTGTAGCCCCCATGACACTTGGTGACGGATTTGGCACATGTTGAAATGGTATAGCTTTTTGCGAGCATTATGTAATTGGTAATAACACACTTTTCGGTCTTAAATTATCCTGTATTGATTTCTACCGCTTCCTGCAGAGTCATCGTATACTTGCATAGTGGGACACAAGACTACCTAGAAACATGATGTTTGTTGATGTATTTGCTTGCAGCTGCTACAGATTTGACATTTAGCAGAAACAAACTTTTCCATGGTTTTCAGCATCGCCGATTTCATAGAAATCCAAATTTTCAGCCAATTCGGAGGACTTAAGCGAAAGTACTTCCCTTGTCAGATACAGGTTTGTCGTCATCGCAACCATTATATGTTGGACACAACGGACAACGAAATATTACAAGATATATTCAGTATAAAACCCAGTGTAAGCTTTAATTAAAGTTGAAACCGTGGTTTTACATCATAGGTATCCTTGTCAGTATCACGATTCAAAATTACTTCATGTGATTCAAATGGGTGCAAAAGTTATAAACCAGCAGATTACAAGAGAAAAGTCCTATAAAATGTAAAAATTTGACTTGCCTTGATTTATAAAATTTAAGTTGTTCAACGCGAAGAGCAAAAATTTTGAAGTTTTGAAAGCTGCGCAATGCAGTAGATTATTTTATGGAATTTTTATGATTATACAGAATGAATTATTTCGTTTGAATATAATAGAGTGGAGCAATGACTTCATGAATTGTCGAATGATGCAAAAACCAAAACAAACGACGATCAATAAACGATGAATTTATGGGTTATGCTGTCTATTACCAATGTCACGACACATGTAGATGTGTACGTACTGCTCAGCTTGCTGAGTTTCAATCCAACGGCGTTGACGTTAACCAGGTCGGGTTAATGAAACAAGAGTGTGAGTTACAGAACTAAACTCCAATTTATTTTGCGTTCATCACAGTCATCAGGAACCATCGTATTTGGTGATGTTCTTGGGAAATCGCAAGATTAATAAGCTACATTGCATCACTCACACAAATAACGTCGTCTATGCTTCCCATTGCTGTAAATATAAAATAATAAAACTCCTTCAAAAAACTTTTCATCGAATGTATGTATCACACAATCATAAATTTACTTAATAAGCGGACAATAAAGTGCAAGCATCTTGTTCATGACATATTTTTGAAATGGGCTTTTATGTAACTTCAATTTAAGTAATACATGCAAGGAGGATAAATGGATTAAATTAAACTAAATATGCGAATCATTGCCGTGGAGAAATGCGCTTTACTTTAAGTTGCAAATAAAACTATGCACTTTCTACACTCAAACACACATTCGTCAAACACCTACTGGTAGTTTGATTCAAGTACCTGGGAATTGAAAATAACGACGTCTCGGCGAACCAATATAAAGGAATAACCAACGCGAAATAAAATATTTTCTCAGCATATATCAACATTAAAGCATAAGCTAGAGTGATTCAGAAAAAGTTGTTCGCTTCATTATCTGCTTTGACCAACTTTAATGCACCGGAGTCTAGCACGGTGAGTGATAGTACCTTTAACCATTTTTATTACCGACTGTAAACATTCAGAGACGAAAACTATAGACAAACCTCTAAATTTTGTTATCATGGTATTACTTGTTATTGTTCCTAATATCTTCCTAACGCGAATGGGAAGATATTTGCTTTTGTATCATGGCTATATATTATGCAGCTACATTATCGATTGCGTTTACTTCCCTTCGTTGTATTCAACTTTATTTCGTCTGATCAGCTTCCTGTGTTATGAAATGGGCAATCGTTGCTTTCTGTATGTAGAATTGATAGTAAAAAGCCACAACGTTGACACGCTGTATGTACTAAGTTCCCAAGAAACTCAATTCTTTTCAGATTGATTAAACTCTGAACGTATCCAAAGTTACCATGCCTCTACTTTGCTTAAAGATAACAATATTTCTCGGGCTACTTCCCCATTCAACTGGGGTTCGTGGAGGCGGAACCCGCAAACCTTTTGTCAAGGAACAAATAGAACCGGAAGACCCCGCCTGTGACGCATCTGATCCCACCTCTCCAGAAACTGAGTCCACTGCACGAGCTGAAATCATCATCGGAAGTGCCGATTCTTGTAACGCCAACGTATTCCCTTTTAAATATTGTTCCTTTTTTCTAGCCGATCTCTTAAAAAGATTTCATTTGGACTGCAGCATGTGGTCGATCTCGCCCAAGCGGGAGAATTGATGGCGGACAGCTTGCCCAAATCAACGAGTTGCCGTGGATCGCTGCCGTCGTTGACAAGTAATATGGCCTGGTGTTCTGTGGAGCAACTTTAATCTGCGACGTGAGTAGTGAAATTTATAACAAACATTTTAAATCCCCGGGTAAATTTGTTGTAATTTTTAGAAATTCTGAGATATCTTGTCACCGCCGCGCACTGCATGGAAGCTGTTGATGGGCCGGACCAAATCCAAATCTACTTGATGGAACAGGACTTTGCGGTGGAGAACGAGAACGCAAGACCTTCGGTAATCATAGGCGTTGCAGAGATCATCAATCATCCGGAATGGAATTTTTGGACATCCAGCAATGCCATTGCCGAATAAGCTCAAATTTGTTACTTACAACGATCCATTATTATTCTAAGTTGATAATTTTAGCTATTTAAAAAAATGTTGGTTTTAAATCGGCTTTTGAAATTGGCTAAACCTGTTAGCGTTAGTATCGACGATATAGATTCAATGACGCCTGCATGCCTTCCGAAACAATAACAACAATAACGTTTCATTTGCGGGAGAGGTGGCAACAGTTGCTTGGTGATTGCAGTCGCTCATGGTTTGAGTTCAAAATGTAAGTTTGCATGGTAGATGTTTGACCACTTGTGTTAAGATGGGGAGCAACGGCGTACGGTAGTCCGATCGTGTCACAATTTCGCAGCGTGGATGTTCCGGAAATTGCGCAAGAGGACTGCAGAACAAAAACAATATACAATAAAGTGTTGAAAAAGACGATGCTTTGTGCCGGCTTTCTGGAAGGTGGAAAGGACTCGTGCAAGGTAAAAATGAACACAGTTCCAGTTCTCTTGGTCTAATAGTTAATGATTCGAGAACCTTGAGTTTTGGGTCAAATTCTCTTTGACATTTCTAAGGGAGACTTTTATTGTGGTGGTCCACTTGGTATTATTAGAATATATATTTTAGTCAAAATTATTCCACTTCCTGCATTTTAATGTAATATAGTTAAATGGAATTTCAAGCCAAACCCTTTAAGTCATGTTATAGTGATATTTGACAAACATTCATATGCATAAATTGTTGAGTTTCCAGAAATTTCTGACGAAGCGTGTCGCGTTGTCAAACAATAGCAGACCTAATCTTCCCCAAAACAGAAGGCTCTGCAAACTCATCTTTCAACAGTATTTATATGTTGTGGAAGTCAACAATGTCCCAACGTTGTTGTTTCAGTACGATATACCCGACTTCATTTCAACATATGAAATCAAAAGCATTTATTTAGCAACACTTCCTTTTTCTTATGGGAAATCTAAAACAATCTTGTGCACAACTTCTTTGAACCTTAGGCAACTCCTTTATTGACATGAGAAAAGTAGCTCGCTTCGTTTACTTCATGCCGGAGCATGTATAAGTGCATGTTGTAGCTAGGGTGAGGAAGAATCCGAGTCGGATTATCCGACTCTGACTCTTATCATTAAAATCCTATAAATATTAACCTCAACGCACACTGTGGCCCAAGGTGCGAACATGGATAAACTGCAAACATGGAAATAGATGGATAAAATCATGTATATACATGGATAAAGTCCGAGTCATTTTTTACATGGAGAAATAAATCATGGAAAAAATAAATACATGGATAAATTAACTCAATAACATCATGGAAGTTACATTTATAAACATATAGTCGATCTTATAATATATAAAATATGACAGTTTTTTTGACAATTTACTTTATACAAACCCCAACTAACTATTTATCTGTAAAACTTAACCAAATGTATAAAAGACAAGCTTTAAAATATGTAGTTAATCAATACACATATTACAACCATAAACATATAAGACACAAGTAACATATATTTCATTAAATAATCACACGATTAAGTTGAAACCCCAAAATCTGCATCATCTAAACATCGAAGGGACCGGTATATAGTGCAAAGCTTACTTGCTTTTTCGACTTGCAAGTTATTTCGATTACGAGACAATATAGAACTCATTGTCGAAAAGCACCTCTCAATCCCGCTTGCACTGGCAGGTAACTTCATTAAGCGTTGTGCAATTTTACATGCTGCAGATGTGAAATTGCTCCGATTCTCCACGACCGACCAAAACGTTCGAGGATCTGTAGATTGTAGCATTTCATCGTTCATCAAATATCGGGGGAAAATCTCATCATTTTTAGCCTCTAGCTCAATAGCCATTGTGACTAGATCAGCATCCTGGTTTCGCAACCAATCATAGCCCCGCTCCATCTCATTACATGTAAGGCCTTCACCTTCAAAATCAAAAATTCAAGTTAGCATCACATAATGTAAAATAGTTTAGCGTTTAGGTATATATGCTATAAATCTCAAGTAAATAAGACTACTCATTTTCGACGAACCTCTGAATCTTGGATCCATTATATATGATGCAATCACAGGAGGAACAAGGGCTTCTTGCATTTTCTTCGTGAAATAATCGTTTTCAGTTCCAGATAGCGGTAAATGCTTCCTTAAATTTATCCATTCATTAACTGCCTGTGAGATCGTAAATGAGTTTCCCTGAGACTGTCAAAGCAAAAAAGTATATTTTAGCAAGCATTATCAGCAATACATCAAATCAATCGCATTTCCTTTTTAGTATTACCTTATCCAGCGCAATTGCTACAGGCTTTGCTGTGGCAAGCAACGCAACTGATTCGTCGTAAATAGTACCGTTCTTAATTAGCGTGGTAATACTACTGTCAAAGTGCTTAGGATGCTTCCTAACGATGTCCAAATATAGAGTGTTGTTTTCAAGAAAATTTTCAAGGCAATCCTGTTGCGAGTTCCATCGCGTATTTCCAGGCAGCACGGGTCTTTTGCCACCACGTTCAGACAGCGCTGCTGATTGGAAGTGGTGGTTTTTGAAACATTTCTGCACTTTTATTACATCTTCTATCTTGCCACTTGGTGTAATTTTTCTTCCAATACAGTTCAAATAATGTGAAGTACAGCCATAAGCTATAACCCCTTTTCGCTTCTCCTGAAGTAACTGACGCAGGTTAAGCATGGCATAACAATTATCTGTTACGACCCCTATGACTTTGCACTTGTATTCCTTTTCACAGAAATCGATTGCACTTTCAAGGAGAGACAAACAGTACTGTGCAGTTTTGGACTCAGTGCCAGTAGAAACAGCATTTACAAAATGAACTTGGCTTCCGGAATGAACGCTATGGGCAATAACTGGCTCGGACTGGTTTGTACTCCATCCATCTTGCATTAAAACGACCTCTTTGTTCGCAAGAAGCGTTGCCAAGCCATTACCGACATCTTCATACACGCGATCCAAAATTTTATCCCCGATCTCCTTTGCCTTTGGCGGCTGGTAAGCTGGCCTTAACGTTCGTACAAACTCGACAAATTCCGGATTTTCGACGGTTCGAAATGGCAAATTGCAAGCAAATATAAACTTTCCGCACATCAGATGAAAGTCTTGTTTTTGCTTCTCCGTGAGACCGTCCATAAAACCTCGAAGTGGTTTCTTCGTTTGAGGAGCCTCGTCCCAGTTCTCAAACAAGCGTTTAAGATTTGAATCCGGTTTTTTCTTAAACGATGGAATTTCAACGGCTGTAACGGTTTCAGTTGGACTTGTCATAACGGTTGTCGTGCTTGCTGTCGATAGAGTTGTTCGCTTGGTATTATTGAGGCGTTTTTTATAACCTTTACAGGCTTTCAGGTGATTTTTCATCACATCAATCCTTCCTGTTACCGTTGACAAGCAGCTCGGGCATTGTACACGCCCAGAATTTAAGACAATAAATTCATCGTGTACAGGGTCTCTTGGCCGACCTTTCAAGGTTGTCTTCTTGTTAATAGTTTTTGGTCCACTTTGGCTTAAATCCATTGGATCCTGCTCCTCTTCCAACATTACAGTAATTACCTGATCATAAGAGCAAGTTAAATTTAATGAAAAGCGTTCTAAGTGCGTCATTAATTGCTATAACTGAAAGAAATTTAAGGTGATTTTGTCGACCTCATTATCCTGTATTTGGAGTTGACTGTCTGCAGCTGCCTCCGATGTATGATCGCCATCTTCCAAAATCTCCTGCGAGTCGACTTCTAGAAGATGATTAATATTCACTTAAATGACGTGGGCAATTTTATTTTTACAGTACCTTGTACGAATGACTTTCTTCAACATAATGTATATTTACCTAATTCTCGTAAAGCTTCCTCGGTAATGATGAAACTCATGTTCTTAATTCTTGGTGGCTGGTGGTGGGAAACACTTGATTTTAACTCGATAACGAAAGCAAATTAAATACTACAACTTAATGATTGTAAGTAAATACTTGAAATTGATATGTAGTACAATGGTGGCTATTGTTCTCTGCTATTCTGAACTTATATGGCGAAATAATTACTGACGATAGAATTTAATAATGTACACTTTTTAATAGTAATTTATAATTAGTGTAGTAGTTTTCGTAGAAGTTTTAATGGTAGAGATCAGAACTCGATAAACTCAATGGTGGAACAGGTTCAATTATGTTCTGTCGTTTAATTTTAATTGTTTATAATTATTAAACGTTCTGGTAGTTCAGACTGTCCGTTTTTTATCCGTGAACTAAAACAACACAACAAACAACCAACTCGTTCGTTTCTACCTGATCGTACATCCGTGCTTTATATTCTATCCATCCATGATTTTATCCATCTTCCATGTTTTTATCCATATTTCCATGTTTTTTTAATTTTTACATGGATAAATGGATAAAATGAATATATCCATGGAAAAAGTCGTACGCTGTGTGGCCGTGAGTCTACATTTATCCGGAAATTCAATATCGGCTTGAAAAAATTTTCTAGTTAATTGGCACACGTTTTGGGTCAATTCTATACCAAAAAGACCCGAGGATTTCAAATATGATGATCCCAGTCGGATTGGAGCCACGTGGTTTGAAATGTATAAGGATAACTGCAAAAAATAGTGAAAAACAATGATTTTTGCATAAAAGTTTAATTCCTGCGAAAAGGCGGACGAGTCCCACCCAAGTCTTTTCAGAATCGAGAATCCCTGTCTTTTCTACCCCAGAATCCGTTGATGTCACGTCGGGATCGATCCGCCATTTTGAATAAATTATGTTTGAAAATGTCATCTCAAAATCTGGAATGGGGTCGTTCACTATTCACATGCACACGTATACACATATTTTGATGCCAGGTCGACTAAAAAACTAAAATTTCGATTCTTCCAGCATCCTGGCATCAAAATATGTGTGTAAGTGTGCATGTGAATAGTGAACGACCCCATTCCAGATTTTGAGATGACATTTTCAAACATAATTTATTCAAAATGGCGGATCGATCCCGACGTGACATCAACGGATTCTGGGGTAGAAAAGACAGGGATTCTCGATTCTGAAAAGACTCGGGTGGGACTCGTCCGCCTATTCGCAGGAATTAAACTTTTATGCAAAAATCATTGTTTTTTCACTATTTTTTGCAGTTATCCTTAAATATTTCAAACCACGTGGCTCCAATCCGACTGGGATCATCATATTTGAAATCCTCGGGTCTTTTTTGTATAGAATTGACCCAAAACGTGTGCCAATTAACTAGAAAATTTTTTCAAGCCGATATTGAATTTCCGGATAAATGTAACTCACGGCCACAGAGTGCAACGCCACCAGTTCATATCTTACACCGGTGAAACTATATCTGGATTTCGGTTGTCGGAATTTATTTACTTGTTAAGACTTGTTTAGTTGAAGGAACCATGTAAAGTTAAAAAAACGCATTAATAAATTGTTTTTCAGTTAACGAACTAGACTCAAATTTATTCACTTGTGTTAATTGAGAAAGGTGAACTCGCCGGACAGTATTTTTAAAATAATTTAACTGTATTTAAAATGACGGTGAAATAAAAACATTAACGCAGCTAAGCAGATGCGTAGTCATGTAAAATATCATTTTGTTCCTTCGAAAAATCTGCTTGATTGAAATGCCATACGTTCAACAAAGTTGTACCATGTACCAATATTCAATTTGCTCTCGTTGAGCGTACAATATGGCTCAACGGTGTGGATGGATAGTTTTAATCGAAGCAGGTTATTAAGCATTTTAATTCAGTGTAGTATTTATTTCGAGAAATAATTGTTTTGATAATATGAGACTGTAAGTTAATTGAGGAGTTAATTTATTTATGTTGTGGAGGCAAGAGATTAATATGTGACAGACAATAGATGATACTACGTAAAGGATAAGGTTAAGATTGTCAATTGAGTCAATGGATGGGTGCTTATTAGTTTACTGATTACACTGGGTAGATTTTTGGGAACTCCTTAATAATTTTTGCCCAGGGTCAAGGGCGACAAATCTTAATTAAATGGACTTCTGTTCAATAACTCAGGCACACAGACAACAGATTATTATTGGGTGGTGCAAATTTATGAAATTGTGTGTAGAAGAGTTTTTTTCAAGTGCTAATAATTGTTCAAAGCGATTTGGGAAATGTCTAGTAGACATTGTCAACCTAAGCTTTATGATTGAACGGTAGAATATATAGTAAATTCCCGCTTCTAAATCAATATTTTACTCGTCGTTTTAAATGCTTAGACGATATGTGAGTGAGGTAATGCAAATATATACATAATACCATTTCTATCTTCAGTCGCACAATGCACCTCCAAGGAAAAGGCCCATGACCTAAATTTGAATTTAAATCACATTCGGACATGCGAGACGTCCATGTTCAGCAACGAAATTTATGAAAAATTATCTTTGCTCAAAAAGTAAAAAATCAAATACCCCTTATTTGAAGCATGGATTTTAAAACTAGATTTGAATTTAATGAACCAAGATACTTCAAAAAAGTGCAAACCAAGCGTAACTCTTGTGTCAAATATTCTAATTCATTTATCTCATCAAATATATTTAACTTAATGCAAGTCTCAAATTTTTTAGTACGGTCACGAAAACTGCTCAAAGTGCTTTATATTTTTTACGTCTCAATTTTGAAATTCCATTAAGCATGAATAACAATCTAGAGTAACAAGCAGTAATAAATAACATTACAGATAATCATTATTTCCTCGAAATGTTGCGTAGTCCTCAATATCAACGAGTCTATAAAATGTACTGTCAGCATTTCAGCGTCACCAGTAGACATACTCAATCCAGGAAATTAAAGCCCACATGCAGATAAGTTCGTATCGAAGAAGCATGTGGTTTTGTCCACCTCAAAATTTGCACAGTGAGTTTGCTGAGAATATGATTATGGATCCAGATAATATTGTAGCATTCGCCGTTGGGAATTTGCAAAGAAATTATTTTCAGCAAACTAAATAGTCAATCTACACGAATATATGAATTTATTAAATACATTTTGAAGCAAATGAAGAATGACTCAGCATTTTCATTTTGAATTATTGTCATTATTTTTTAAACTTTGATCTCAATTCTCTTTAATGACTTGGATTGTTTAAAGTAAATTAAAATATTCAAAAATTTATTAACAAATATTTGATCCAGCACAACTGGAAAACTTCACATTGAATTAACCAATTCAAATGAGCAAAACCCGATCAAAATATATTGTAAATATTTCAGCGTCAATAGTTGATGCATTGATGTTGGGAACGATTTACAAATACGTAGGTTGTTGTTATTGTTGTTTCATGGAGTGTAACACATAACATTGTGAATAGAGTGAAGTAAACAATTACAAGATCGTTTGAACATTTACCAGGTGCTTTATAGCAACAAAACAGATCGAATACATGCTGTAAAGTGGAAAAGTTCAGCTGGTGGTTTGTCGAGCCTCAAGGGTATCGGGAATCCGCTTTGAAGGTTTTTATGAATCATAGCAACACTGGGTGAATGATTGCTGGAAATGAAGCTCAAACAAAATTATAAATCAAATAACCTTTCAAGGAGCGTCATATCAGCTTTTTTGCACACTTCACATGAAATCATTTCAAAACCCACGAAGGCGTTAATGAATCTGATGAAACAAATTTCGTAAATTCCGTTACGATTTTTAGGTGCGGTGTGGAAAACTAACAACATTAATTCAATTAATATAGTTTCACTCCGTTTTGTTTGCTTGATTTGTTTCGTTTCGTAAATTATATAGGAAAAACGTTACATATTTCTATAATGTATCCAAAAACCAGGTTAACGTACGCAATCAATTCGGGTAACATTGAATCTAATGGCGAAATTACGATTCAATATGTTAGGTTATGATGATCGACATAAAAATTCACTTCTAGATGTTCGCTGGAGCACGTCGCTGTCAATAATCATTCTGATCTTGAAAGTCCATAAATTTGTGCGGCAACACGTTGGCATATACATTTGTAACATTTCGGCGCCAACAAATTAACATATGGTGCCGAGGGAATTATAGGAAATGTTAGGTTGCTGCGGTCCATACAGTTTTAGCTGAAGATAAAAATTGAAGTTTGTTCTACCTTTCTGCATGTAGAGAATGTTAATGTTTAAATCAACATTCAATTTATTTCAATTTCCGATTGTTAGGACGGCAATATTGACTAAGTGTGCAATTGAAAGGAAGAGAAATATTGGATAAAGCTAACGTTAGAAGGAAATAATACTTTCTCAGCCGTAGTTTATCTGTTGAGACGAATCAAATAAGACTTTGCTCTATTGTCTTCCTCAATCTGAAATTCGACGAGTATTTCATCTGCAAACTGATCAATCAAACATAAACGAAAACAAAATTGAAGCTTATTAAACTGAATAAACAATAAAGCAGGATTTAGTTTATGTCAAACTTACAATGCGAAATATAAATATTAGGCGGTGTTGCCACTTTCCAATCTTGTGAAAGAGCCTCGTCTGCTGGTTGAGCTGGTATGATAACGGCGTTTTTGTTATTCAATTGACATCACAAGGTCATACATTTTTCTCCAGATGTCCAATGAAAGGCAGAGGTCTTATCGGTAGACAAAAGTTAATTCGTTTAATCACGTTAACAAACAACTAATGAGCAAAATCTAGTATCGCGGCTGAAAATATATTCCGTCATTTCAATTATTCAATTTCTATTGATACTTGATGCACAACCGACTCGTGAAGAGCGTCAGCTACTGCACAAACGGAGTACATGAAATTGACATAAACCATTCAACTGTGCCATAAAATATATTGAAAGTAAACGGTAGAATGCACGGCTGTGTGTCAAAGGGAGAATCTTTCCGGAGAAGCTTGGTGAGTGCATATATTTAAAAGTATGGTAATTAGAATGATTTCATTCTGATCTTGATATTCAAAAACGTTTAGTGAAATCTGGTCAACAAAAACATGGTGAATTAAAACATTGTTAATATTTCAAAGCCACTAGGGGACTTATTAGCGCCTGATTTGGTTTGTGTCACCTCAGGTTAGTGGTCAAACGGATATTTACTGGAAGTAAAGGATGAAGATAAGAAGGTAACGTAAGAGGGTTGCAAAGACAAATCCTGATTTAACTATTTTTTTACTTCAGAAGGATAGGATGGAAACGTTGATTGATGATTGTATGGCAAGGTACCAGTGACACCTGAGATATTGGATAAAGACAAATTGCCATAACAGCGAAATCAAACTTTGATCAGTCGTATATTATTGATTGAGATGGATTAAAAAGTCATAAATATATAGCTCGAACTATTATAAATAAAGACGATATTAGTCAACGTCTAGCTGAGGATATCAGTCTTTGCCTTGAGTACGACGAAGAATCGGCAACAATCTCACCAATTTAGTTATGACGGCATAATGTGATTTCACCGTCGTAAGTTTTAATTTTCATCAAATATGATAATTATTAAAGTATCAGATCGCATTTTTCACACTTATCGTGTCGCAGAATAAGTTGATCGTTTTGTAATATTTCAAATATGTTGTCTTAAAATGTATAAGTATATAATAAATTGACGAATAATATGACGATATCCACTACAAGTAACCCGCACTAACTTTTGCACCCATTAAAATCTAGCATGCTTTTCTACTTAGCATGCCACAAAAGATATTTAGTTTACAATGTTCTATTGAATTGATTGCGGATAGATTGGACAATTTCGCCATTTTAATCGCAGTCGACAATGTTGCTCGAGTCATTCACTATGATAATCTGTGCAGCATTTCATGGAAAGAACCAGAGCCGCGTGGCGGTTAGACGAAAGTAACCCGTTAATTAAAACAAAACGCATGTTCACAATAGGCTTCATAACCATAAATGTAATCTAGTGTGAACATTCGTGACGGAGTTCAGTTAACATTCAATGAGCATTCATCGGAAAACGGATGTCACAAACGATGCGAAGGTTTGATGCTTTCCGAGGACCGGGTTATTCTAACCCGTGGTTTAGGGTCTGCCGGGGAGTATGTATGGGGTCAATACCGTTAACAGTGTACCACATTGGGCGTGCATCATAACTGTGGTGCGTGTATTAGAGATGTCGATCTTGGTAAAGCATTGCGTCTTTAGTATGGGTTTAAGCATGGCGTCCTTATTAAGGGGTTAATCAGGGTGACTTTAGTATTAGTTTAAGCATGGCGTCCTTATTAAGGGGTTAATCAGGGTGACTTTAGTATTAGTTTAAGCACGGCGTCCTTATTAAGGGGTTAATCAGGCTGACTTAAGTATGGGGTTAAGCATGGTGACCTTAGTATGGGGTTAAACATGGTGACCTTAGTATGGGGTTAAGCATGGTGTTTTAGTATCGGGTTAAGCATGGTGACCTTAGTATGGGGTTAAGCATGGTGTTTTAGTATCGGGTTAAAAAAGTGTCTTTAGTATGGGGTTAAGCATGGTGTTTTAGTATCGGGTTAAAAAAGTGTCTTTAGTATGGGGTTAAGCATGGTGTTTTAGTATCGGGTTAAAAAAGTGTCTTTAGTATGGGGTTAAGCATGGTGTGTTTAGTATGGGGTTAAGCATGGGGTCTTTTGTATAAGGTTAAGCATGGTGTCTTTAGTATCGGATTAAAAATAGTGTCTTTAGTATGGGGTTAAGCATGGTGTATTTTGTATAAGGTTAAGCATGGTGTCTTTAGTATGGTGTTAAGCAGGGTGACCTTAGTATGGGGTTAAGCAGGGTGACCTTAGTATGGGGTTAAGCATGGTGACCTTAGTATGGGGTTAAGCATGGTGTTTTAGTATCGGGTTAAGCATGGTGACCTTAGTATGGGGTTAAGCATGGTGTTTTAGTATCGGGTTAAAAAAGTGTCTTTAGTATGGGGTTAAGCATGGTGTTTTAGTATCGGGTTAAAAAAGTGTCTTTAGTATGGGGTTATGCATGGTGTGTTTAGTATGGGGTTAAGCATGGGGTCTTTTGTATAAGGTTAAGCATGGTGTCTTTAGTATCGGATTAAAAATAGTGTCTTTAGTATGGGGTTAAGCATGGTGTATTTTGTATAAGGTTAAGCATGGTGTCTTTAGTATGGTGTTAAGCAGGGTGACCTTAGTATGGGGTTAAGCAGGGTGACCTTAGTATGGGGTTAAGCATGGTGACCTTAGTATGGGGTTAAGCAGGGTGACCTTAGTATGGTGTTAAGCATGGTGACCTTAGTATGGGGTTAAGCATGGTGATCTTAGTATGGGGTTAAGCAGGGTGACCTTAGTATGGGGTTAAGCATGGTGACCTTAGTATGGGGTTAAGCATGGGGACCTTAGTATGGGGTTAAGCATGGTGACCTTAGTATGCGGTTAAGCATGGAGTTTTTGGAATGGGGGTAAGCATTATAGCTAGGACTACTAGCAAACAACACATGCCGCAGGCCCTTGGCCTGCGTCATTTGATGCTTTTGATACCCCTACTATTAAGAACATGAAGCGTTGGATGGGGTCTGCAACATGGGGGTTAAGCATGGGTGTGTAACATGGGGGTTAAGTATGGGTGTGTAACATGGGGGTTAAGTATGGGTGTGTAACATGGGGGTTAAGTATGGGGTCTGTAACATGGGGGTTAAGTATGGGTGTGTAACATGGGGGTTAAGTATGGGTGTGTAACATGGGGGTTAAGTATGAGTGTGTAACATGGGGGTAAGTATGGGATCTGTAACATGGGGGTTAAGTATGGGGTGTGTAAAAATAGGGTTATGTATGGGGTCTGTAAAATGGGGGTTAAGTATTGCGTCCTTAACATGGGGTTAAGCATATGTTCGCTTTCGGATGCTTAACCCTATGTTAAAGGCGGACATCAGTTAATCATAAATTAGTATTATAAAAAATCAAAATTTGGTGATAAAAAATAGTTTCAACATTAATTGAAATAGAGCGAAGCCAAAAAGATATCCCATATGGACTGTGTAGAAATAGTGAAATTACATTCAATGTAATGTAGTAACAATATTCTGAAATAAAGACCCAAATAGTTCGCTGTGCAGAACAATACATGATTCAATCGCACTACGAGAGGTTTGAAAAAAATATTGCCAAATAGCCATATCGTAGTATGTTGTAGAGCTTAAAAAGAGGTTTCGAATGATACCCTCATATTGCCCCAAATGTTTACCCCAAGGGGGTTACGGCCCCTCAAAGTTTACATTTGTAAAAAACTAAAATTATTTTTTAAATTTTTATGTTAATATTTTATGGAAACCTAATTGCTGGAGGTTATTAGACCTGCACAGTAGTATTTTTTACAAAAAGAATTATTCAAAAATATTAAATACTTTCCAAGATAATTAACATTTACTGAAAATGGCCGTTATTTTTTAACTTTAATTATCTCGCGTTGCGCATTGAATCGGTACCGTCTGAAAGCCTTAAAACACTCTCCAAGAGTTGCGCTTTAAGATGGATTAAAAACATTTCCCCGGTTGTTTGCGCATAATGAATAAAATTACTTTAAAATTTAACTATGTAATTAGCGCGAAATGTTGTAAGGGGAACGGGTTGCAAATAAGAACGGAAAGTGTGTAATATTGAACGGTAAGTTCGCAACATCCCCCCATCTCATTGACGGAATACTGAAATGCTTTGTTAACTAAATATGTAATAAAAAGTTCTATGAACATTAATTAAATTTACATTAAATGTGACGGGTAGAGTAGTATCATATGTTCAACGTAATTTTATATAATATACGCGTATTTTGAGAAAATGCAGCGACATTTATGCAACAACATAAAAAGAATTTACTTTATCGAATTTTGAAGGAATAACCAAAATGTCCCCTTACAACTTTTCGCGCTAATTACATAGATAAATTTTAAAGTGATTTTATTCATTATGCGCAAACAACCGGGGAAATGTTTTTAATCCATCTTAAAGCGCAACTCTTGGAGAGTGTTTTAAGGCTTTCAGACGGTACCGATTCAATGCGCAACGCGAGATAATTAAAGTTAAAAAATAACGGCCATTTTCAGTAAATGTTAATTATCTTGGAAAGTATTTAATATTTTTGAATAATTCTTATTGTAAAAAATACTACTGTGCAGGTCTAATAACCTCCAGCAATTAAGTTTCCATAAAATATTAACATAAAAATTTAAAAAATAATTTTAGTTTTTTACAAATGTAAACTTTGAGGGGCCGTAACCCCCTTGGGGTAAACATTTGGGGCAATATGAGGGTATCATTCGAAACCTCTTTTTAAGCTCTACAACATACTACGATATGGCTATTTGGCAATATTTTTTCCAAACCTCTCGTAGTGAATCGTTTTTGGCACGGTGAGTTTATTCTGTTTGGTTTCAACTCCTAAACAAATTCCAACAAAATTAATTAAAGCGTCAATCGGAACTTTGTTACTTCTTGTCAAGCTTTTCTCAAGTTGTTGCCTAGATTCATTCATCGTAGATAATTTGAGACTGTATAAAACTTTAGTAAACTTCGTGCAAAACATGTACTGTCAGTATATACCATCAGCGGAATTTTAACACTGCTTTCTGGGCTATCAGACAGAATAAAGTAATAAAATAATGCAACTGCACAAATACTAATTGTACAAATTTAATCATTTCCAGCGTTTTGGTTTCTTATAGCTGGGCGTTTTTTAAATTGGCGAATTTAGATTTGATTTTCTCACGCAATAGGAAGCACATTTATAAATATTTTCGGTGCTTCGAGCAACTTTTCAGATTATGAATCAAATGAAATTACAAATGAAACTATGTAGTATTAGAAAGCTAGTGAAGTTCTCACGACAACAACAGTTTAACGTGACATACTAATTATTTAGAGCATGACTCAAATACCACAATTCTGGAATCTGCAATAATTCAAGATACTGGGTTTCCCAGCAAACCCACGAAGTATTATCGCGTATTTCCTGAAAAAAACTCGAAACTAACACTTCTGTGCAATAACCTTCAACTAACGTCCACAGGTAAGAATTACCTGCTTGGTGAGTAGTACAAAAGTAGAGGTTGACAGGGCGTTGAAGCCGGGCGGAACTTTAAAATGTAATTAGTATTAATTAACAATAATTAAGTTCAGGATGGGGTTTCCAGAAAACTAACTTACAAAGAATCGTGTAAACGTTTTTGAGTCCATAATTTTACAATTGCGGCAGTGGTATTCATAAAAAAATTGGTTGTATTTCAAGATGACGTTTCTTAGCTTCTTAGATCAAGATATAAAAATTAATGTTACGCCCGTATTGCTAGATGCATTGTGTGATCGAATTCAGCAACGGGGGACATATGATATGGTAATTTATGATATCCTGTAAACAATAGACTAATTTGTCATTGGTGACGGTTTAATTCTTTAACGCCAAAATAAATTATGTCGCCTGACATTTGTTATTTAAACTATATTAGGTTGGTGTAGTTCTCAACATTCTGGAGTGCTACTATTTGCCAAATCGACATGCTTCGTCAAAATTTTCTGGAACCTGGACAATTTATTCATGAATATTTATCAAACGTCACTATAAATTGAATACTAAGCCATTTTGGACTGAAATTACAATTAAATCGGATTTTTGGCAAAATTTGAGTGAGAAACCTGCCTCCGCGTCTACGCCCTCCTGGAACAACTAGTATAGATACGAACGTAATCTCTTCGGCATTAGAATCAGCATTAATTTATCTAGGTAGGTTTTTCTCACTTTATCAAAATTCCTAACCGTTTCTCCACAAACTCACCTTAAAATTTGTCAAAAATTCACATACTGAATTGAATTTTCATCGCTGAAAAAAATATCTTCGTGGGCGATAATTTGGAATTTGGCGTTCACATACTCGAAATATGCAGGAAAATTATATCTTTTGCACCTTCATTAATTTGTGGAAAAATTAAAAATTAGGCGTCAAAAACTGAAGATAGACAAATAGTAGATGGTAGACAAATAGTGTCAGATCCTGACACGAGAAAAGAAATGTCGCTTGCTTGGTTTGTTTCATGCTGGAACATGTATAAATGTTTGTATTTGCTAGGGTAAGGAAGAATCATACTTGGACTATAATCATTGAAATCCTACAAATTGTTGGTTCAACGCCATCAGTTGATATATTCATTCCGATGCAACACTGTCCACTCGTAGGTCACCTGTGGTTAGTTGTTTGTTTAGTCAAAATTGCATCGGAAAGTACAAAAAGCAAGAGTTCGAGTTACCATACTAAAATTTATTTTTCGTTTTCCGGAATATAATGCAGAATAAAATGCATCACTGATGACATTTAAATTTTACGGTCTCGCGACGTTTAGGTTGTATTTGGTGATTACTGACGGTATTGATATTATGGTGTGTCAAGTCTAGCGAGTGTGGCAAATGTCTATGCATCTTGTGGAGCAGTCGTAACAACCGATACAATGAGTTCGTGAGCTTTTTGATAGTTTTCTGTGCCAAATACAAAAATTTGCATTGTTAAAATATAAATTATATTACGAAATTCTTGATTAGTTACAGCCTCAATTTTATCCTTCATACAACGATATTTCAATACGAGTATTTAAACGCCACCAGGGGGGATATTGGGGATTGGTTGTTCTCATATTTGAATAGGTAGCGTCGTCATAGTCCATACGTGTTCAATTTGGTAGGTTAAAGTGTTGGAACTTAGGGCCTGGGATGTTGGGAGGAGCTGCGTGCTAACAACACAATGATAACCATTATTGATAATCCGTCGTTTTTATCATTTCACGCTATGCGAATAATAAATAGACTGAAGGTTTGTGATATTGCTGATTGTTAATTGTTGTATAACTTGAATTCTTCAAATTAACCCCGTTGGGACATTTATCATTACAGCATAGAAAACCTATAAATTTAAGCTGGAATCAGTCAACGTCAGCATGTATAAAGTAAACGTTTCAACGCCACTACTATACAGCATGATTCTGGGATTTTAAGTGTAGGTCTTACTGTTATCAATGATATAAATGGGAAATAATATTAGAATTTGTAATTAGACGTGATAGACCATGTTAAGTCAAAAACTAGAATTAGCTCATTTTTATTTGTAGTTGCTTCATTATTACAACATTTTTTCACATTGTTTGCGACGCAGCTCGATGGTTTCGTCGAATAATTACTGATTTTTAATTATTCCAAAAGGTCGAATTCGCCCTCTGGAAAAATTATTTATTTATTTACTAATAAGGTAAATTTCTCCCCAAAAATGCAAATTTGACCTTTTGAGCCAGAGGGCGAATTTGTCCTCCGAGAGGGCGAATTCGCCCTCTTGTACTAGACTGAAGGTACTCATTAAGGTACTCCGGCTCCTGTTAGATTAGAGTTAGAATTTTATTCAACTTAGCCATTCTAATGGCACGATAAAAATACATTCTTTTGCGACTCAAATATCCGGGTCAAATATATCTTCCCGATTTTGTGTAATCATACATCCCTATTTCAAATTTATCTAATCAACAGTTTGTCTTGAAACTTCATTAGAATATTATCAACCACCACACAAGGTTTGTAATTGTAACGCAATTTCTTTAGTATTTAAGTAATCGCAACAATACTGCAAACAAAATATTACCTGGAGTAGGTTAATCTATAATAATCAAGTGTCTGCAGTTTTATTATTATTTACAATAGCAGCTGTGCGAGGAAAGTTCAAAACAATTGGGAAAATATTGATGTTTATTAGTGGAATTTTGTTACTCAATATATTTCATGATCACATTTCATGACAGATTCGTGATCACCTTACTCAAATTTGGTATCAAGCCATGTTACTCATATAAATTTACTGACTTCACGAAAGGCGAAGGCAGGACTTTGCTTCCCTGCTTAGTGAAGCAAACGGCGATGTCATACAGGAAAAATTGTTTTTACATTTTCAATTTCTAACTACAGCACTATATTATATGCTAACATACTCATCAACCTGTCATGGTTAAAAAGTCCCACCACTGTATATTCACATTTATTGTCGTCGAGCCCAACAAGGAATTAGGCAGGTATGTAAGCCAATGCTTATGAGTACTGATGGGAAGAATATCAATACGGTAGGCAAAAAATCACAGTTTGCTTACTCTGCACATTTTAAGGATCTTAAAATTTAATAAGATCAATAACATCTGTAAAAACGTTATAATTATCGGTAAATATTTTTTCAATACTTTCAATAAAGCACAGTTTTTAGCTCTAATAAGCTAATCGATGGAAGTTGAAAGGCAACTTTGTGTAGTCAACTTCTATACTTCAATGGTTCGAAATCAACATGTGTATGTACTGTTGTTTAATTCTGACATTTAATACAAGTGGATGTGGTAATGAAAGCTCCCGGTCAGATGACAGTTCTGAATTAAGAGAAGTTTTAAAAAGCATGTTATTTTAGATCATTTGCATTTATTACTTGCATATTAGATCTTAACTAGACGTCATCAAATTTAATAGCTGCCAATTGTAAGTTTTTAAAGATAAAAGATCAGCAGTCACGATGGTTGGTTACCGGTTGAGAATTTTAAATGCCGGAAATGATGAGGGATGTATCCACAACACTAAGAATTGAAATTGTGCTGAAACTGACGGTTGTACAAACACTTTATTTCGCAATTAATATTAAAATTGGCAGCATTGTGGTTAGTTCAGGTACATCAATAATGTTAAACAATATCATAGCATTCAGTTCACTAGATTTGAAAAACAAAAAAATGGACTTTTTGCAAAATTTAGTTAGAATTTATCGACATGTTTGCAAACTACATAATACATCATTTTGTTCAGTGCATTTGTTTTCATACATTAATCAGAATTGTTATACGTTTGAAGGACCAAAATTGATTTATACCATTTACAAGTCTCTATAATTTTCAGCCAAATATATACCTCTGTTTCATTGGCAATCTGTTATATGTGTTATTTTAATTTCCGGCAAAAATTTGGGATTATAAGAATTCAATGTCGCCAGTGACAGGCTTATATCATCTGGAACTACTGTCGTTGGAGTGAGTTTTGTAATTATAAGTATCAATAATCTAGCGTAATTAAAAAATTGCCAAATTAAGTCGCACTTGTCAGTAAGCTATCGCACAGACAAAAATATTTGTTTGGTGTTAATTAGTAATTACTTTGTTTCATTACATAACCACGGATGGAAAATAAGCTCAATTAGATAAGGTACGTTAAGGATTAGGCTTAATTACTTTTTCCTTTTTAATTAAACTATGATTATATAAATAGATTAGTTGCGTCCATTGAAATGCTTTGGTCAATCTAACAACAACTATTTGTAAGTGAATCCCAACATCACGCGTTTGATTCTTCGGCTTTGGAGCTAGTACGCAAACTTTGTATTCCATCTATTTACATTTGGTCAGTGAATTGTAACGCTAAATGAATGATAAAACAACAACAACTGATAAATAAATATTTTTGTTATCTCTGATTTTAGTAAACGTACACGCCATTCAGTGTAATATGATTGTACGGTGAAGTATATTTTGCCAAGATGAAAGAAGTTTTGACGCGGGTTTGTTGCAGAATATGAAATAATTACTTCCAAAATAAAATGGAGGTCAACCAACAATAAAATAAAGTAGTTTTGACGGTGCTCCTTTAGGATATTATCGATGAAAGCTCTCTCTGATGTTGTCTCGCAAAAACATCCTTGATTTGAAAGGTATTCATGAAAAAGCAGTTCCACAATAGGATGCTTTAGTTTAACGTCGTCACTACACCATTGCTTAAGCTCAGAAGATTTGTACAGCATAGGCTTTAAATTAATATGGCCGTAGTGGCAAGCTTGTGGTGCTGCAGCAAATCATGAAGCAGTATGCCTGCTTTATAAAGTAAACGATTTAATGTATTTTAAACTTTAAACACATTCGTTCATTCACCCACGTCCTGACATGTTACTACACCATTTAATTGCAAGTTAACAGCATTTTCAGCTGAATGGCAAACATAATAGAGTAGGTATTTGCATACTCCGAAGGCTATATCAGAATTTTTTGGAAATTCCGCACTCTGTATTTAGGATTGTAGTATAATGTAGTAGAAACTAAATGGCACTAGCATTTGACCCCAGGGCCACCGTTGACCGGGACGGCGGGTCAAAACGTTCCCAAAAGTGCTTGCACGGTGCACGCTCTACAGCCAAGAGTTTTAAATATATTTCAAGAATCTTTTCTGCATTAGCACCAGGAATAAATTATCTAGGTAGTACTTTGGTCACTTTTTCAAATATCTTTCAAGTTTGAAATATGAGTTTCTCACAGTGCCCCACTCATGTGTATCATCCATCATATCGAAGTAGCCATATCAATTGGGGCACTGTGAGATATTATAATTTTTAAGATGAAATCTGAAAAAGTGATGAACGTACTACCTGGATAATTTATTTCTGATGGTAATGCAAAAAAGATTTTTCAAATATCTTTAAAACTCTCGGCTGTAGAGCGTGCACCGTGCAAGCACTTTTGGGAACGTTTTGACCCGCGGCCCCGGTAAAAGGTGGCCCTGGGGTCAAATGTTAGTGCCATTTAGTTTCTACTTCATTATACTACAATCCTAAATACAGAGTGCGGAATTTACAAACATTTCTGATATAGCGTTCCGAGTATGCAAATACCTACACAATATCATTTAATTACAGCATTTGTAAGATTTGTTTACTATTTCCCTTGACGTGTAATATCAATAGAATCTGAACAAATGTGGCTGAATATACTTCATCATTTCTTTGTTTTAGTAGGGTGTTTGTTGACGGAATGTTTCCTATTATATATTATTTAGGTTGGGTTAATAGGTATACATTATTATTTCGGTTGATATGATGTTTCTATGGATTGCCGTGAACTTATTTTGTTCATGGCGGAAGTAAAGCAAACAATGTGAATACATTTAGAAGAACGGCGTAAGTATAACTTCCATAATATTTGCACCATCAATGGAGCAGGACATTTACAACTTGTTTACAAAGAACTTACAATTAGGTTTGGTGAGGCTGGATAATTTGGGGAATTAGACCGATTTAAAAATCATTTCGATTTTGAAACTGCCTATTTTTCATCACCATGTCAGCCTACAAATTATCAACATCTCAGCGTCGCAAGTTGCAATTTTCATATCGCAAAAGACAAAAATACTAAAAGGTCGTTTGTCTCGGCAATAATGAAGTAGCAAGGAGAAGGCACAGAGTGGGGCAAGGTATTACACATATTTTTTTAGATTTGCCAATCCCACTCACAGGGGGGTCACAGGGTAAAATCAATGGTATCAATAAGTTTCGTTAACGCATTCTACATAACCAAGTGCATGGCGTCCGAATTCCAGAAAAAAATGACGAAGCATGTTGAATACCCGAATAGTAATATATAAAGTTTAAGTGTAAGCGCCAGAAACTACAATTTCGCGCCTGTTGAGCAGAATATGATTAAAATATTGTTTTTATACTAGTGCAGTACTTAAATTTTGGATTGATGATTTTAGAACATAAATATGATTGGCGGGTTGGCCAGCTCCTCTTGCAAATATATGCATGGATCTCAGCAACTCCATAAACCAGGATACATTGAGTTGTAACGAGTACCTTAAATGCAAAAACTAATGACCTAGTTGTGTTCCTTGAGCAAAATAAGGTAGGGTTTGGTTATGTTTTTAAAATCTCCGTTTTCTTTTCTGAACGTCTTGAGGAATGCTATGAGCAATATCCTTGCCAAATTTCAGCCAATTCCGCTGAAAAACGTGGAAGAAGAACTGTGCCGACTGAAAAAATCTGTTTTTCTCAATGTACCCCGTGTAAATGCATTTTTGAAAAAAATCATCTGACCAAACGCTAACTTATTTTGCTCAAGGAACACAACTTGGCACACTGTGGCCGTGAGTCAGCTTTTGTCCGGAAATTCAACATCGGCTTCAAAACATTTTCTTGTTAATTAGCACACGTTTTGCGTCAATTATATACAAGAAAGGCCCGAGGATTTCATATATGATGGTCCCAGCCCGATTTGAGCCACGTGGTTTGAAATATTTAAGGATAACTGCAAAAAATAGTGAAAAAACAATGATTTTTGCATAAAAGTTTAATTCCTGCGAATAGGCGGACGAGTCCCACCCAATTCTTTTCAGAATCGAGAATCCGTGGCTTTTCTACCCCAGAATCCGTTGATGTCACGTCGGGATCGATCCGCCATTTTGAAGAAATTATGTTTGAAAATGTCATCTCAAAATCTGGAATGGGGTCGTTCACTATTCACATGCACACGTATACACATATTTTGATGCCAGGTCGACTAAAAACAAAAATTTCGATTCTTCCAGCATCCTGGCATCAAAATATATTTGTAAGTGTGCATGTTAATAGTGAACGACCCCATTCTAGATTTTCAAATGACATTTTCAAACATTATTTATTCAACATGGCGGATCGATCCCGACCTGAAAGCAACGGATTCTGGGATAGAAAAGACAGGGATTCTCGATTCTGAAAATACTTGGGTGGGACTCGTCCGCCTTTTCGCAGGAATTAAACTTTTATGCAAAAATCAGTGTTTTTTCACTATTCTTTGCAGCTATCCTTAAATATTTCAAACCACGTGGCTCAAATCGGGCTGGGACCATCATATATAAAATCCTCGGGCCTTTCTTGTATATAATTAACCCAAAACGTGTGCCAATTAACAAGAAAATGTTTTGAAGCCGATATTGAATTTCCGGACAAAAGCAGACTCACGGCCACAGAGTGCTAGGTCATTAGTTTTTGCATTTATGGTACTCGTTACAACTCAATGTATGCTGGTTTATGGAGTTGCTGATCTATTTAATACATTTCCGTTAGTTATTAAAATTAGCAGGATTAAATATGAATGGTAGCCGAAGTTAAAATTAAGGAATTACCCAATGATGTTGTCCAATATTTGTGGAAAGAATTGTGTTTAGTAAATGATTATTATGAAATTTATTCGCCGTTTATTTTAATCCTAATGCTCTTGGTGTCCAAAATTAATGAGTAATTGTGACCTTGTTGTATAAAAATATTCATGATCGTTTCAACAACAAAGCAATTTTAAACCGCTTAATCGGAATTTTCCATTGTGACAGATTACAAACTTAGGTTGGCCTTCACAATAACCGTTAGCGATACATTTTTCAAGGAAGCTTTCTCTATTTTCGAGACTCGAATTATTGCGGGAAAACGTATCGATATAATAACTTGGCCGTAAAATCTTAAATCTTTGTTAACATTTAGATCTCGTATATAGACTAAGAAAGCTTTCAATATCAACCTTGAACATTTTCAATTGAATAATAACTCATGATTATGTGAGCCATGCAGTGTTCGATTCTTGCTCACGGGGAACCATTCAAAACGTTTTATTATAGAACTACATTGAATCTGTCAGCCAAAATATATTAAAGTTTAAAAATACGCCATCACGGAAACGAGCCATATAACTTTTGATTGTAATGCATTAAAAATCCACTCCCGAGACTTGTATCATCGAGACACGCAGAACCTTCATTCCTTTACTTCAAAACAAAATTGATATCTGGCTATATTACTTTTCTAAGACAACCCAATCCGATACGGATATTAACTATTCTGATGTTGAATATGTTTACATTTTTATCCGCAAATGGTCATCATAGACTTAAAGAATATGATAAAACTTTGACGCTACTTGTTAATATAATCACATATAAAAAGTTAAGCATAGAACCAGGTGAAATTTTCATTTATCTGGTATGCAGAAGCAATAGTTATGCCTGACATGTCTTTGATAAGGAAGCTTCTGTAAACCCAACTTTCATTTTGTACCATTTACCCGGTCGGATTTACGGAAACCAGAGAAGCAATTATAACAAACATTTGTAGCACCTAATATTGTAATTAAGACAATGTCAGGCTCAAACGTAAATCTATTTCAATGTGCTCGTATACAACGAAATTCAACAAACATTGTCATTCCGAACACCAATCACCTCAGTTAAATGGTCGCTTGGAAGATGAATCCATGGGAAAGCGGAATGATAGGATGCTAATCTATTTTATCAAATGACCTGCCAACCAATATGATTATCTCCATGAAATTTTTTATGAATCCTTTAAACTGATAATGTAACATAATACTTTTCAAATTAATTCTCTACAAAATAAGTTTCATCCGATAGCCAAATTAACAATAGTACAACTTGCATTCAATACTAACTTGCAATGCTTTCACCGAAAGCACCTCATTACGAAATTCTCAATCCGTCCTTCAATTTTCACACTGGATACAGTTTCAAAATTGAGTTTCAGCATACAACTCACTAAATGGTTCCTAACCTGAAGAACTGAAAGCTCTGTGACCTTGTCTAATTATTCGTTTGACATGTTGACTTATAAACCGAATGACGTCTGTGTTACCCACTTCCAGGTAGGACAAATAAGTAAATAGTTATGCATGTACGTTTTCGGCAGTTGCTCCAACTGTAAGGGAGGTACCAATATGTTTTTTATAAATTTTTCACAGTATACTCTGTCAACATTTGGAAAACGATCTTTTCATAATACCTACGTGTGGACCAATCGCATCGTATACTGAAGTGAAATTAACAAATTTATTGACAATGCGTTCTTGTAACGATAGGTTTAGATATTATTAAATTACATTCTCAGGGAAATATGTCCCTTTATGTCTGTGGTCTTCTTGCATGAGGACAGGTACAATTTTCACATGTGCCGTCACCACTTTATAAAAAGACGTCGAAAGTCGACATTAGTAAATCGCATAATATAGATTAATTTGAGGTCACGTTTATATATTATTATAATTTTCACATATCTGGAATAAATATGTATTTTGCAGTTCATTTAAGAACTAAACGCAACAATTATGTAAATTACTAAACTATTATATAAATTGCTGTTATGTAAAGTAAAGCTTACCTGTACTAAATCTATTTGTTATTCCTGTCGTGAGAAGCCTTTAGTGTTGTACAACAATTTCTAATTAGTTTCAATTTCACAAGTGATGATATACTTTACCAAATCGTCTTGATCATGACAACAATTGCACAAATTATGTATTCCACCCGACGTGAACCACAATCAGAAGATGGACAAAATAGCTTCTTGTGCCGCGTATTTTACAAAACTACACCTCAGTAAATAAGTATAATACGCATATTTGGATGCACACCGAAGATTATTTAATCTTTACAAACTCATTTCCTCATGAAATAATCCCATGGCTTGCGCGTTATTCTTCTACACCAGACATTCAATTTAATAAGGAAATTTGGAATAGGACACTACAACATAACGCAGCAAGCCAAGGAAATTACGACCTTTGAAGTAAATGGAGGTTTCGTTGCACTGTTTTAACATTACAGACGTCTATGTTACTCAACTTATTCTCGTCCGTTGCCTTGCCGTTTTCCAATTGCTATTACAATCACTTTATGAAATTTAAAACAGATATGAAGATGTATCCACAGGATGAAAAAGGGCGAATGCAGTAATGAAGGCCCCCTGGATAAAACAAGTAACTTTTGAAATAAAATAGGTTTGAGAAAAGCATTTCCTATTTAATATCAGTTGCATTTGACATGCGTGTGATAATGCTTACTTCAACGTCAATACAATTTATATCAGGCAGTTGTGCATTCCGTTAACTAATAGGTTGTGTAAATCGAATGAACATGTTATTGGAAAAAATGGAAATTAGAAATGTGCAGTATTTACCTGTGACATCAAGTTGCTGTGCTATAACAAAGTGAGCTTGAAATATGTATTGGCGAAGGAAATACGATGAATCTGGTAGGAATATTCATATACTTATATTTTATTTTTTCACCAAAGCTTGTTTCTGAAAACCTGAATATTGGCTGGCCTCTTGAGGCGATGTTTCAATAACAATAATTGGTCATATCGAAATTGTATCACGACACGTTGTATTCACGTGTAATTAGGTATTGTCCGTCCAGCCTCACTGGACGCAGTAATAATAACGTGCACAATGGCACAGAAAACTAGTTCTAGTGTGACTAGCAGACTAGCCACTCTACTCTTTTCTTGTCTTTCCTCTCTCTCTCTAATAAATTCACTATCTCTTCTCTTCCACATTACTCCTTCTACCTTGCCTTCATTCTTACATATTATTCGGCATAATAAAATATCACTAATTAGTCATTTTAATTGTTAGCAACTACAAAAACGCTATTGTTTCAGTGAATAACGGTGATAGAAGGGTAGGTTATATAGATTGGGAAAATTAAAAATTCTCTCTCTCTTTAAGCAACTTATAACAGATTGCCAGAATGTGTAAGACATAGGGCGCAATATATGTCTTACTGCTTCAACAAGAATATTTATTAGCGTGGGCACATCACTTCATTGACTGGCGTATGGTGTAAGTTTAGGGATGTCTCCATTCTTTACGTCGTGTTCAATACACATATAATCTTCGAAACCGACAACAATTTTCATCTACAAACCTAATAATATCTCTGCAACCATCAGTAACACTGCTTTCGAGGCAGCACGGTGTATTGACACCGTCGTCAAGTTCAGCATGTAGTCAATCCTTGGCAAGTATATATGTAACGTATGTGAATCTTTGCTGTCGCAATGGTGTCCACAATGCAAGTAGTATATTACACTACAATATTTCGTTGAACTAAATAAAGTCTTTTAGAACAGAACCTTGTGTAATATTCTTACCAAACACGTTTCTCAATCAGCTTATATGGATTTGTATAATATTCAGTTTCCATTTGCGTCATTACAAGTATTCCAAAAGTGGCTGACCATTTATAACTTTAAATTTTATTATTGTTACAACGATAGTTCAATAAGAGTATTTCAACGCCACCAAAGGTGATATTCGGCGTTGGTTATAATTATATGTGTATACGTTGTGCGGTCGATGAAGTACTGTTGCTAGCCGTGAAATGTTAAAAGATTGAAATTGAAAGGCGACTTTGGGTCGTTAACTTGTATACTTCAAAGTACGTACTGCTGTTTAATTGTGGACCCATATGTCAGTACTTAATTAAATAAACGTTAAAAAAGCATTCCTTTCTTTTCATTTGCATTTATTTCCAGCATATTACTTCTTAACTCAGCGTCATAAAATTTAGCCGCTGACCACTTTGGGTTTTTCTTACTCAAAGATAAAATGGGTCGTTTTGCGTTTTATATTTAGCGGAATGGGAACTTTCAAAAAATCAAATAAAAATTGTTGAGGGATGTGGCTACAATACCAACAAGGTAGTACAGAGATTTTATTTCTAAAAAGTAGGTATATTTATAGTCTGGAGGTCATATCTGAGCACAATGTAAGCACGTCACCTTCTACATGCCAAGGAAGGATAGAGATGTGTAAGCACAATGACAACTTGATTTGACCTTTGTCCCTGCATTTGTGGCAGCTGAGGGTCAAAATGTCTTGTCTTTGTCAGAAAAAATTATTGCACCTTATTGCGCGTAATTTATTCCTTATGCATACGATATTATCATCTGGAAACGGCACCATATAATCTTAGCAAATACCGATTCTGCTACATATCTTTAGCGCATTTGATCTGTACCACCTCGTCAGTAAAAATATTATCAACCTTAAAAATTTCAACTCTATGTCAATAACTGGGTAAATATGCTTGCATTGGAACCAATGATTTCACAAATTTTTAAATATTCGACGCACAGATCTTCAACTCACTCGGAACGTCTACATCAAATTGCAGTGAATTGTTATCTAGTCGGGAATGGATCTTCAAAGGGATACCTCCGCGATAAAGTTTCATCGCAATCTGCCCAACTGCTTACCATACTATCATATTTCCTAAATTGATTTCCTACAAAATGAGTACCACGTGTTCATTAAATTAATATTCACTAATACAATCAATGTCAAACCTAACATATCAAGATTCCGCTCAAACTACCTATGTTCGAAATTTTCAATCCGCTCATAAATTTTGCCAATACGGTCGCCAATATTGCTCAATGCACTCCAAATAGCAATTGAAATAGAAACATACGTGACACCATATTATATAAAGTTAACATTTCAACGCTACAAATGACCATTCCGTGCATTGTGAGTACCATGAAAGAAAAGGTTACCCTCACAAGTCAGTCGATTCCCATGGGTGCAAATTTTGGTAGTGTCTCACATTTGATGAAACTCAAACATTGCAAGGTGTGACCTTGAAATGAAATACAAGTTCAGGATACTGTCCGCAGAAAAAAAACTGCCAAAGAATCGCAGAATCACCATTAAGTTCATAATGTTGCATACTTGAGAAAATAGTATTCTACAGGGCCAAATAAAAGTTTGGTGCAATCGCATGTTTTTTCACAATTGATTACTAAATATTGCCAGATGTATTTTGCGACAGTATTCCCTGTAAAACCTAGTAACAATGTTGAAAATACTTTATACATTAACGTTGGATCCGTGGTTTTATATCATACGTATCCTTGTAATTCACGCATATAAACTGTGGTAAAACTAACATGACACGTTGAACACACTTGACCGATCAGCGTCAAACTTGGCACACAGACTCCTAAGGTCATGACCTACCCCTAGGTCCGAGTTTCAAAAAAATCGGTCAATGTTAACGGTTAGAAACGGTTACAACTTTTTAAAAACCAATTGAAAAATGAAACGCCCCAAACCTGACTGTTTACCAATGCCCGATATAAAGTTAAAAATAAATTCGTGTCATGTCGATGTCAGGTTCGGGCGGTCGTTCACGAGTATTTCCTTTATCTAACACTACTTGATCCACGAGGAAGAACTATCGGGTAAAACCTGTCCCCTAAAATGTATGTAATGTTAAAAGCTGGGATTCAGAGTCAGGGATCACTTTGCCCCATGCTCGTTTTACTTTTGAAACATGAATATATTAATAATTAGCACGTACTTCAATTGTTGCTTCATTTAAATGATTCATCATGATTTTGAGAACAATGTAAATATGTATGCAATTCCATTCTAAAATTTAAAATGTAAGTAATGACTGGCGATGACAATGCCTACGAAAGTTTCTTTTAAATGTAACTAGGTAGTTATGAAATACTCAACACGTCAGGATTTTGTGTTTTGCATCGACCCCGAACCTGACATCGACATGAAACGAATTTATTTTTAACTTTATATCGGGCATTGGTAAACAGTCAGGTTTGGGGCGTTTCATTTTTCAATTGGTTTTTATTTCTTACTTTCTGAAGTCTCGAAAATATCTCACAATCCAGAATTTCGATAAATTGTATTAGGCGTAACCGTTTGGCCATGAAAACAGGTAAACACGCTATTAGGGCTTTATTAGATTCAACGGGCTAAGGAGCGTTTTTTAAATTATCGCTTTGGCCAATCATTCTTGGCTCACAGGTCAATAAATTTGATTTAGCAAACATAAGACCAACGGTTCAGTCAGGGAAAGAAAGAAACCGTACTTGCACCTCTTAATAGATAAAAACGTATGGAATGTGGGAATTCTTTACGGCCTGATATATAACCTGCCGTTATGCATTTTTACTATAGATTTTGTAGCAACATCCAGACTGGCCGTTAATTATCGTGAGATTAGAAGCAGCAAAGTATGAAATTTGTGTAATTTTCAGCAGCTTTGTTTCGACCAATTATCATTGTGCTCTCAAAAGTATATTCGATGATAATTGGTAAAAACGTCCAGTCAGGAAAAGGACTGCTTGCTTAGGTACTAATACATAATAACGTGGTGAATACGAGAATTTTGTTTAGAATTTCCGCTGCTTCCAATCATTCTCGTCGTCCCAGAATTGCTATAAACTTTTTTATAACGAAAATTTGTCGAACCATTCGGACAGAAAGACGAAAAATCAGCATTTTTCACATTAAAATTGATTTAATATAATGAAGAAATGATATTTTTCAAAATTTTCGATGCAACCAAACTTCGTCCCGTCCTCAGAATGTCAATAAATTTTATTTCACGAAAATCGGCTCTGGCGTTCGGTCAAAATAGGCTACAAACCGTTTTTCGGGAATGACGAAATGCATAACCCCTTTTGATATGCAACCTGCCGTTATGTTGTTGCCATTTATTTGGTTGCCATATCAAGACCTGACCGTTGATTACCGCTCGCTTCGCTCACGAAAGAATGCCTCGCTTCGCTCGAGGTCAGGTAAGGGGCAAAAATGCATGCATATGTATGCTTCACTCACATCTCATAAAGTATATGGGGTGAAATGAGACGCGCTGAATTAATTTTTTTTTGTCTGTGAACCGTTGTTTTGATCGGTAGTGTTGCATATTAGGGTCATACCCTCCTTGTTTTTAAGACAGTTGCAATTTTTTAAGGACGCAAAAAAATAAATTGCACTGTACGGACGGTCGGACTCTAGATGGAAACTAAATGTGCATGCTCGGTTGAGAATGTAAATCGATTGCGGCTGTAACATATTGCCAAAAAGGAGATTATATGGCTCAGGATATAGTGTACTGCTGTAAAGCAGCAGAGAGCCTGTCAGCTTGTTCTTTTCCCCCTTAAATATCAGTATTAATTGTGGCCGGGACAAATATGTGCTGATATGATTTCAACGTCGCAAGTTACAATTTATTCGTTTGGTTGATGGCCCAAGAGCAAACGTATACATGGCACCAACTGGAAAGCAGGTTGATTTATCGATTCTTTGAAAATGAGTAAGGTCAACGAATCGTAGCACCTTAAAAACACGACCAGCTTTACTTTTGCTTATTTGTGCTTGGGTTGATGGACCATAGTATAAATGTAATATGTTCCAAGTTTCAGCTTCCGGATGTCTCCCTTGTGGTGGTGGGTGGGTGGTGATGGTGGTGACCCCGAACAAATGGAAAAACCTATATTTGTAGAAGATGATTTTAGGTAGGAGAACGATAATTTAGGACATGATGGCAACCAATAAGGTGCATTTAATCGTCAGATATCTTGCCGATTGCCCAATATCTTCCTGGTTTAAAACGATATTTTCGGCCTTTTTTGAAAAGTTGACTTTTTTCACGAGCTGCCCCTATTCCCCAAACCAGTAGTTAGGTATATAACCCATTGCACGCGGGATAATTTTTTGTGCTCTATTTGATGCAAAAAACCGCGTGTCTGTCGGACGTTTTGTTATGGAGAAATTTGTAAAAATGTTTAAAAACCCGTTCCGGATTTGCACATTTCTACATTCAAACCCTTGTATTTTAGCCATTCCAGCAGAAAAGGAAACAACCTGTGGTATGTTGGAATTCGAGTGTCTTGTGCTTTACATTTTGAATGCTTTTTAAATGATCCAGAACGGTTAAATAGTTTATGAGTAACGGCTTGGCAAATCTTCTAGTCAGATTAGTTTATCAGGTTAACACCATAATAGTTAAACCAAACGAGACACACGCATTGCAACGAACCACTGGGGTTCTCTTTTTGCTGGAATGGCTAAAATACAAGAGTTTGAATGTAGAAATGTGCAAATCCGGAACGGGTTTTTAAACATTTTTACAAATTTCTCCATAACAAAACGTCCGACAGACACGCGGTTTTTTGCATCAAATAGAGCACAAAAAATGCTCCCGCGTGCAATGGGTTACATACCTAACTACAGGTTTGGGGAATAGGGGCAGCTCGTGAAAAAAGTCAACTTTTCAAAAAAGGCCGAAGATACCCGTTTTAAGCCAGGAAGATATTGGGCAATCGGCAAGATATCTGACGATTAAATGCACCTTATTGGTTCACATCATATCCCAAATTATCGTGATCCTACCTAAAATCATCTTCTATAAATATAGGTTTTTCCATTTTTTTGGGGTCACCACCATCACCACCACAAGGGAGACGACATCCGGAAGCTGAAACTTGGCACATATTACATTTACACTATGGTCCATCAACCCAATCACCAATAAGCAAAATTAAAGGTGGTAAGCTTCGTTGACCTTACTCAATGAAGGATTTAACATAAGATTAAAATTCTTGTAACTTCTAATGCCCCTATGCACAAACAGAGTAAGTCATATTACGACTCCTGAGCTGTTTCCAAATTGGCCATTTTCTGTTATTCACTTTTCAAGGCAGTGCTCCTTTACAACAGGAATTCAATTTATTAACTAAAATGATAATCATTTAATTAGTTCAACACGGTAATGCATCTCTAAACGTTGTAATAATGGAAGACTTCGCTCATGCGTTTTGACAATACAGTCGTCAATATTGCGCAGTTAACTCTGATTGCGGCAATGTTTGTTGCTAGACACGCTTGTTAGTGAAGTGTTGTTATTAAATTAAAGACAGATTTGGATGAGGATATTATGGGTTCAACAGATTATCTTGAAACTTCATAAAAAGATGAACAACCAAGCAAAGTTTGTAATTAATATTATACCAACAAAAAATATTATTATATGCCATGAGAAATAGTAACTAACTTCTAGTTCAACATTTCTCCAAGAAAATGAAACAAGGCAGCTAAAAGTCTTTAGTATTCCAGTAAACAATTTGGACAATATTGCTGCGATAATTCAATTTTTAAAATATCTAAATCAAATATCAAAGTTATCAAAATATTTAAATAAATAAAAAGCTGACAAAAATGTAATGCCAGGACAACAAGTTTGTACAAACGCTTTAACACAAAATTAGACGGTGTTCTTCTTTTCTTTCTTCTACACAAAAAGTTGGAGTGAATTCGTAACTATCCTATCCCGTGCGCCAACAGTGAACAACAATACTCATCAATTTCAGGTGCCTTGCAAGTGTATCGATTAATATACGAAATATTACATATCTGTTTTCACGTTATAGCTATAAATATTACTTCACATGAACCAGTTCAGTGTACCTGTCATAATGGAAATGCTCCAGGCCTGTACGTTAACTTATAGTGTCGCCGAACCCAACATGCAGCCAACGTTTATGGAAATACATTGAAACAAAAACATTACAGTAGGTAAGAAACCCCAGTTTGCTTAAACCGCCCGTTTATGGAATCCTAAAATTTAATAAGATCAAACGCATTTGTATGAATGTTACAATTCTCAGAAAATATCGTTCAATACTTTGAATAAAGTACGGCTTCTTGCCGTAACAATTTAATCGATTGAAATTGAAGAGTGACGTTTGATCATTTTCATATATTACTTCCATAGTACTTCTTTACACGACGTCATCAAATTGAGTCGCTGCCGATTGTACATTTTTTAAAATGCAGATAGCAAGAGTAGGTGCACTAGCTATCTATCGTTTTGAGAATTTAAAATATCAAAAATATTGAGGAATGTGAATACAACACGAAAAATTAAAACTACCATCATGTGCTCGGCAAGAAGACGTGCTGAAACTGAAAGTTGAAACGTAAAACATATTGTATCACCATTCAACCCACTAGTTTTGAACGGTAAAAAATCGGTTCTTGCAAGTTTATATAAAAATTTCTATATGATTGCAAAAGACAGCATTTTGATTTTGAAATTCTATCAAATTTTGAGTCAACGTGTTCGCCTATAAATTGTCAACATCTCAACGTTGTTACATTAAATATCAATTCGCTAAAGTTGTATATAACCACAGGTCGATCGTATGTGTCGTTGTTACTCAACCGTTTAATGCTAGTTGAGGGGTGGAAATTAGGAAGCAAACTGTTGAAACCAATAGGGATTTTGTTGCTGCTATCAACGCAAACTATTCCTCAATGGTATTACTTGTACTTTGCTTTGTGAAAAAATGGCAAAATAGTTATCTCTACAACATTGAACCACGCCCACCATTTCTTATTTAGTTTTGGTCATATAGTAATTCACTAAATATGAAACTGATAAATATAAGATTACATTCACGACATGACTACGGCAAACACCTGTCACGAAATGTTTTTCAATATAATTTCTCCGAGAAGGCTTCCAATTTGTTAGTTATAATTCCATAACCTTAACCTGACTTTTTCACTATGCGCCAAAATAATGACCCACATATATCTACTTAAGGGATTACAACTTCGTTGGACCATTATTGGAATACGGGCGTCGATGTTACCCAATTGACTCCAGTCGATAATATGGTAGTCAAGAATAATGTCAACTTGTTCATGAAATTTCTAGTAGATATAATATAACCATAAGTATATGCTGTCTCAGACTTCATAAACACATTAGAATTAATTTAATTCAAGAATCAATCAAGCAGGATTCTGGCTTACGTCATACTGACACTCTCAAACACATTCAAATCACTGCTATACATTCCTACTCCCAATTGTTCTCACTCATCTACCTTGTGATGAAACAACGTCTAATGCTTGAGTTTTGATGATAGCGGCGGTTTCATTATTCTTTAACATTCAATTGTAATTTCTCCATTCAATTGGTATTCATAATGTCATACATTTTCCTCCTCCTGTCCAATAAAAACACAAAGATGTCACGGATGGAAAAAATTTTCAGTTATTATTTAGCAGCTATTGTTTTATGTCATACAAATGGTCTACAAATGCCATCGAGTGAAATGAGATTCGAATACAATCTGAATACAAAAGGAGTTGCTGAAATATCAATGTTTGTCGATTCGGTATAACGCTCAAAATATCTTATGTATTATGTCAAATGAATAACATACCCATCTACTACTATGTACGTTATTCAAGATGTCGACTAAACAACAACGCAGCATTCTCGTTAATTTAATGTTACTTCAGTTGAACATCGGAATTGGGCCAATCAACCACTTAGTACACTACTGTCTTTTCATTGCTAAGTTATCAACATAACGGCGTCTTAACTGACCAATGCGAGCAATAAAATCTCAAGCTAGTGGAATGATGTGGCTGAGTTTGACAGATAAATGAAATTAAATCCTAAATACATTACGCGAAGTATTCCTTGTGCATACTGTAATGTAATATAAATATGTATAACAAAGAATATGTGAAAATTTCGAGCGAAATTAGCAACATTATTTTCCCGCTTGCATACATGTTAGGTTTCTTGCCAATTCATGGGTATCCAAATATATTAGTGCAATACGTTATCCAAACGGTAAAATATTTTGCTTCTCAGGAATAGTAAGTGCACATTGAAGCATTTACAGCGAAAGAAATAAAATCAACTGATGAACACAAAAATGTCTCATCCAGAGCCTCATTAATGTAAAGTAAATGGTAGCGACAAAAAACAATACCAATTGAACAAGTTTCCTAAAGAAATAGGTGCTTATTCATATTAACATAATATTAATTTCCGATTTGCTTCACCGTTGATTTGTCAATTGGCAGTACATTTTGTGTTAAAACATTCCTTTTCACCAAACCTTAAGGGTGTGGATGTAGAAATGTACATACAGCCATACTATTTCCTCACAGTTATGTCCCAAGAAAAACGCTACTAATGCAACTGCGAGAAATAAAATGGTTATTTCAAATTAATGACTTTCTTTACGACGGGGCTAAAGTAGGAGCGAGTTTTTAAGAAAGCATCTGATATTATTCAGATCTGCAGTTTCCTTGATAGTTTTAATTCTTACAATTGGTCATCAGTCACTCTAGTAGTTACAAAACGACTGTGCAATTGAAGTTTTTCATCAACAAATTAAATAAATTTTAATGTTTCAAGCTCTCTGTATACGTTTATGGAAAAAAAGAAATTAAATTGAATGAGTATAAACGTCATTGAATTTCCTAAATACATCATTTTGCATCAAATGATTAAACAACCGAGCAAGAAGAAGTGTACTTGTATTTCAATAGGGTAAATCAACCATCAAAGATCATTCCCACTGACTTAATTCTGACCACAAACATAAAAGCGTGTAAAATCCTACCAGCCATCTTATCCTATGGAGTCGTCCGATAGTGGAATTATTAACATACCGGTGTCATAATTGACCAATTTTTTCCTGTATAATAAATAAATATCCAAGGATGTCGAGTCTCAACCCTAGAAGACGTCGCACATTTGATTAATTACGTTAACCAATTACTAGAGAGCGAAATCAAATACCATGTGCAAAACAAACAACAGTAATTCGCTTGATTATTGTTGCCGTTATTTTTGGTAATTTATGTCTGCAAAGCCTTCATCAATTTGGATAATTTACCCATAAAATCCGGTTAACGTGCTCAATTAATGCGAGTAAGATTAAGAATCTAGTTGCAAAATTAAGATTCAAGTAGACAAAAGTTTCCTTGTTGCCATACTACATGGATGTGTACACAAAATTATCATTAAAATTATCTGTGCAGCTTTGACTTATCCAGGAGCGCATTCAATATCACATCTGACTTGACTGAATATAATGTAATCAGAGACTTATAGATTGGTATCTCTCACAAAGAATGTTTTATGGCATTTTTTCCAATTGCCGCAGGTGTATTTGATTGGGTTTCGGGGAAATTTTTAACTAAATATAAAATTTAAAAAAACTCCAAAATCACCTATCATATATTGGAAGCAATGTTCTGAAGTTAAGAACCAAATGGTTCAGGTAATTACTGTGTAGATTAATTCAATTTGGCTTCTTGCTCGATGATTTTCATATTATGTCATTATTGGATGATACAAGACAGCCTAAAACCTAAATCCTAATTTTAGGCTGCAAGACAGCCTAAAACCTAAATCCTAATTTTAGGTTGCAACACAGCCTATAATCTATTGTCTAATGATAATAATTGTTAACCCACTAACAAGGCGATGGTGTTTGAGCTTGTTTTTGATCGACAAATAAATTTTAAATTATCAACCTGTATTTACATTCTTAAAACTACTGTGAGTCTTTTGTTTAACATTTCGTTACCTAAGCATCCTCATTTTAGGAAATAGGGGCGGTATAGATACTTGAAGTACAACACTATGAAGACTATTTTGACGATGTCGTACTTAAGAAGCGTTGCATATATTGACACTTTTGCCATCTTTGCCAATTTTGCCACCTTTGCCACTTTTGCCGTCTTTGCCACTTTTGCCGTCTTTGCCACTTTTGCCGTCTTTGCTACTTTTGCCATCTTTGCGCTTTTGCCATCTTTGCCACTTTTGCCGTCTTTGCCACTTTTGCCACCTTTGCCAATTTTGCAACTTTTGCCATCTTTGCCACTTTTGCCAATTTTGCCACCTCTGCCAATTTTGCCACCTCTGCCAATTTTGCCACCTTTGCCACCTTTGCCAATTTTGCCACCTTTGCCAATTTTGCCACCTTTGCCAATTTTGCCATCTTTGCCACTTTTGCCATCTTTGCCATCTTTGCCACTTTTGCGTCTTTGCTACTTTTGCCACCTTTGCGTCTTTGCTACTTTTGCCACTTTTGCCATCTTTGCCATTTTTTGCCATCTTTGCCACTTTTGCCGTCTTTGCCACTTTTGCCATCTTTGCCACTTTTGCCATCTTTGCCACTTTTGCCGTCTTTGCCACTTTTGCGTCTTTGCTACTTTTGCCATCTTTGCCACTTTTGCCACTTTTGCCATCTTTGCCACTTTTGCCATCTTTGCCACTTTTGCCATCTTTGCCACCTTAATGATGGTTGAGGCATTCCTGAAGCGAAACATTAGGTTTTCTTGCATCCTAAAATTAGGCTGTCTTGCAACCTAAAATTAGGATTTAGGTTTTAGGATGTCTTGCAGCCTAAAAGTAGGATTTAGGTTTTAGGCTGTCTTGCAGCCTAAAATTAGGATTTAGGTTTTAAGCTGTCTTGCAGCCTAAAATTAGGATTTAAGTTTTAGGCTCTCTTGCATCCTAAAATTAGGCTCTCTTGCATCCTAAAATTAGGCTCCAATTGCAGCTTTGGAGTAAGCTTTCTTAACGCGTAAAATAGAAGTGTCTTGACTCACAACCAGCACATAGTATGCTATTTTGTAATATAGCATTCATTCAAACAATTTGTAGAATTCAGCAATCTCTGGTCTTCAATAAAAATGTTCTCATCGGAATTCCTGCCGGAAGTGCGTTTGGCGGAACTCTATTCGCGTTGTATCTAAATGATTTGCCTCGGGCAGTGACAAATAGTTGTGCAATAATGTTTGTGAACGATTCAAATTTTGTTTTTTGTGGAGCACCCAGTGACCTTGACAGAATTGAGCAACATATAAATGATGATATGAGAGCTATATGTCAATATTTTCGAGAAAATGGTCTGGTCATAAACAGTGACAAAACAAAAATGTTGACAATAAGTTCAAGAAGAGGGTGTTGGAAAACTTTTCGTTTGTAATTGAAGGACATGTAATTAGAAATCCAGGTTCGCTGAAATGCTTATGTATCACTTGTGACAGCACGCTGTCTTGGCACAATCACATTAATACAATAACCAGAATATGTTTCATCAGAATCAGGACATTGTACTCTATTCGGAATTATTTAAGCAAGGAACAAATAAAACAATTATCACAGTGTTTTGTGTTGTCAATAGTGGACTACATGATTCAAGTGTATGGAATTGCCAGCAAAGTATTTCTGAAATGTGTAGATAAAGTGATTCGTAGTATTGCAAGATTAGTATTAAACAACCAAAATTTGATCCTGTGGCTGAAGACCTATATGGTGATCTTGAGTGGTTGCTACCAAGTGATGCCTGCGAGTACAAGTCATTATGTTGTGCATACAAGATCAGCAAATTGAACACAGTGGATTATTTTTCTGATTACTTCAGAAAATCGGGATCAGAGAGAAGAGATGACTTGATCTCTAACTTTAAAACTAAAACTTAAATTGGGCGAAAAGTTTTTCAACACAGAGCGACGGTGTTGTGGAATGAATTGCCGTCAGATTTAAAAAGAACGGAGTCATACAAAAATAAATTAAAGAAACTGATTATAAGCAAAATATACGAAATTAAAATTTTTTCCAATACTGTAAATATATCGAATTTGGGTTAAAATATTTTGGATATAATTTTTATGTATGCTATCAACTAATATGTTTTTTAAAAGTATTTATGCGAAGACATTTAAAGCGATTGTTATTTCTTTTTAAAATAGCCAACGTAACAGCTTGCTTAACCAATAACGCAAAAATAATATACGGCTGACATTTCTTGAAGGAGAGTATGTGAAAATTCCAGATTCCAGCGAGATGCATTCCATGTAAAGTGGGACGACAATAGTTGCTGGGGATCGGTTCATGTTGATTAGAATTCGAATCAGTTTATCACGACTGATAAAGAATTTCCAACCGATGTCCGCCAATGCTTCTGAAAATCAGAGTATCCCGCCCCATGAGCCAATAATAACCGTATCACGGATCATGTTCCTATTGTTCCCCAATTTGGGTACAGTTTAAAATTATGTTGTCTTTCAGCCTAAAATTAGGCTGTTTTGCAGCCTAACATTAGGCTGTCTTGCAACCTAAAATTAGGATTTAGGTTTTAGGCTGTCTTGCATCTTCCTGTCATTATTTATCTCAACTTCCAAACAATTTTCAACAAGATTGACTCTTTTTTCTACCTAAATTCATTCATCATAGATATCTTGACATTTAATGGAACTGCAGCAAAGAATCTGCAATATATGTATCGGGAGCGCTTGGACGTCACCAATCTTTATTTCAGTCACTTTGGTCTCAAATTTGAGTACAGATAAAAAATTGGGTTGGGATTTTGGGTAAATTGAGTCTACTGGCATCAACAACATAAGCCGATACGTACATTAATCATTTGCATCTTGACAATCTTTAAATTTTATCTCATATTATGTGTAACTGATCAGCATGTGCGTATATAGTTAACACTTTGACGCCAATGTTAAGATATGCACTGATGAAAATTTATAAATATGTGAAGGTGTTTTTTGCATGCATGGTAAGCGTACGTAAGAAATAGCGTCGGATGAACATTCTGACGTTTCATGTTGTCTTATCAATGATAAACAATCGTCACAGTAGAAGTCTTCCTTAATGGCTCGTACTGCTTCGGGATACTTCTCAAGAAATTCGTCCGCGTTCCTATTCTTCACATAGATAGCTGAAGATGGAGAGCTGCATGCACCAAAGATGAGAACATTCATCTCGTAATCCCGAATTGGATCCCCTTGACGGTCCCTCCACACAAAGCGCTGACTGTTCCGGTCTTCTTCTTGTACCAGGATTCGATGGAACATGTCTTCCACGTCACCATTTATAACTACGTTCTCGACTCTGAAGTTCATGAGCACGGAAGGTAGTGGCCTAATAAGATCCGGTCCGATGAGCAGATGATCATTGAGACTAACTCCTCCATCTTGGCACGCTGCGTCGAACATCAGTCTCAACTTGCCAGGCTTGTTCACATTAAAAACTCCGAAGTGGGGGATGTGGAGGGATATTGAGGAAGGAGTATTTGCGTCCGCTACATTTAACTTCCTAATGTAGCCTTTATCCATGTATTCCTTCATTTTGGCTCGGTACATGTCCGCAAAAATCTCATCTCGCTTCATCTTCCGCTCATAGCTGATCAGGCGCGCTACAGCTTCTGGTCTCGACTAGAGGTCTCGAGTGCTCGGCGGTCCTCCACTGATCCTTCGGTATTCTTGGGATAAATGCCATACGAATCCAAACCTCTCTTTGATGAGTGAATCCAGTGATACGCCTTCTTCAACGGAAAAGTTGTTGATGCTGGAAACGCCTTTTCTAGTGTAAAGCTGTCTTCCAGCAAGGACCCATCCAAGTAGCGTACGCTTTGCCATTGGCTGCTCTTCTCTTCCTTGAAGTAGCTCCCGATGGGCGGTGATGTACGGATGGTCTTCTGCAATAATTACTTTTGGGACAACTCCGTTAAAATTCTCCAATTTGGCCCGTCTCAAATAAATCCATTGGTTCTTGACTGTATCAGAATTCTGGGTGTAGGGGGCAAGGCCTAAATCATCCATTGTCATCGCTTGGCGGATTGTGTAATACTTTCCCGTCCGGAAATTACCAGCAACCTCGAACTTGACTTCCTGCGAATTGATTGAAATGACATTTCCTCCAATCCCTCGACACTTGCGTTTCTTCTCGTTGCCCGATATTCCCAAGTCCGCTGCCAGAGAGCTATCCACCATGGTAGTATCAGCTCCGCTATCCAGAAGTGCGTAAGCTCGCCTCACGCCTGCAGGACCTTTCACGCGGATTCGAACAATTGATAACGGCTTTGACGATTCTGACTGAGTAGCTCCAACGTGGAATGGCTTTCCATCAGCAAACCTCGGCTTCATGTCTTCGTCGCATGATGAATCCTGGTCAGACTTGCCGTGATTTCTTGAATTTCGATCCTTACGATCCTTCGTCTTCCATGGCTTTCCGTCGTAATGAAGCATTGGATGATGGTCCATATTGCATCCATCATGGTCACAAGTCTTTGTAGATTTGCATTCCGACTTCAAGTGTCCAACTCCGAGACATCGGAAACACAAGCCTTTCTCCTTGACGAGTTTCACTCTGTTGTCGACGGAATCCCTTATAAATTGATAGCACTTCAGGAGTTGGTGGTTGGACTTGCCGCACGAAATGCCTTTCTCCTTAGCTGAATCCGACGCCTTCTTATCTTCCGCTGACGCCGCTGCATTAACTTTCGCCGACCCACCTGTGTCCTTGCCTTTCTTTCCATCCGAATCGTCTTTCAAGTGTGGATTGACTAACGTGACGATAACCGCCATCTTGTCATCCACCCAAGTTCCAAAAGTAGAGTCCTCTCGAACATTCGGCTGCAGGCGGATCCAGGACTTCCATTCCACAGCAAGTTGCATGGGTAACTTAGTCACTAAATTGTCTAGCAAGGTCATATCATTCATGTAACGTTCTTCTCCCATTGGACGCACTGTCTGCACTAAGTGCTGGACCACGGTTCCATAAGCAACGAAGGTTTCTGCTTTCCCTACGTCTGGTGGCTTGCATTCCCGTGCCTTTTCAATAAGGGCTTTAATGATGAGCTCCTTGCGACCGAAACGCTGCTCCAAAATCTTCAGGATTCTTTGAATGTTTTCAGGTTCATTTAGAAGACCAATCACGGCTTCCTTGGCACTTCCTTTCAAAGCTTTTCTAAGCCGGATAGCGTTCTGGGATGAGTTTATTCTTCCTCTGGGCGTCGTTCGCATCAACTCGTTATAGAAGATTGGCCAGTTATCTGCTTTCCCGGGCTGAAACCTTTCGGAGTGTTAAGAGTTGCTCAAAATTTAAACAAGTATTATCAACATTTATGCAAAACAATAAATGTTAACTACTACGGATGACCAAACAATAAGAATTTTTGAGTGAAGTCATTGTTATTTATAACTATAATTTATAGTAAGTCCTACGGCAATGTAGGCAATTGTTAAATTGACTTAAACATTTTGACGAATTGAATAAAAGTGGAATAATAACAATAAAAATTGGTATTAGAACTGCATACAAAAGTAAGTAATAAAATGAGATTAAAAAATCATTTTCATTTAAATATCATTATCATTTACTACTTGTATACTAATGCACATCTGGACGTCATTAAATTTATCATCTACCAACTGTTCGTTTTCGTATATCATAGATTTTCTGTTCCCAGTAGAGATTGTAATGCGACTTGAGTGTTAAATCGTTGGCAAACTGAAAGTGGTAAACACATTTTATATGTCCAAGAAATATTACCTGACAGCATTTGGACAGAACCGAAAAGATATAATTCAGGTAAATGCACAAATTTGTGAAAATATTTGGTATCACTCATCCAATTAGTTTTTGAAAAAAAAACAGATATTCATGCTTATAGTAATTATTGAGAATGCGCGACCGCAGCATACGTACGGGCAACGCTTCTGTTGTGATAATTTAGGGGAACAGGGCAACGGGGACATTTAAACGACGTCAGAAACCATCTTGTTTGGGAATGGAATTGGTGAGTTGGATCACTGTCTATTTACATGTATCACAAATATTTTGCATCGCACACATGTATCATATATTATGTGTGTGTGTGTGTGTGGTTATAAGTGTGCAGAAAAGTGCGACCATCCTATTCAAGACATGTTTTAAAAATAATACTAACTACACTAAATATGTGGATGTTTACCATGGAGTAACTCACATGATGTTATGTTGCGAATGAGAATAAAACCATTCTAAACTTATAGTCTCAATAGAAGTAACTTTGGCTCACTTAAAAATGATGCATGGACCGGATAGACCTAATGATCATTAATTTCACATGGTTCAGAAATAATAATAACGATGTCCCACTAATGGTTAAAAAATACAACGGAATTTCCAAAAGAGAATAAACATTTTTCGCGGTGGACATCAATATGAAAATCTCAGTCAAAAATGAGAATCTGAGAAAATAAGGTTAGCTTAATTATCTGCTTTAACCAACTTTTATAGGCCAGAGTCTAGCTCGGGGAGTGAAAATATATTTACCAAGAGCCGGTGGAACCGGTCTTATGACCGTCACACTTTACAGTAGTAATTAAAAGTCGCTACTGTAACGGCTAACTATGGTAAGAATTTTTCGTTAAAAATCAGAACTCAATGCAAATGAATTGAGTTGAGAACTGAGTTCAATTTTTTTGGGGTGATTTGATACTATAAGATGCAAGCTCACATCTTTGTTGTTGTACAACAACAGAATAGTTGTGAACTTGCATCTCAATAGTTGTGGTGAAACCGCCGAAAACTCAACTCAGTTTTTAACCCAATCCAAGCGATATTCAAATACGCATGTACGCCTGTTGAAAGAGTGCAGAGAGTAGAAAACAGAAAGCGGACAGTAGAGAGCGTAGAGCAGAACGGTAAAAATACAACTTTATGCAAATCAAAATGGGGAATGATTCAAGTTGGCCTGCTACATAGATGGAAGCAATGTATAGGAGAGAGTTGTGGTTAATAAATAATTATTATGAAATTTACTCGCCGTTTAGTGCAATTTGCAATTCCATTAAATAAATTTGCAACTGATTCTTCCAAATGATAATAAGTACTCAAAAGTGTAAGTTGCAATAAATAAACTTGCTACAGAGAAAAATATAAAATAATAGAAAGTTTAGTCATGTTTTTTTGGTAAGAGAAATTGGTATACATCACCATCTCCTTAAATACAACCTATATCAATCAGTAATTCCGTACCTGCTTTAATAATTCGACACACTGTTTGATTTTCAAAGCTACCGGCGTTGAGGTTAATCTTTAATGGCTATTCAAACTAAATTAGCTCTTTATAAACTAACCCATTGCAACATGGCATCCACTTTCTGTGGTTTTGCATAGTTCACTAATTTCAACAATTCCTTTTGCACTTAAATCACAAAATTTTCTTACGAAATCTGTTTTGACTCAAACTTGTAACAACTGTATTTAAGGTTTTGAGTAGGGTTGATCTTCATTCTGCTTGATCGTCTGAGAGAATGCTAGAATGGGATATAAGTTTTTTTTAATTCAACATCTTTCCGTAATTAAAATTCATTGATATGATTTTATCCAAGGGGGATTACTTTCGTAATGAACAGCCAACATTCCTGTGGGATTACGTGAAGTTTATTTTATTATTTGTAGGATGTCAATACGCATTGACGCACGTGACACCAACACCCATTTAATATGACTCAACACACGAAATTGTCTCCCCTTAAACAATTAAATTCTCGAGATTATTACGTAGCTGAAACGAAGTGAAAGCGTAGTTATAATTTTAGTTTGTTTGTCCGTCTGTCCGTCTGTCCGTCTGTCCGTTCGCGCTATAACTTTGATACGCCTTGACGGATTTAGCTGAAACTCGGTATACGGGTTCCTTATAGGACAAGGAAGATCGGTATTGAGTTTGAGGTCAATCGGTCAACAGGGGTCGGAGTAGAGGTCAGAGACAGGTCACATGCTTTTTAAATGGCAAATTTTTTTCTTCATGGATTCTGATAGAGAATTGAACGGTGATCATTTTCTCTTCAGGAACTATGGGTCAAATCGGGTTACTTTGACCTACAGGGGTCAAAAAGAGGTCACATGAATAGAAAGCGCCATTTAAGAACGCCATTCATGAACGCCATTCATGAACGCCATTTATGAACGCCATTCATGAACGCCATTCATGAACGCCATTTATGAACGCCATTCATGAACGCCATTCATGAACGCTATTCATGAACGCCATTCATGAACGCCATTCATGAACGCCATTCATGAACGCCATTTAAGAACGCCATTTAAGAACGCCATTCATGAACGCCATTCATGAACGCCATTTAAGAACGCCATTTAAGAACGCCATTTAAGAACGCCATTTAAGAACGCCATTTAAGAACGCCATTTAAGAACGCCATTCATGAACGCCATTCATGAACGCCATTTAAGAACGCCATTTAAGAACGCCATTTAAGAACGCCATTTAAGAACGCCATTTAAGAACGCCATTTAAGAACGCCATTCATGAACGCCATTTAAGAACGCCATTCATGAACGCCATTCATGAACGCCATTCATGAACGCCATTTAAGAACGCCATTTAAGAACGCCATTCATGAACGCCATTCATGAACGCCATTCATGAACGCCATTTAAGAACGCCATTCATGAACGCCATTTAAGAACGCCATTCATGAACGCCATTTAAGAACGCCATTCATGAACGCCATTTAAGAACGCCATTCATGAACGCCATTTAAGAACGCCATTCATGAACGCCATTCATGAACGCCATTTGAAAGTGTCGTTTTAGAGCGCCATTTGAAGGCGTCACTTCAAAACGAATTGTTTCAGCTACGTATTCTCCATCGCGGTTTAACGCGACTAGTTTCATACGAAGAAGGAATATTATCTTGATGCTCTTGCTCTCCAAAATATATAAAACATTCCGACCTTTTTGTAAAACAAATATTCGTGATCGTTTCAACAAAGTACGTAACAGTTTAATCGCGTCTTCTATTGTGACTAAAAAGTAAGGTTGGCTTTCTCAATAACTTTCAACAACACACTGTTGTAAGGAAGCTTTCACGATATGTCAAAACTCAAGTATTGCGTGAGCAAATTACTTAATTCAAGTACTTAGTGAAGCATAGGGCGATGTCCATTTTAACAATACCATCGACCGTTTTACTCAATCGGCTCCAGTTGTTAATCTGACTTCGAATTGAATGTTTTATTTAGGTAATTACCGACAGCTAAATGACACGACCCTTCCACAACCTTTGAACGTAATGTCAAAAGCAGTCGATACCAGTGAAAATGGGACAATTAAGATGAATTAGAATTTGGTTACCATCGCACTAACGGGGAGCATGGCCTGAGCTCGGGGAAATTTGAGCAACAAAGAACTGGCTTCAGCAGCGAACTGATTATTTCCACACATAACCAGCTTCAAGAGCGATATAGCTAAAGATGAGCATATACTATTGAAATGTTGGCCCAAACATTTCTCAATTCGCAAGTACCGAGATCATTTTGGTCAACAAAAATAACTAGTAAGGTGTAAACCTTTATACATAACTACCGGAAGAGCAGTGAGTGCAAAAATAGCAAATGTGGATACATATTTGACCATTACACAATGTTTTTGGGTCTCAAATTGATCTTCTCCATCGATTTATGCCATAAAATTTTTTGACCACTGGGGACCCCCAACTTCGAAGGCCCACCCTACCGCCAGGTGACCGATTTGACCCATGTTGCCTTGGCAAAAAATGATCGTCTTGAACTCCTCTATCGATGCATACAATAAAATTTTTTGACGACTTGGTCACCCCCACCACCTCAAAGACGTCAACCCCCGTACTTCCGGTCAATGATGAGGTACCCGGCTGAAAATCAATAGAGAACGTCCCCTTTGGCCAGGGTCCCTCTATGCCAAATTTGAGTTGAATTGGTTAACGTGGAGGGAAGTTAGAGTGTTTACAGACAGACAGACAGACAGACAAACAAATCAATCGCTATAACTACCTTTCAAGCATTTCATGCTTCCGGTAGTTAATAAAGTCTACAAAAATATCAGGAGCTTTAAACTATTAGGTAAACAAACATTAAATCACAAGCAATTTAAAGCTGTAGATTTTGCAAACAGTCGCTAGTGGTTGTGTTGCATGGCAATGATAGAACTTGTAATTAAAGGTGGACGTTTGCTTCCATATCATGGTAAATGGTTTGCAGTTGCAACTAACAGATTGTCTAAACGTGTAGCATACAAGGTGGAGGCGTCTATTACGTTGTGATTAATACACCTTCAATCTGCGGAATGGGAATATATCTAACAATTTTAACAACAACATAAAAATATTGCTATTTCAACGCCACTAGATAACATGTAGGTGTCGGAATGGCTAGGTTTTTCGTCAGGTCACTCGTACAAAGTTAGGCTTACTGAAAGTTACAGAATGAGGACATAAATGAGCAGGTAAAGAGTCTTAATGCCGTATCAAGATTGAACTTACAAGGAACACTTGTGCGCCCATGGTCCAGTTGGATGCTGAAACTGTGTCCATATACGTAATCGGCGACGCTGAAAACCATGGGCAAGATTGTTTTTGCCAAATCCATCGTCCTAAGCTTTTATGGGTAATTGTGTGGGAAACAAGCCGCTCGACCTCGCTTTTCTTTACGATTGAGCTTACACGGGACGTAATTTTCTATATGGCGTGTGAAGCGGATGAAAATTTTTATTTCAACGAAATCTGCGCCTCAGGAAACCCCGGAAAAGTCAGATTCCGTCAAATCCAAAATCTGAGCACACAACATGAAAATTCATATTACAGTACGTACGTATTGTGCCGCTGTGGTACACAGATGCTATCATGGTCGCAAAGCAGTCAAAACATTTTGACATGTTTAGTGCATTTTGCCTATATCATCGCTATGCATTCCGGCTATACCACCACTGTGTATTCGGGATATATCCACATCAGACTGTTATATGGTTAAAATTAGCATTTTCGACTGTCAATTCAATGAAAACATTTTAATCGTGAGAACGTAACTGTGATGACCCCCTATACAATGATGTATCTTATACAATGATGCCACCTATACAACAATGATCATCAGGAGTCATCAATGTATAGGGGCTATCATTGCATAGGGGTCATCATTGTATAGGGGTCATCATTGTATAGGGGTCATCATTGTATAGGGGTCATCATTGTATAGGGGTCATCATTGTATAGGGGTCATCATTGTATAGGGGTCATCATTGTATAGGGGTCATCATGGTATAGGGGTCATCATTGTTTAATGGTCATCATGGTATAGGGGTCATCATTGTATACGGGTCATCATTGTATACGGGTCATCATTGTATACGGGTCATCATTGTATAGGGGTCATCATTGTATAGGGGTCATCATTGTTTAGGGGTCATCATGGTATAGGGGTCATCATTGTTTAATGGTCATCATGGTATAGGGGTCATCATTGTATACGGGTCATCATTGTATAGGGGTCATCATTGTATAGGGGTCATCATTGTATAGGGGTCATCATTGTATAGGGGTCATCATTGTATAGGGGTCATCATGGTATAGGGGTCATCATTGTTTAATGGTCATCATGGTATAGGGGTCATCATTGTATAGGGGTCATCATTGTATAGGGGTCATCATTGTATAGGGGTCATCATTGTATAGGGGTCATCATTGTATACGGGGCATCATTGTTTAGGGGTCATCATGGTATAGGGGTCATCATTGTTTAATGGTCATCATGGTATAGGGGTCATCATTGTATACGGGTCATCATTGTATACGGGTCATCATTGTATACGGGTCATCATTTTTTAGGGGTCATCATTGTATAGGGGTCATAATTGTATAGGGGTTATCATTGTATAGGGGTCATCATTGTATAGGGGTCATAATTGTATAGGGGTTATCATTGTATAGGGGTCATCATTGTATAGGGGTCATCATTGTATAGGGGTCATCATTGTATAGGGGTCATCATTGTATAGGGGTCATCATTGTATAGGGGTCATCATTGTATAGGGGTCATCATTGTATAGGGGTCATCATTGTATAGGGGTCATCATTGTATAGGGGTCATCATTGTATACGGGTCATCATTGTATACGGGTCATCATTTTTTAGGGGTCATCATTGTATAGGGGTCATAATTGTATAGGGGTTATCATTGTATAGGGGTCATCATTGTATAGGGGTCATCATTGTATAGGGGTCATCATTGTATAGGGGTCATCATTGTATAGGGGTCATCATTGTATAGGGGTCATCATTGTATAGGGGTCATCATTGTATAGGGGTCATCATTGTATAGGGGTTATCATTGTATAGGGGTCATCATTGTATAGGGGTCATCATTGTATAGGGGTCATCATTGTATAGGGGTCATCATTGTATAGGGGTCATCATTGTATAGGGGTCATCATTGTATAGGGGTCATCATTGTATAGGGGTCATCATTGTATAGGGGTCATCATTGTATAGGGGTCATCAATGTATAGGGGCGATCATTGCATAGGGGTCATCATTGTTTAGGGGTCATCATTGTATAGGGGTCATTACTGTTACGTTCTCACGATTAAAATGATTTCATTGAATTGAAAGTCGAAAATGCTAATTTTAACCATAAAACAGTCCTATGTTGATATATCCCGAATACACAGTGGTGGTATAGCCGGAATGCATAGAGGTGATATAGGCAAAATGCATTAAACATGTCAAAATGTTTTTACTGCTTTGCGACCATGATAGCATATGTTCACACAGCGGCACAAGTTGTAGATTTTATCGCATGACACATGCCCTAACGGAAATGTTATGTGCAAGTGAAAACGATAAAAAATAGTCAATTTGACGCGTCTCGGTTAGGTCATAAGGTGACCCACACAAGAAATGCATGCATAGTGAGGCATATAAGATTTTGCCCGCAAGCTGTTTGTTTATGAATTTTTATGTTGTGTGCTCAGATTTTGGATTTGACAGAATCTGACTGTTCCGGGGTTTCCTGAGTCGCAGATTTCGTTGAAATAAAAATTTGCATCCGCTTCACACGCCATATAGAAAATTACGTCCCGTGTAAGCTTAATCGTAAAGAAAAGCGAGGTCGAGCGGCTTGTTTCCCACACAATTACCCATAAAAGCTTAGGACGATGGATTTGGCAAAAACAAACTTCCCCATGGTTTTCAGCGTCGCCGATTACGTATATGGGCACAGTTTCAGCATCCAACTGGACCATGGGCGCACAAGTGTTCCTTGTTAGAGTGTTAGTGAACTTTTTTTACTTTAGAGTGTTAGGGTGGCAACGTTGACTGAAGATTGGATTGGAAGGAAACATCATTTACTCTAAGATGAGATAATAAAGAGATAAACAGAGATGCAAATTACTGATATAATTTTTTAATTAACCTGCCAGTGTATTAACTCACCATCACGACGGGGTGCTGACTTGCGTATAATTGACTAACGAAGTAGAAATATTGGATAAAGTACAACTTACAATAGAGAAGATACAACTCGATATCTTGAGCATGACAAAGAACTTCAGATTTGATGTCGGCCTCATCTTGCAGTAGAGTAAATTACGTTGTATTTTATTGATTCAAATTCAAATTGATGTTTCGGTCTTAAACTATGTATTAATAGTAAATTAAAAAACAATATGATGCTGTATACCAAACGTTCAACGCAACAACTATTTCGCTCATGTTGTAAAATATTATCATGCTATTCTAATCAAACTCCATTTAAGTTAAGCTTATGGACCGCAATATTCATATTTGTATACTCAGGCCACATGCGATGGCGTAGACCTCTAACCTGAGAAATTTCTGTGGACAGATTGCACCATTTTGTAATTTGTGTCGTCAATGTTTCTCAAAATCATTCAAAGAGTCTGTGAAGACCATTTACAGGGATCAAGCTGATATTGTTTGCTGATTACGTGAATCTCAAGTGTTCACATATCATTCTAAAATAAGCTTTAAGGATAGCAAATTCAAGAATCCGCCCGGAAACCCTTTGCAAACTGCTTTACAGATCAAGACAGACAAAACCACTACATTTATTTATTGTGCACTCGGACAACAGCGCAAAGATGCAAAAAAATGTCCATCTAAGCCAACATAATGATATAACCGACAGTTGGTGCAACGTGAGAGGCTCATATGGATCAATGTTGATGCGTATCCCTGAACCTGCACCGAGTAAAGACTGTGCGCTGACGGTATACTTGTTCCATATGTTGCCGAAATCCTCAGTTTACTACTCGATGTGAATAATGAAAACTCCAGCTCGTAAATTAAAGGGACACTGTTTGACAAATAAATGAAATAAATACTTACTACACTGTGGGAAATATTCCTTTTGCATACTGTGATGTTATCATGAAAGTTATCCAAGAATATTTGCAAATGTCGAGCAAAGTTATCGACATTACTTTTCCGCTTTCATTCATGTTTGGTTTCCTGCCAACGCAGGGCTTTCCAATTTTGCTTAGCGCAAAATATTATCTAAACTGTAAAGTACTTTGCTTCTGATGAGAAGAAAGTACAGAATGAAGCATTTACAACAAAAGAAGTAAAATTAACTGATGAATATAAAAATACCTTAGCCATAGCCTCAAATGTATTTGTAAAGTAAATGGTAGCAACAAAAACAATATCAATTGAACAAATTTCCAAAAGAAATATGTGCCTATTCATATTGGCTTTATGTTCATTTCCGATTTGATTCACCATTGATTTGTCAATATGTAGTACATTTTATATTGAACCGCTCAACCGTTCATTACCGCCAGAAAACGCAATCAAATCTAAATGCATCTGTCGAACCTAACGGTGTGATTTTTATAAATTCCCTTAGCATTTTATTTGAAGACGCCGAAAGAGAGGCAGCAATATTAAATCGCATGGTGCAGAAACATTTGTTGTCATAATTTATATATTCATATAATTTTTACATATCTGAAACGAATACATATATTTTATAATTCATTCAAGAGCTAGACGCAATTATTATATGTAAATTAGCAAATTAAGTTTACCTGTAATAAATCCTAAAGTAATTACTGTCATGAAAAGTCAATTGTGTTTTACAACAATTTCTTGTATTGCCAGTAAATGGTTCATTCATCGTTGCTTGATGACATGCAATAAAAACGGTGTCGAAGTCGAAATTTACATACAGCGATACTATTTACGTCACATGTACGTCCCAAGAAAAACGTTATTTACCCAACATCTAGAAATAATAAGATTACTTCAAATTAATTTCATTATTTACGGCATGGCTGAAGTAGGCATGAGTTATCGTATAAAATTATTTAGAGTTGCAGTTTTCTTGATAGTTTTCATTCTTCAAATCGGTCATCAGTCACTCTGATCGTGTCAAAAACAACTTTGCAATTGAGTTTTTCATAAACATATTTAATAAATAACAGCACTACGAGTGTAACTAATGTCACATTATTATTTGAAACCAACTGAAATACATTTATGAAATATAATTTTTGACACGGCATGGTATTAAAATCAATTTGGCTTGAATAGAAGTTGCCATCTACCACCAGCTAACCACTGCAACAAGCTACTAATATAACCTATTCGAACTCAGTATATTAATGGAAAGGCGTACATCCTATAGCAGTACGTGTTGCAGTTGTCATCATATAAAGAGATATGTCGTAAAACGAAGAATTGTTGGCCATTTTTGTGATACAATTTGTCCATTAGGATAATAATTATGGGATACATATACATACAGAACATTATTTACTTTTTTCAGTTTCACTGATACCATATTTATTCTCAAAATGACAAAATGGTAGATCTTGATTTTCGAGATAGTCTTCTACAACAGGCTTTCCATTTATTAAACAAATTTGGAATAAGACACTGCATTATTAACATAATTTTCCAAACCAGCGTTCTCGAAACTGTGGCCTAAATGAAGAGTTCGTTGCACCATTTTGATATTACAGGCGTTCATGTCACTCAATTTATTCTGAGCTGTTGCCTAATTGCAATTGTAATGAACTTATGAAATTTGAAACAACTATGAGGATACATTCACTGGATGAAAAGGCGCATACAGAAGTAAAGGCTCCCGGATACAAATCAGTAATTTTTTTAATGAGACGGTTAAAGAATTATTTCCTGCTTAATATCATTTGAATGTAACACATGTCTACTAATGATTAATTCAACGTCCTTTTCGGAAGCCATCTTTCGTATGCTACTTATTCCAAGATTGGAAATTCCTCTTGATGATTGATGAAATGATAATGAGTTAATTATCATTTGATGAGGTTATTTTGACATTTCAGCTTTCAGTGTTACTCAATTGACTGGATTTTCTTAACACTAGACGCGTTTATTGAATCAAAATAAGCATCATATTTGTATGATGAAAGAATGCACCATTGAACACTATCATTACCTAATGAACAATAAATTGTCCCTGGATGTCCCAGGCTGGAACTTAAAAATAACTTCGACACAGCGACACTAACTGAGTTGAAATGTGGTGCTGCAATGCTATGCGATATGAAATGTCAGTAAAACAGTACCACGATGTGAGTTAAAATTGCAAGTTTATTTCAACTATTTGAGCTATCAGAATGTCAGGATCGGGTGCCATGGCCAAAAGGTGCCGGATTCCCGGTCCATATTTATATAGTGAATTTGCTGAGAACTTGATTATCGATCCTGTTAATATTGTGGCATTAATCTGTGAGAATCGAAAAACAATTTACATTCAGCAAACCAAATACTCATTCTATACGAATAAGTGATTTTTATTAAATATATCTTGAGAAACAAATGAAAAATTAATCCGCATTATCATTCTCACATTTTTGTCATTATTTTAAAAACTTTGATCACGATTCCATGTAATGACTTGTGATTAATTAAAATTAAATTAAAGCTTCCCAAAATTAAAAAAACACATTTGATGCACACAAGTGGAATATTTCATATTGACATAACCAATTAAAGTGAGCAATAATGGATTAAGTAATATATTGTAAATATTTAAACGCCATTGGTTGATGCACTCATTTTGGGAAAGTTTTGCAATATCTTGCGAAGGTGTCTTGAGTGAGGAGATGTTTAGCAGTTAACAGTCCAAATAGAGGGCTACAAATTTGTTTGAACTTTTACCAGTTCATTTTCAAGTACAATATGATGACTAACAACATCATTTAATGTAATATAGTTTTACTCAATTTTGTGTCTTTGCTTTGTTTAGTTTCGTAAATTATATGTGCAAAACCTTTACAAATTTCAATCATTTATGTTAAATGGAAGTTAACCTACGCAGTCAATTCGGGAAACATTGTGAATCTAATTGCAAAATTTTAGTACATAGCTTGCGAAGGTACCGTAATTTCAGGAGGGATTTAGTAGTCAATGGTCCAAGTAGGAAGCTACACATATGTTGGAGCCTGCAAGAGGCGTTTAAGTATTATTTTTATCATAAATGCTAAGTTATTATTTGTGAGCTGTGTAGTAGATAATTGTTAGGGCTCATGAATATTTGTGAGGGTTGATGCATGAATATTGGTGAGGGTTGATGCATGAATATTTGTGAGGGCTCTGTACAAATATTCGTTAGGGTTAGTTTTGGTAACAACTTGGTTACTATAGAAAGTATTTGTTTATTGAAAATGTAAAAGTGTCGTCGAGCACGCCGTCAGATCAAAGGTCATCAAAGGTCAAATAAAAGAGGAAAATTCTGGGTATAAAAGGAGCGCGATCTGCGGTGCCGCTGTTCTCTTAGTATCTTGTCGTTTTAGTTTTCCTGTAAATTCTTAACGTAGAATAAGTAACTGTCGAGTTGTTCTGTTCGAATTCGTCAGTTTATTGTCAATTGAATAAAAACGTTTAAAAATTATAACTACGTGCGGTTTGACTTGAGTGATTTTATGTTATATGATAAGCGCATCTTTTCCAACAATTTACGGCATTTATTCTGAGCTTCAACAAGTGGTCCTTCGAGTACAAAAAAAGAACTAGTCCTGTGGAAAACAGTGATTTGTGTAAATTTTAATGCCCGTAATTACTAGGAAAATGTCCGCTTCTGGAAACTACCGTGCTGAAGATGATGTTCAGGCTGTGGCAGGTGTCGCTCGTTCCAGGGAACTCATTAACTTGGATTGGCCCATGGATAGACATCAGCCCGCAGGTTCTGGCAGAGAAGAAAATGGTGGAATCCCAAGACAGGCACAAGAAGAAGCTGGAAGAGCTGGAGTGTTAGGAGTTCAGGAGGAACGCCCAGCTTCTCTTCAGCAACACGGAAACGCCAACATCAGCCAGGACAGGATGTCACACTTACCACCACTCAGCAACGGAAGTATCTCCTCCAAATCTCACTCAAGCACATCTTCACGAAGATCCAGACAAGCGGCTCTGGGAAAAGACGAAACATTGGCAAAGTTACGGGAACAACAACGGCAAAACGAGCTTCGACTTGAAGAGGAACGTGTTCGAGTCGAACAGGACCGTCTACGTCTTCAGCTACACGAGCTAAGGGCAAAGGCGGAATCGCAACGACTGGAAGATCAAGCAAAGTTGATCAACCAGAGATACGAACTGGAAATAGACGACGATGAGGAAGGGGATGCAAGATCCGGTGTTATGAGTTTACCCCCAGTGAGACCAGACGTGGAAGAATGGGTAGCAGAACAAAACCAAGGAGCTTCTGTTTTCCAGAGGGACGTCAACAAGAATCGCGTGCATTTACTTCGGCCGGGTAATCACGCGAAGGAATCTCGCCCTCCATTTGACAGTGACTTCTTCGAAACTAACCCACCTGAAGGACAAACTCACCAGCACAGGATACCGTCCGACTCTGAAGGCTTCCAGAAGATGGCAGATTCAATAGTTTCTGCAATGCAAAATATGGTCCAGGCTTCCCAACCGCAGCAGGAAATGAAGAACTTTGTGGCGAGGCAGTCTGGAGCAAAGGATCTACCCGACTTCCACGGGGATTGTGAAGAATGGCCGACCTTCTTTGGAAGATTTGAAAGGTCGACAAAACTATGTGGATTTTCTAACGAAGAAAATCTCGTCCGGCTGCAGAAGAGCCTGAAAGGGAAGGCAAAGGAAAGCGTCGTGTCGATGCTTGCTTCTGCCTGCAACGTGGACGACGTGATAGACGTGCTCCGGAAACGCTTTGGACGTCCGGAACAGATTATCAAGAAGATGCTCGAAAGAGCGAAGAATGCACCAACACCAGTGGAAGGGGATTTTCAATCTCTTGTGGACTTCTCCATCGCCGTGAAGAACTTCTGTGCTACAGCGGGATCTCTGAACCTCCCGTTGTACCTAAACAACCCACAATTGTTGGAGGAATTTAGGAAGAAACTGCCATCAAGCCTGCAGCTGGAGTGGGCGCGATTCCAGATCAAGACCGGAAGAGATGCTGATCTAAGGGACTTGTCAGGATTCCTGGATGAAATTGCAGAGGCAGCAGTGCTTGTGTGTGATGATGTGAGTTCGAGAAAGTCGAAGACGAAGAACCAGTGTCTGCTGGTTACTGACGTTGGTTGTCCTCTGAAATGCAAGGAGGCTCATGGATTGGCAAACTGTCCAAAGTTTAAGAAGATGAAGGTGCAAGACCGTTGGGAAACCGTGAAGAAAGTCCGGGTATGTTTCTGCTGTCTCGAGAAAGGTCACGCTAAGGACAAGTGCCCAAATCCCCTACCGTGTCCACTGGATGGATGCAAGTTCGTGCATCACAAGCAGCTGCATGAAGACAGGAGAAAGAAGATTCCCGATGGTGCTCAAGATGGTGGTCAACCGAACATTTCATCGGTTGTCTCGATGCCTGCACGGATGCCAATAAGCAATGTGCTTATGAAGGTAGCCCCTGTCCAGTTGGTTGGGCCCAAGGGAAGTGTCATCGTCAACGCATTTCTGGACGATGGTTCCTCACTGACCATGATCGAAGAAGACATAGCCAAATCCCTTGGGCTTGATGGAGAGACCCAAGCTTTGGACCTCAACTGGCTTGGGGGTAAGCGCGACCATGTAGAGATGTCCAGACTCGTATCTTTAAAAATACGCGGTCTGGAAGAGACGGAAGAATTCGACTTGGAGAACGTTCGGACAAAGAAGAAATTGGACTTACCAGTGAAACCGATCACAGATTACAAGAATCTGAAGAAGTGGAGCCACCTGCAAGAAGTTCCTTTTCCCGAAGTATTGAAGAAAAGACCTTCCATCCTTATTGGATCTGACCACAGCCGCCTGCTGTTGCCGAGGAAAGCCTCGGAAGGACCGAGTAACGCACCGATCGCTGTTTGGACTTATCTCGGTTGGGTGATTCATGGGAAGGATGGAAAGCCACCGGGGACGAAAGCAAGCCATGTTTCTCTTGTAAACGTGGAAGACGTTGATCCAGACAAAGCTCTTCACGATTTGGTCAAAGAGCAGTTTCGACTGGAAGGCCTGGGAATCGTGAACTGCAAGAAGCTGCCGCAGTCAAAAGAAAATGAACGTGCTGACTTCCTAATGGAGAATACATCTCATAGAACTGGGGATTCCTGGGAGACAGGAATGCTGTGGAAGACCGACGACACCACCCTTCCCGACAGTAAGTGTGCAGCAGTCAGAAGACTGAAAACTCTGGAGAAGCAAATGGACAAGGACGATGGATTTGCTGAGATGTACTGCGCCAAGATTGACGAGTATCTTCAGAAAGGATTTTGCCGGAAACTTACTCCAGAAGAAGCTGCTGTGGACACTGGAAGAGTGTGGTACCTTCCACATTTCGGAAGAACCAACCCCAACAAGCCAGGAAAACTGCGCCTTGTTTTCTACTGTGCTGCTAAGGTCAACGGGATGAGCCTGAATGATGCCTTGCTGCAAGGACCAGACTTAATGAGCCCACTTATCAACGTGCTTCTCAAGTTCCGTCAACGTGAAGTTGCCTTCAGTGGAGACATTAGGGACATGTTTCACAGGATCCACATTAGACAAGAAGACGTAGCCTCGCTACGTTTCTTGTGGAGGGGGAGAGACCGAAGGCAACCACCGGATATCTACACGATGGATGTCATGATCTTTGGAGCTGTCAGTTCACCGTACCAAGCTCAATGGATCAAGAATCGGAATGCCGAGGATTTTGGAGTTCAGTATCCGGACGCGGTTGACGCTATCAAGAACCGTCACTATGTTGATGACTACCTGGATAGCTGTGAGACTGTGGAGCAAGCCATCAAGAAGATCATGGACGTTCGAGAAGTTCATCGCTGTGGAGGATTCGAGATTAGAGGATGGCTCTGTAATAACCAAGATGTCTTGCGGGTGATAGATCCAGGAGCAACATTAGAAGAAACAACGCTGAACGTGAAAGAAGACAAGTTGGAACGTGTTCTTGGACTGCATTGGGACCCGAAGCTAGACATCCGTAGAAGTTCCAGACTACATTTCGCGCGATTGATCCGATGATCATTTCCGGAGAGAAGGTTCCCACCAAACGGGAGCTTCTGAAGCTCATCATGAGCCTTTTCGACCCACTGGGCTTCATCGCTCACCTCACGGTAAGAGGAAGGATCTTGTTGCAGGACGTTTGGCGTAGCAAGATTGGCTGGGATGAAAATCTGCCAATGGAGTTGGAGCCAAAGTGGACAGGTTTACTGGAGCAAATCATGAAAATTCCGGAGGCAGTGATTCCAAGATGTCTTGCACCTGAAGTCTCCAAAAGTGAAGATCTGCAGCTACACGTGTTTTGTGACACCAGTCAGCAGGGATTTTCTGCAGTGGCTTATCTTCGTGCCACTGGGAGGGGAGAAAAAGTAAGTGTCAATATCTTACTGGCAAAGTCCAGAGTAACACCAATCAAGTGTGTTTCAATCCCTCGCCTGGAGATGGAAGCAGCACTTGTCGGAGCCAGGATTAGCGACTTCATCAAAAGAAACTGTGACCTTCCAATTAAGAAAACTTACCTGTGGACCGATTCAAGAAACGTGCTGTGCTGGATAAGAGCAGAAGATCCATCGAGATTCAAGATCTACATCGCTCATCGGATTGGAGAGATCTTGGACCTGACAGAAGTAGAAGACTGGAGATGGGTTCCTACAGCGGATAATGTTGCAGATGATGCAACAAGAGACACGACCCCTGCTGACGTATCCCCAAGTTCGCGATGGTTCAATGGACCTTCCTTCCTACAGAGACCAGTGGAAAATTGGCCTCACGAAGCAGAAATCAAGTTAACCGAAACGAAGATGGAAGATCTTGAATTGAAGCGAGAATGCTGCTTGGTCTTGACGGAAGGACCTGCTCTGCCAAACGTTACTGATTTCAGCAACTGGAGACGCCTTATCAGAGTAACAGCATGGATTATAAGGTACGTGAACAATTTGCGATCGAAGTGTGGACATGGTGTTAAGACCTGGAAGAAAACGCTGACCGTGGAGGAACTCAAAGGTGCTGTGAAGGTGTGGATTACTCGAGGTCAAGAGTCGAGTTTCCCAGAAGAAATGGAAGCGCTGAGGAGAGGAAAGTGCGTGGAAAAGTCATCAAGACTTTCCAAACTTTCACCAATCTTGAAAGACGGCATCATCTGCGTGAAGAGCAGAGTTGCCAATTCACCAGAAATAGGGGAAGCCGGAAAGTTCCCCATCATTTTGGATCCGATGCATGCGTGGACAAAGTTGCTGATCTCGTGGTATCATCACGTGTATGGTCATCACGGAATCGAGTTGATGTGTAATGAGATCCGACAGAAATACTGGATTCTTGGACTGAAAGCTGCCGTGAAAAAAGCTGCCAAGGAATGTCTGGAGTGCAGAATGGCTGGTGCCAAACAGATTGTCCCCGAGATGGCCGCTTTACCGGAAGTTCGGGTAAAGAAGCCACTCCGTCCCTTCTCGTACGTGGGCGTGGACTATTTTGGACCGTTGGACGTCGTAAACGGAAGGAAACGGGAGAAGCGGTACGGAGCTCTCTTTACTTGCCTCAGTACTCGAGCTGTGCATCTGGAAGTCGTATTCTCACTGTCAACGGACGACTTCCTCTTGGCCCTTTGTCGTTTCATGTGTCGGAGAGGTGAACCGTTTGAGATCTGGAGCGACAATGGCACCAATTTTAAGGGAGCGGAAAGAGAGCTGAGGAATGCCTTGAAGGAGATGGACCAGCCGAAGATCGAGGACAAGCTAGCAAGTAGCGGAATCAAATGGAACTTTATCCCTCCCGGAGCTCCGCATATGGGTGGCGCATGGGAGCGACTCGTCCGGTCTGTGAAAACCGCCATGCACACCATCTTGAAGAACAGAAGTCTGAACGACCAACTGTTGCTGACCGTGCTACTGGAAGCTGAAGCCTCCGTCAACAGTCGACCTCTGACCGCCGTATCCGTCGATAAGGACGATCCTGAAGCAATTACTCCAAATTGCTTTCTCCTTGGAACCACCAGTACCAAGCAACCGCCAGGAGACTTCCAGGATACGGACCTTTCCCTGAGAAAAAGATGGAGGCAAGCCCAGGTTCTAGCTAACCATTTTTGGAGCCGCTGGATCAAGGAGTACCTGCCGTCGCTTGCACTCAGAGGAAAGTGGAACAAGGAGACTCCGGACGTCGTTGTAGGAGAGTTAGTCTTCGTGGCGGATCTCAACCAACAGAGGAACCTGTGGACTAAAGGAGTGGTGGTCGAAGTGTTCCCCCAAAAGAATGATGGTCGGGTAAGGATCGTGGACGTCAAGACAGCCGCTGGAATCATCAGAAGACCTGTGGCCAAGCTGTACCGGATTCAAGGATGGAATGGTGATTCTAAGTCATAGAATCACTGGGAGGGGAATGTTGGAGCCTGCAAGAGGCGTTTAAGTATTATTTTTATCATAAATGCTAAGTTATTATTTGTGAGCTGTGTAGTAGATAATTGTTAGGGCTCATGAATATTTGTGAGGGTTGATGCATGAATATTGGTGAGGGTTGATGCATGAATATTTGTGAGGGCTCTGTACAAATATTCGTTAGGGTTAGTTTTGGTAACAACTTGGTTACTATAGAAAGTATTTGTTTATTGAAAATGTAAAAGTGTCGTCGAGCACGCCGTCAGATCAAAGGTCATCAAAGGTCAAATAAAAGAGGAAAATTCTGGGTATAAAAGGAGCGCGATCTGCGGTGCCGCTGTTCTCTTAGTATCTTGTCGTTTTAGTTTTCCTGTAAATTCTTAACGTAGAATAAGTAACTGTCGAGTTGTTCTGTTCGAATTCGTCAGTTTATTGTCAATTGAATAAAAACGTTTAAAAATTATAACTACGTGCGGTTTGACTTGAGTGATTTTATGTTATATGATAAGCGCATCTTTTCCAACAATTTACGGCATTTATTCTGAAGGTACCGTAATTTCAGGAGGGATTTAGTAGTCAATGGTCCAAGTAGGAAGCTACACATATGTTTGAACTTTTACCAGTTCCAGTACAATGTGGAAGAATTCAGTTTACCTTAATTTTATTTGTTTACTTTGTTGTTTAGTTTTGTTATTTATATCTGCAAAGCCCATAAAAATTTCAATCATGTATGTTAAGAGCACGTTACCCATAAAGCAATCAATTCGAGTAACACTGTGAATCTAATTACAAAATTTCGATTCAAGTTGACACGCGTTTCCCCGTTGCTAAGCAAAAGGAGTACCAACGTGCACGTCCACCTTCAAGTTCTAAAGTACAAAAACAAACCATGATGTTAATTACAACGCAGTTTAAGTTTATTCCAAGATTTTTTTCTCTATAATTGTGATACTTGATGATTGTAATTGGTTTCAACTTCTCAACAATTTCTTGCAAGATTAAATCAGGCGTTCTATAACAACTAGGGAAATTGAACGTCACCAATCCTTATATTAAGCTAGCTTCGATTAAATTGGGGTATAGGTAATTAGGAATCCACAGCTGGTAGACAAGTTGAAGCGGAATTGACAAGTTAGTATTTAAGATAAGCTGTATTGTTACTCGGAGCGAATGAAAACGAACGAAGAAAATGGATAATTGCCAATAAAACATTTCGAATTTAAGTACTTGAACGAATCTGCTACGTCTTATAGTGCTCACGTTTAGCACTTCCAGTTTGTGCAATTTGGATTTGATATTGAGATAAATTCTCGACATGAAAACAATAAATTTCTTTAATCAACTCTGAGCAAATTCCTGCAGTTTACTCTGTAACGTTTTCGAATTAATCGAATATACCGAACACGGCAATCATAACATTGTTTGACGTCATCAAACATTACTATAACACTTTGATCGTAATTTGGTAAACATATACTACTTCTACCAGCAATCCAAGAACAGTGATAGATGTCCTGAAATAATCCAGTTGACAAAGGATTTGTTCACATTTTCGTTATACTAATCAGCACCGTATATTAATGACATAGATTACCATGGAGAAATGCACTTGATTTTAAGTTGAGAATGAAAATAAGCTCAATTTACACTTATAAATTACACCCTCAATAGAGTTAATTTTGCTCAATCAAAAATTAAACCTGGTGTGAAGAAACCTGTTGCAATTTTAATTCACATGTTTGGGAAATTTAAATGGCGACGTCTTCTCGGACCAATATAATTGAATAACCGATAGAAAATAATGATTTTTCTCAGCATATATTGTGGCATGAGAAGTTCACGCCACCTTACAGTAATGTATGCATTTAGGTTAAGCTAGATGTAAGTACTACCATTTTGTTATAAGGCATGGGTAAAGCTATTTTTACTACTTGTTCATCTTTAAGATATTGGTCTATAGGTTACTTATTCATGTGTGTATCCAGCTCTGTATGCAGTCGTCTTTACTTACCTTGTATTATGTATACCTATGCCATGCTATTCATGATACCTTTCTAGCTATGTATAACCAAAGTCAAACCTAGTACCTACGACTTAAGCAGACCGTAAAAGCGTCTCATTTTTTCTCTTGAGAGATCATTCTCTTCTCATCTTTGGTAGGCAGCTGAGGTAACCTATTTGTCCTTGGGTTCTCAGTTCTCTTTTCATTTTCGTTTCCATTTTTTGTTCAAGGTTTCTCGGTGGAAACCAAGTATTTAATTATTCTTTGAGTTAGAATAAAATCAGTTTAGTAGTACAGCATTAAATAGATAAACTTGTAGTTTCGCATACCATTTATTTATTTCATTTATTTCTCATCATCTTTCATCGTCGCAGTAGGCTAAACGAATATAGTTTTAAGTTATCATAGGGCCAGTGGTAACTATTCGGAAAACCTGCTACGCGACAATATCAACATTAAAAGTACCGCCAAAAGTGGTCCAGAAAAGGTTGTTCGCTTGATTGTCCGATTTAACCAGCTTTTATAGCCTGGGTAGTAAAAATACTTTTACACATTCTTATTCCAAACTGTACACCTTCAGAGACGAAAACAATGGACACATTATTAAACTTTGTCATCAAGATAAAAATTATATCTCGTCTTTATACAGGGATGTTTTGATTAATTTATCTTAACTTACACGGAATGACAAATCATATTTATTATTTTGGAAAGCCTACAGTGGGGAGCACTAAAAATTAAAAACATACAATAAACAGGCTTAAGTAAGACTTTCCAGTTAAATGTTCAGTGAACTACTACAATCCCACTATGAGCTTAGTGTTAATTCCAGAGTTAAAGTATAATTGTTGAAAACTATCATATGGATCGGTCGTCATGTTCGTCTTCTTTTACGGAGCGTGCTGTTTTGAACTTTTAATGAGGGTCTTTGGGATTGAAATGACGTACACTCGCAAGACGATATGTAAGGTGAAATTTATATACAAATACTTAGTACAAGTTCCAACATAATTTCATATCCCACCCAATCATCCCACAGATGGACCTGACTTAAGAATTTGGGTCACATTTTTACATTTGGATATACACGACGTCGACGTTCATCAACAAGATGTATGAAGAATCGCCATTTGCCTTAAAGGTACAAAATCAAATACAACTTTCATGCTGGCATGAATTTTAACGCTTGATTTATATCTAACCTTTCGGAAAAGTACAACTCAAGCGCAACTCCGTTGCCGCAAATCTTCGCATTCGTTTACACCATCAAAACTACTTAACTTAATGCAAACCACAATATAGTTTAGTACGGTCACCAAAACTCTTCGCTTTGCTTCAAACAATTTTAGATCAAGTGCCTAATCAAATTTTGTGAATTATAAACTACCCTCAGATAGGGTGTGTCATTGTCTTAATGCGATAAAGTCAGGATTACTGATGCAAGGTTCAATTTAGAGTCAATTTAAATTTACTGCATTCAACTTCCCGATAGTTTTTTAATTTGTTTTACAGCTCAAGCATGACTGATGTTTCTGCTCCAGTTTGAGCTGTGAGGTCACATTAATTAGGTATTCAACAGGATTGCTTTTTATATTTATGGAAGTGTTGGTTGTTACGCTTTTATATTGGCGGACCAAAGATGTTGGAATTTACAAAGCTTTTCAAGCTTTCAGTAGTTAATAAAAGCAAGCTAATTTATTAACTACGACCACGAATTTTGCCATTTTCTCACTTAAATTAGAAATTTGGGAGTGGTTTTGTTGGATGCTTTATCCATTTATACATGTGAGTATACATATTTATATGTATATGGATGTGTTCATTCGTGCCCTCGTGCAAAATATAGGCAAAAATATGAGAAGTATCAAACAATTTATCTCCACATACATTTATAACAGTATCATCCGACGCACCACCTCTCGTAATTGTCATGCGCCAGCAGTGTGCATTGAAAATTAGAGTCGTCGAGTTCAGCATAGTTGGTCACAACTTATGAACACAAATCTGAACAATAGCAATACGCTACGAAACAAATCACTGTTTGAACTATACATCTTTAAAAAAATAATATCGCAGCCAAAACCGCAAAAATAGTGTAATTGCGAGCAAATGTCTTCTACGATTGAATTGCGGCATGATTTCTAGGCGTAAAGACTCAAACGACTGAAACTGAAATTTCAGAGGGCGGTTGTAAAACCACAATTTTAAAAATCCCACGTCATATCTGTTGCACGAATGAAATTAATTCATCATATATTTCATGAGATTCGATTAAACTTTAGCAAATGCCTTGCGAAGCATTTCATGTTAGCACTTGAACGTCACCAATCATTATTGTTAGCTTGCTGAAATTAATTGTGTGGAGAGGATGTTAATTGCATAAATAGTCGTTTGATGCATGCTGGAGTTCAAAATAAGAGGTTGTATGGAGTTTATTATTATTATTTGGAGCGAACAGTGATATAAATAAAGACCAGAAAATGGAAAATGGCTAATCTTGCAAATAAAATATTCCGAATTTAAGTACTAGAAAGAATATGGTAGATTTTGTAATACTCATATTCTGAACTTGCACTTTGTGTAATGGAGATTGATATTGAGTTAAATTATAGACATGAAAATCAGAAACTTATTTAATCAACTCGAATTCGAACAGACATCAGATCCTTCAACAGAAACCGAAATTTACTTTAGGGGAAAGCTGTTCCTTCCTTTGTGGTCCAGATCTCGGAAGTCATTTGTTGCCGGGTTGAAAATCATGGATCCAGTCACCGTGTTCTTCATAAATGTTTGCTAAAAATTTGGATGCAAGTGACGGAAGCCATGTCTGAAATTAGTAAGCGCTTTTAAAGATGTAATCCGAATGTTAAATTTGTGATGTTGGAAGCGGAAATAAAAATGCGGAAAGAGAAATGGATGGAAGTAACGAAGGATAAATTTTAGGAAACACGAATGGACTCACTTCAAAACAAGGATTTTTATTCTTCCGTCAATCCATAACTTAAAATTTTGTGTTCGCGTCTATATCGATGGCAAATGCTAAGCGTATATTTTCTGGTCAGAAGAGGCTAAAAACATCTTTCAATATTACCATGGGTGAGGACCGGTTAAATTCATGGGCTATTACTTTTTATCAAAATATTGCAGTTGAAATTACGAAGTAATTTAAGAATTTAAACGTTCAAATACAAATATCTTCTTGCCTAAATTCCATGTACCGATAGTATGTGTAAGTGATTTGTATTGATTGAAATTGAATAAGTAAAGGTACACTCCTAAAATATGCTACCGTTCTTTCGCGATATATAATATATTGTTTTACGTATGACTAGATTTGTATTAGGATGCCCCACCCAAAATAAGGGGCTGGTTGCGCCGGTGGAGGATTATGAGATTATACTTACAATTAGCTGAACTTGTGAATCATAATAGAGAAAACGTCTTTTTTTAAAGTTACTGAAAGCCAAAGTGGATTCTCTGCACATCGCGCGAATGAATTATTTTTATCTTGCACTTATACCGAATCGACCGGTTGCCAAAACGAAAAGCAAAACCTCCCTACGACATTTAATTTGTAATAATAAATACTATACAATGGCGCTCATGTAATATTTTCTCCATGTTTCTCTCCACGCATCAAACGTCAAAAGTTCAGGCCAACCGGAAGATAAGATTCACTCTACCATTTTAATTAACTGATCTTTGAAATGCTAAAGTGTTACAACGGTGTTGAAAATACATGCTGACGCTTTAACTCTTCCACAAGTGGATGCACAGCGGCAGAAGCGGTGTAGTTTTATTAAGAACTGAAATGAAATTAAACTTCTTTCCATATAGTCATTTCCGTACCACCACACATTAAGAAGATATGACTTGATTCCTTGAGAATGGCGCAGCATTGGCAACAACCTCGTCAATTTCCATTAGATTTGTTCCCACGGTCTTAAAATATTCAACTAAATAGTAAGTTGATGAACAATATGATGATCTGTATTAAAAGAACCTGTAAACTATTTCACTCATAAAATAAAATTAAAATGGTCTTGTACAGCCTCCATTTAGCAATATATAGACATGAGAAAAGAAATGTAGCTTGCTTCATACTGGAACATGTATAAATGCTTGTATTTGTTAGGGTGAGGAAGAATCCTACTTGGACCTCAATGAATGAAATGCTATATATGATAGATTCAACGCAACCGGTTGATATCATCATACCCGTCCAATAATATCTAAGCACAGATCGATCAGCCGAGAACCATTTATTGGTTTAGTAAAAGTTGGAATGCAAAGTTCAAACAGCAAGAATTTGAGTTAATATACATAAATATATTTTCGGTTTGCAGAATCTAATAACGATTGAATGTTGAACTAGTAAAAAGCCAAGTTTGGTGTTAGCTGAGATATCGGAAATGGCAAGCGGACATTAGGGGGAAATAGTCAGATCAGATATTTGTGTATCAGCTAAAATGTAATTTTGTTTATTAAAATTGAAATTAAACGTTCCAAAGAGTTAAAGGTCATGTTTCTCAAATGTCAACTGCAACTTATTAACTTTATTATTGATCGCCGTGAGTCCGTTAATAAAGACATTTATGTTTCAGTACAATTCCAGTACTTATTCGTTCAGCAAATAATACAAAGATTGTCGCGTATTTCCGATTTTTCACGGATGATTATCTCCAAATTTCACAAATGCTCCTTTTTCTTCTTCAGACTACCGCACCGTAGAGTTCAAAATTATATTGACTTAAGCGGTTACGTGTAACCAAATTTATTGCTCCTTTCCAACGCCACCGGTTGACATATTTGATTCGGGAACTATTCGATCCAATTAAAGTGGATTATGTTATTATGTAACGAAGTTATTATGTAACGAAGTTATTATGTAACGAAGTTACAACACGAGGGATGAGGGGGGTACGGGTAAATGTCCGTCTGTCCGTCCGTCCACTCGATAACTTTCGAAAGCTTTAACCGATTCAACTCAAAATTGGAACAAAGGTTCCTTGGACACCAAGTAACTGTGCTATTGAATTTGGACCAAATAGGTCAACGGTAACCGTTAGAAAAGGGTTACAACTTTAAAATGTTAACATAGTAGCATCCATGTATGATACATGGTTATGGTGTCTTTTTTCACCAAACTACCGAATTTGATGTCAGATTTTGAACATTTCTAACGGTTTAACGGTAAACGACCATTTTTCATTTTTACGATTAATACTAAACAAATACGAATTTTTAACATCCGATTAAGACAACAACTACATATTACCATAGGACTACGAATACTGAATACTAGTATCAATGATTATCTTTCACCGTTAAAAACCGTTATAACTTTAAAATTTCAACTTAAAACCCTACATGTATGACACATGATCATAGGTTGCTTTTTCACCAAAACATCTAATATGATGTCAGATTTTGAAAATTTCTAACAATTTAACGGTTAACGGTCGTATTTTATTTTTTACAATTCTTCGTTACATAGGTTCAAAGGTTTACCTTTTTATTTTAATTAAGCAGGAGTTAGCGACTCAAGATTCGTACAGTTATAGAATCTTAATGATTCGACAAAATGTGTGCAATCCAATGCACAACATTTTACTTTTGATCATTTACGCATTTCAGGCACGTTTAATCATACCGTTGTTCGACGCCGCCAAGAACTACTTTGACACTTGGAACGTAATATTTTGATACCTAGATACGAGTGGGCACATTTTGTCATTGTTGGAAGCATAAAGTTAAATAGTTACTGATGTAATCTCATGGATTACGGGAGCAGCAGGTACTTACCAAACCGGAACGCTCCATCTCGGACTCATCGAATCAGTTAGTGTCTACCATATTTTGTAGCAAAAACGCACTGAATAAATTTCCAGACCGAAGGTGTTTAAATACTGGGTCAGGGGTCAACACATTCGATAAAAGTCTTCAAACGGTGCCGCCTCGCTTGCCAATACGGTTAGAGATATTTCAAACATCTTTTTTGCATCGTTATCAGAAATGAATTATCTTGATTTCACTTTGCTTACTTTTTCACATGCATACCAAAAAACTATATATCCTCAAACTGCCCCATCCCATGGTCTTCACTTGTGTCGATCAGGTCCCGACCAGGTCAAAATAATGTAGGGGCAATGTGAGAATTTATATACTGTTAAAATGTCGACGCCACTAGGTCCAATTCCTGTGCTAAGAAGGCTGGGTACAAGTTGAGGTTGATGAGCTGGTTTCGGATTAAGTGGAATTAAAGTACAATAGTACGCTTGGGGAGTCATGAGAAATAGACATCGATTACGCTTTTCAAAACTAGCTTTGCACGAGCATCATTTTAATTTCTAACTGTCCTACAAAACCTAAGAACCTATTTGCAAGTTTAATCAACGGAGTATGATCAACCCATCGGATTTTCACCATCAAAATTGCATAAAAATACGCTTAACTGAATTTTCAGGAAACCCCGAAATACACTGAAAACGGGTATTTTCAGGGGTTTGGCCGCTTTGCTCCGGCACTGTTCCTTGTACCTAGCCCATATATACCTCAAATGTAGCTAGCAGATGGACAATAAGTGTACCATGTTGGTTTAAGTACATATATGCCAGGATCTCAAGGATTTGCGTCTTGATTCGTAAACTTATTTCACCTGAGCTAAATTGCCTTGTAAAGTAAGCATTTTGGCAACCAAACTATTCCTTTCCAAATTAAGACTTCTGTAGAATGAGATGTTGACACATGTGGGCCTAATCCAACATGGGAATCCAACTAAACTATTAGACAAACAATAAATTGCATTGCATGCATGTGTATTGGGGGAGGGATGAGCCGAGAAAAGAATTCCAAATTATTTATTTTTAGGGAACGACGAAGGACGTAACGAACTTAAATGCTACAAATTTTAGCTTCAACGCCATGAGTTGACATCTACATAAGGGTGAAGCAATATCAAATTATAAGTAGGCTATATGGTGCGAATTGGTTGTGTCGACGTTCAGTGTAAAGTTTTATAAGCATATTGATATATTTTGAGTTACTGAGCTAGACTAAAACTTATTTTACCTTTTGCGAAAAGTAATGTTGATTGAATATTGAACTCACCAGAAGCTGAGTCAATAATGAACTTAGATATCGGCTACAGCCAGCTCGACATTAGGAATAAGTAAGTTTGCACTTTGTGCCATTGTGGCTGGTATTGAGTTAAATTCTCGAAATGAAAAAATTCTTTAGTTAACCGTTGCGTGCACACAACTGCGCAGCAGTTTATTCTGTGACGTTTTCAAATTTCAAAAATACGTCAATCGAGTAGGTCACCCCCAATCGGGAACGTTCCGTCAAAACTTTTTTTTTAACCAAAGCCACAAGTTAATATATTGATTCCGGGAAACTTTAAACGATGAGCAGGTTATATGGACCCACGCTTTCGTGTGTGAAGTTACAGGTAATAATGGGCATCTGAAAAGAGTTTGAATAAGGAATCTTGAAACAGCCCCATAAGCCATATTGCTGATCGAATGACAATGAAAATGAATTTCAAGCTCTATGGCAGTCGAATTAGTAGTTGCCCGTAGATAGAAACGCCTAGGATTTTTATAAATATTTAATTGCATTAAATTAATTTCATTGTTACAAAACTAAAACATAAAACCTTGCAATGGATTGCGAAGTGGGATTGCTTACATGTTCAAAGTTGGATTAGCCGGGCCTAGAGATTCACCAATTTTCAAAATATTCTACACACAGTTCTTAAACCGATGCAGAACATGTACACCAATTAGCATGTTAACGTTTCAACGCTACAAATTATCATTGAGTATAATGAAAGCAAATGTTAATCGAACCATTCCAATGGGTAATGTCTAGCATTTGATAAAACGTAAACAATGTAGAGTGAGGTCTTGAAAATAAATACAAGTTCAGGAAATGGTCCCCAGAAAAAACTTACAAAAATTGTAGAATCGCTGTAAAGTACATAAAGCTGTGTTTGAGAAAATATAATTCATCGGGATGAAATATCGGTTTGGTGTAATCCCAACCATTAAGTTTTTGACACAATGGACAACTAAATATTACCAGATGTATTTTGCGACAGCATTCAGTACAAAAAAATAGTATACATTTTGAAAATACCTGAGACATTAAGGCAGAAATTATAACTTTATATCAAAGTATCCTTGTCATTATCACGCATTAACACTGTAGTAAACTTCCGGCAATAATCGGTATGATATTCAAATTCCATAAATTTGTTTTACAACACAGTAACAAATACTTTATAACCGTTGCACTTCAGCGCCATCAGGTAACATACTGGTGCTAGGAATTTTTTTGGAAATCTAGGTTGTAGGCTCTCTATTAGGATCTACAAGTACAGAATATTAATTACATTTCTAGATTACGGTAATTGTGATGTGAGATTATTGGGAAGGCAATGTTGAAATGTGTAGATCGAAGAAAATTGCATGTCCATGCAATCGGAAATATTGGGTAAAGTGACATTAGAGCCAAATCAGGCTTGGATCAGTTGTACTATGTTGGATGATATGGATTATATAATTAATAATTTGTGTAATTATGTTTCAAATAGAGACGACACTTGCCGAAGTATGTCTAATGATATTAGTCGATAACGATACGATGATGAGCAAATGACAACATTCACGCAAATTTTGTAATATCGGTGGAATTACGCGATTTCGATACCGCAATTTTTGATTTCATGTCATGTTAATTATATTTAGGTATCAGGTGGGTACTTAGCCTTGGATCATGTAAACCTCATCACCACATCCGCCTGGATTTTGACCGCACTAAAATCCACTGACATCTTTAAAATGACACAAGGTGTTATTAGAACGACATATGTACAATTCGTAGCCGTAATAAATCACTGGATGGTAGACGAAGGGCGACTGTGAGTTGTTAACTTGTGAAATTCACTCGCAAAAAGTAAAGGGAATTTTTTTTGGAAAAGGAAATAAAATAAGTTTTGAAATTCATTTCCGTTAAGATATCATTGAAATTTATTACTTGGACACTAATGCATCACTCGACGTCAATAAATTTGACAGCAACCAACTGTTATAAATGGATTTTATAAATCATAGATTGTCATTGCCAGTTTGTTACGCGACTTATTGATACGCGTTATTTCAATAGATATTACCACAGTGTTGAAGGAACGTTAACTAAATATAAACCGTATGGTCGTCCATGTTGCGACGATTATGTTTCTGTATTATATAACTATCTACATTGTTATTATGACACAAGATATCCATTTAATATTACATTTGCGTTGCATGTTGTCGTCGAAGCACATCAACCGGTAATTTCTCCTTCCCTTAAGGGTCTCGCCTCGGGATGTTTTATTCTTCGAAAGGTGAGCTAGTTGGGGCTGAAACGGTGTCCGGCTATTGAGACTTCAAATGAAAATACAATTTTTCCCTCTACAATACAACTCTGTAGTTTCACAGTGCACTGATGGTGAAAATTAAAGTTCATATGTTTCGATCATGACTTCCCCAATTTATACTTCCAACAGCTTAATAAGCCATTTCCGGCAAAGTGATATTACCTAAATTTCGCACATGCTGTGTTATTGCAGACGTAAATTGCTAATCGCACGTCCCTCATTCGTTTATGTCATAACAAAGTTGGAATTAAGCTGATACTGACTTCAAGCACTCTTATCTTGATTTTGTAGTTTTAGATGGAATGTATTTAGATATACGTTTTGAACGCTTTGACGCCACGAGTTCATTTACTCATATCAGGAAACGTTTAGATATGCGCAGGTATGTCCAGTCTTATATAAGCAGAGCGGAGATTATGACTTGAGGCTGAAAAGAGTGTGGATAAAAAGCTATAAATAGTGATTTTTATTTGTGGTAGTACATGCCATATATGAAAGACCCAGATCCGACTTTTTTGTTGTGAAAATTGGATACCATATTCGGATTCCCCGTTAAAAGTAGAGTAATTTTGACGTACGAATTGATTTAAAAAAATGTCCAATGGGGTAAATTGCGAAAATTCTGTTTAGTGGGGCTATTCAAAGGATAACATATTTTTCTTCGTATTTCGACCGATTCTGCTGAAATTTGGCATGAGGCTTCCCCAAGAGACCCTCCCGACAGTTCAGTCGAGAAATGTTGATTTGTTTCAAATTTGACCTCAGATGATGGGGTCAAAGTTCAAACATATTCAAAAGTCATATTTGCGCGTGCCAATAAGTAAAATATGATATGACTAGTAATTGCAAGAAGAATACCATATCGTTAAATGCAAAATATAATCAAATAAGCTGTATATAAGTTGGTTCTGTAACATGAAATCATAATACACTTAAATTGATATTATGGAGCAATTTTATTGAATGATGTTAACGCCTCCGCTGGGACACAAGTGACAACAAAATATTACTTGTAGCATTAGAATTGAGTGTGTCGGTCTAGTGGTAATTTTAGAGCAGTAAATAAGTCGCTCCGTCTTCAGAAAAGCGACCCATTCCAATGATGGGATAATTTAGAAATGTCTTCTGAGTTTCTATGCAGAAACCGTTCACATGCAACTGGAAACTGTATCACTATATGTTTAACAGATCTATTTCAAGGCAGTTAATGTAAGATTAATTGATGTGTCCTTATTTGCATTAAATATATATGCATTTTCTGTAACTTTCTAATCAATAGTACTAATGATAATCTATGAGCCTTTATATATTTTATAATTACTGTAAAAGCGATAGTTAACCGACGCCAAACAAATTCGTTAAGAAGAAGCCACATATATCCCAACATCTGCTTAAGTAATAATTTCCTCGTTATTTACCTTGGTCCAATTCTTATGAGTTTTCGAACTTATTGCAAATTAATACATCATAAATAAACTGCATATGATTATTTGATTATAAGAAGTAAATTCATATAACTTCTTCAAACAGTTGTTGAAATAAATATGAGGAGATTATGTTTTTCTAGACTGAAACCAAGTTTTTCGCTGAAATCAGAATTTGGTGACTTGTTTACTGCTCAAAAATTACCACTAGACCGACACACTCATTCTAATGCTACAAGTAATATTTTGTTGTCACTTGTGTCCCAGCTGAGGCGTTAACATCATTCAATAAAATTGCTCCATAATATCAATTTAAGTGTATTATGATTTCATGTTACAGAACAACTTATATAAAGCTTATTTGATTATATTTTGCATTTAACAATATGGTATTTTTATTTATTTTATTTATTCATTTTATTGCAAACACAACATCATATTGTAGACTTTACTCTAATTAGGCATTACCCCAGGTTCCTAGATATCGACTTACAAATACGCGAGGTTCATATCTCTAGACTACTACTTAATTATGGGTTTCCCTGCGACAGTTAGAGAGGTATTTTTGGCATTGCTGCCACTCCTATTCCTGGGGTGGGAGTACTCACCCACTGTACCCGTTTTGGCTAGAGGTCGGTTCAACACCTCTTTTCCCCTCTAGACTGCCCGACAGGCCTTAGGTTGGAAGCAAAGATTATCCTCCTAGACGTGGGATCGAACGCGGTTCCTCCAGTCCTAAGTCCTAGTCCTTAGCCATCAGACCAGGCCGCCTGCCTATTCTTCTTCTTGTAATTACTAGTCATATCATATTTTACTTATTGGCACGCGCAAATATGACTTTTGAATATGTTTGAATTTTGACCCCATCAACTGAGGTCAAATTTGAAACAATTTCTCGACTGAACTGTCGGGAGGGTCCCTTGGGGAAGCCCCATGCCAAATTTCAGCCGAATCGGTCGAAATACGAAGAAAAATATGTTATCCTTTGAATAGCCCCACTAAACAGAATTTTCGCAATTTACCCCATTGGATATTTTTTTTAAATCAATTCGTACGTCAAAATTACTCTACTTTTAACGTGGAATCCGAATATGGTATCCAATTTCCTCAACAAAAAAGTCGGATCTGGGTCTTTCATATATGGCATGTACTCCCACACATTCAGTCTCCTATTGTAACAAACATTTATGGTTTCAACTTCTACAAAAAAATTTTATTTAATTTTAATTTTACAAAAATCTTTTCATGGCTCAATTATAACAATTCGTATCATCGTAAATAGTTCATCACACATTTCTTGAGATTCTATTAAACGTGTTAATACCTTGCGCAACATGTCATGTTATCGCTTGAACGTCGCCAATCATTATTTTAAGGTTGTTGGAATTAAATATAAATGTGTAGTTTTTTCAGAGCGAAAAGTGATATACAGATAAAATAATCACAAGAAAATGGCAAGTGCAAATAAGATGTTCGGAATTAAATTACTTAAACGAATCTGCAAGGTCTTATATAGCACATATATCGCTCGCAGTTTGAGCAATTGAGATAGATTTGAGTTAAATTCTCGACATGAAATTCAGAATTTTTTTAATTAACTCTGTGCATACCATTGCTCAGCAGCTTATTGCGTAAGTAACGTTTACGAATTTCACGAACACGTCAATCATAACATATTCGACGTCACCAAACGTTACTTTAACACCTGGAGCGTAAACGGGTACTTAGGTTGGATTACCCTGCGTTGATTTAAGTATAGTGATGGGTTTGTTGAAGTAGAAGAATTGAAAGAGGTTTTGTTCATTTGAGTAACTCTATGGAACCGTAACCCCCAAAAACTCGACCATTTCAAATCCCATGTTTTGGTATATTTCCGAGAAGTGCATCTCAAATATAGTATAAATCCGACGTTTCAACCCGCATATCCATCAGCGGTGAGAGAGGACGGCGGGTGAATATACGGGTCGCTAAAATCACGAAAATAAGAACATATGTAACGATATCTTGGGAACGGTTTATCCGAGGGAGCTGAAATTTGGCACGCATATTAGCAGCAATAAACTAATTCCGAAACTCAGCTTTTAGGTTTTTAGCCAAAAGTATACGTGAATTAAAAAATAATATCTCCAATTTTTTGACCCCTCAAATTTTTAGTGGTTATGTATGCATAGCCCCATTTAACATTTTGACCATTTCTATTCTGTACCAAGTACAACTTTTCTCCCTCTATTCAGTGCAAAAGACCGCTTGTTAATCCGTCTATGCGTTATGGAGATATCCATTCAAAAACATAACAAGTTAGGGTATTACTCGGGAATTCTTAATAAAAATGTCCGCATTAACGTTACATGTGTGTCATTACCGGAAATCAATTATGCAGCATTAAGCCAATGCCCTAGGGATACTGTGTGCAAAGGTTGGACCAAAGATATACATGTGTGTATATCTAGTGGCTGCTTGTATCACGTAACTCAGTACTACCAAAAATCGCCCCAAAAATACAAACGCCCATAACTTTTGATAACAGCGCGAAATTGAAAATCTGAAAAACCCCATTTTAGAGCTTTCCACCAGCTTCAAATCAAGCGCTGAACGGTCGAATTTGGTCGACAATGTTTTACACAGCAGCCTTCTGAAGATACCTGTTCCAGCATTTTCGATCCAACACAGTTTCCCAGAAAATTTGAAAAAAGTGCAATTATGGGTTTATTCCGGCATAAATAGATTTTTATGTACAAATTTTGTTCTTATGATTGTAGGAATATGAGTTTCCATGCCATGTATGGTATGTTTGTATCATGTGTATATGCATGACACTTCTCGCTGTAATATCGAATTCTTAAATAGATTTCGTTGTCCCCTCAAGTATATTGTCATCCATTTGCCTCATAACATGTTTTAATTCAATATACGAACATTTCTTAAGCGTGTTTTGCATTCATACGCATTTTCAAAATTGTTTCTGGGAACTGTGTTGAACCGAAAATGCTGGAACAATTATCTTCAGAAGGCTGCTGTGTAAAACATTGTCGACCAAATTCGACCGTTCAGCGCTTGATTTGAAGCTGGTGGAAAGCTCTAAAATGGGATTTTTCAGATTTTCAATTTCGCGCTGTTATCAAAAGTTATGGGCGTTTGTATTTTTGGGGCGATTTTCGGTAGTACTGAGTTACGTGATACAAGCAGCCACTAGATATACACACATGTATATCTTTGGTCCAACCTTTGCACACAGTATCCCTAGGGCATTGGCTTAATGCTGCATAATTGATTTCCGGTAATGACACGCATGTAACGTTAATGCGGACATTTTTATTAAGAATTCCCGAGTAATACCCTAACTTGTTATGTTTTTGAATGGATATCTCCATAACGCATAGACGGATTAACAAGCGGTCTTTTGCACTGAATAGAGGGAGAAAAGTTGTACTTGGTACAGAATAGAAATGGTCAAAATGTTAAATGGGGCTATGCATACATAACCACTAAAAATTTGAGGGGTCAAAAAATTGGAGATATTATTTTTTAATTCACGTATACTTTTGGCTAAAAACCTAAAAGCTGAGTTTCGGAATTAGTTTATTGCTGCTAATATGCGTGCCAAATTTCAGCTCCCTCGGATAAACCGTTCCCAAGATATCGTTACATATGTTCTTATTTTCGTGATTTTAGCGACCCGTATATTCACCCGCCGTCCTCTCTCACCGCTGATGGATATGCGGGTTGAAACGTCGGATTTATACTATATTTGAGATGCACTTCTCGGAAATATACCAAAACATGGGATTTGAAATGGTCAAGTTTTTGGGGGTTACGGTTCCATAGAGTTACTCTTTATATCGTTGAAAACATTTTCATCGTTTTGTATTAATAGTATGTACAAATAGAGCAATGAATCGTAATTGAATTCATGGCCTCCAAATAATTAAGTTGATATGCACACCACGCGAAACCGTAACCATTCTGAACTACTTGTTTATCGCGCCATAACAAAGCAAAAATTTCCTTCGATAGGCGATAGGAATATCATACGTGCATTGTGGAAGAAATATCATCACAGTCATCAGAAACCATCTTATTCGGGCAGGAATTTGGGGAATTGGTTCAGTTATAGTTATTAACTTAGCAACGTGTTTTAATTTACACAAACAACAGCTTCATTGCATCTAATTTCTGAAAAAAAGTAATTACCTCCCGCATCTCGCATATAGATAACGTGAAAATGTGCAAAATCGGTAAGGACATTATTCATCTAAGACAGTTTTACCATATGTTTGTAGGTAACAATTACAGTTAAGGTAATACGTACCAGAAGTATGAGTGGATTATACTAAACTAAATACGCGAATGATTGCCGTGTAGAAAAGCACTTGATTTCGAGTTGTTAATAAAAATAACCAGGTTCTGCACAATGAACTTATGCCTTTAATAGTGCCAATTTTGCCTCACTTATTTCGATTTCTCAAAACTTTATTAAACTTATCATAAGTTACTTATGCAAATCCCCTGCGAAGAAATGTCATGTTATCACTTGAACGGCATCAATCATTATTTTTAGCATATTGGAATTAAATGCCAGTACAGGCAACTACTTCCCAGTTATGCTTGTCCTGATGTAGGTTGAAGCTCGAAATGAAACGGTAGTACGGAGTTTATTATTAAATTCGAATCGAACATTAATAAAAAAATAAATACCAGAAAATATAAAATTAACAATCTTGCCAATAAAGTATTCCGAACGTAAGGACTTGAACTAATCTGCAATGTCATGTAATGCTCGTAATTATCGCTTGCGGTTTGCTTAATTGAGATTGATAATTATTCAGTTAATTTCCGGCATGAAAATCATACATTTCTTGAATCAACTGTGTGCATACCACGGGATAGCAGTTTATTTTGTAACGTTTTCGAATTCCAAACACGTCAATCGTAACATTCTTCGATGTCATCAAGCATTACTTTGACAGCTGGGGAGTAAATCGGAAGGCAGGTGTGGATAGTCCAGTTTTTAAGTATATCAAGAGGTTTATTAAAGTAACCAGATGGACAAAGGTTTCCTTTCTCAAATATCCTTAAAAGGTTTTCAATGAAAACATTTTCATCAAAACTATTAGCATGTCGTGTTAATTACATACGTCGACGTCACCAAACACTACATTGACACCTAGAAAGTTAAATGGTAAGCAGGTGCGATTGTTCCTCCAGGACTAAGTGAAGTGCTGTAACAGATTTATTAGCGAGATTGACAAAGGTTTGTGTTCTTAAATTTCATCTCGTTGAAAAGTTTTCAATGATTTCATTTTCTGCTAATTAATAAGAACTCTTACTGACCATTCTGAACTACTTGTTATAGCGCGCCATAGAAGAAGAAAATTTTCCTTTTGCGCGCATAGGCGAAATGATAATCATGCGGCATTGTTGCCGAAAAGCCATCATAGCCATCAGAAACCATCTTGTTTAGGTATGAAGTTGGGGAATCACGTCAGTTATTAGCAGCGTGTTTTAATTTACACAAATTTGCTTCTGATTTCTGGAAAGGGAAAATATTACCTCCCGCAAATACTTTTCGTTGGTATAAATACATGTGTCGCATTGTTGTAAATTAGCTTAATAAATTTTCAAACGAGTGTAGGCATCTTGTTCATGCAAGACTAAGACGAAGTTTTACAATGTGTTTGTATGTAATAATTACAGTTAAGGTAGTACATGCAAGCAAGATTAGTGAATTATATTATGCTAACCTATATTTCACTATTTCCGTTGCTCTAAAATTAGTCAGTAAAACCCAGGGTTGGGATTAAAAATTCATACGTATATCACATCATTTTTAATCGCGGATTCGCATTTCCAGGAACAAGAAGTGCGGACATGAAACCAATAAAAAGCATAAACCAAAGTCATCTCGGGAACTATTGAAATATCTAATTTAATACCGATGCTCACAATTTCCATCGAAGAACTTTGAAGTACTATTTATACAAATATTATTTGCATAGATGTTAACGTCACCAATTGGCACCTTTACGCCAGGAAAGTTAAATATACCCCAGGTTGCAACTAAGTGAGGATTAGATTAAAATTCTGGAAGTTGTATGCAAGGTGAATTGTAGAGGGCGATGTGCTTAAGGTCGTCACAAAATCTTTTTCGCAATCGAAAGGCAATCAAATTTTTCAAATAGGTTTTCCACTTTTTATTACTTCCTTTTAATAAACTCATAAGAATACTCTAATGTGGTCCAATGATACATCGATATTGTAGTATAGTATCATATGAAGCAGCAACAAAATGATAAAAGGTGAATAGATATGTTGTGTTTTCATTTTCTGTTTACTAACAAAATTACAGACTAAACATATCCTGGTTGTGTTTACATGGACATGCAAATATGTGACCAGAACGACGTCGCATTACAATTCGGGTTATGTGCGAACTCGCCAATACAATTTTATTAAATCTGAAATTAAATGTTATGGCATGAGTATTACCAATTATTCGCAACAATCATTCAAATTTAGTAATGTCCTGATATCAACGTCACTCATTATAATTTTCATCTTAAGTGCTTATTAGATATATATCAGGTCGGCTGTACTTCCTCTTGTGTTGTAGAAAAGAATCATGAAGTTGTTTCATGATTCCAATTTATTGTCTCGATCCTGCAACATTTAACTATAAAATGTGATTATTCGCACGACAAACTCTCCGCACAAACTGTTTTACTCATGAGAAATAGAAATGCCTAAGGTATGGTCATTTTCAAATTAGCCTTTCACAACCGATATTTTATTTTCAACCTATCCTAAAAAGCTAATAACCCATTTGCAAATTTAATACAATGCCCGATTAATGAAACCGAAGTTGCCGTTAGATTAGCAACGTTTTGGCATTTCAACCCCATCAATCATAACATTATTCGACGTCATCGAGCATTATTTTTACGTTATGTTCGTCATATGGTGTGTAGGTACACTGGCTCCGTTAAGGGAAGGTATACGTTGTGTTTTGGTTAAGTAGTTTAGTTGTTACGTAAAGGTTTTATTATCAAATGTCGTTGAAAATATTCGCGTCATATTAAGCAGCATGTCGTATTAATTACGTCTTGAATGATTTTACTTAAACAATATGCTGTGAATAATACAGTCACAAATTCTTCTACTGCGTCTCAAATATCCGATGTACAATTGATATTTACATTTTATTTTATTTTCTGTTTTTACATCGGCATTTAAATTTAGGGGTAAAATATGTTATCAGATTTTGTCCTAACATGTCATCAAATAATAAAAAAAGTCGTACGAACTTCTATATTCGAGCGTCACTGTATTTTCAATCTACAAATATACCTCACGCCCAATCTGAAGTCAGAACAGTTGCACGTGGAGGTTTTTTCATATTCTGTCGTATTTACACGTTGCACCTTGTATTTCACATCGACATCATGTGTGTGGTTAGTTATTTCACGCGATGTTTCCACCTTATATACTCTTCGTGTTCCACATGGTAACGAGTAATGATAATCTCTACAAGTCCATGGTGAATGGGTAAAATTGGGTGCATCATTTTGGCGAAATTCTTGTGCAGTCAGCTACAGACTTTGTGACGCATTTCATCTTAGGGACTACGTACACAATATATGTTGCCTGTGGGTTAATTGCAGTATCCAAGCCAGTAAAACAGCATGTTGCTTTGGCCGGCAGCAAATTGAAGTTAAATACGGGAAACGATGAAACCATGCCCGTTGACGCCTTTTGGGGTCCATACGTTGCCGTCCGCAAAAAGGTTGCTCCGTTTCACTTCTCATAACTCGACGAGATCAGTGCAAGATTTTGCATAGGTATTCAGGGATCATATAACTATAGTTTTGCAAAATGTTCATTTCCAAAACCTTAATACAGCAGAGGAATGCCAGCCGTTATCGGCGACAGAATATAAAACAAGCCTCGTATTTACTAAATTCAGTTCCACACTCTGTGCTCAAGTACTCACTCAGTGATTAGTTTAATAATAAAGTACTGACATTTTGTAACCACCTAGAACAGCCGAAATAGAAACTAATGCAATCCAGCTTAGGCAAGGTTCCATACACTTTGTTCAACATTTGATATTCCAATGTTTCGGAACGAATGCACTGTTGCACCGGAAACATCGGAGAAAATAGATTTTCCAGATGTTCGAGAGATTATCGTGAAACTTCATTTCATAACGTACCAGTGCGGGGGAAGCTATGACAAATCTTTTGTGTTTCCTGGATTACGACCATGTTTGTGGAAGTCATTACTCCACATTTAGAAAGTATGCATTAGAAATATACAGTCATCGGATTTTGCTTTGAGATTGTTGGGTCGGCAATGTTGGCTCGCAGCGTAATTGGAAGCAAACACCTTTCCCGGGGTCCGAAATATTCTACAAGATTAACATTTAAACGAAATTTAACTTTGCTCAGTCGTATTTTATGGAAGACGAATCTAAGAAGATGGAATAACGCATACATAATTTGAACTATTACAAATAAGAAATTATTTAAAGTTGGTCATAATGTTTTCAGAATAAAGAGTAATTGACAATAACCACGCACATTTTCTAAAGGCGGCTTATTGCGGTTTCAGCGCCATGATTTATAATTTCGGTGCTGTACGAGTATTTCATGTGCAGCAGATTATCTTTTGATAACTGTGCTTAGGGTAAGGTCTTGATACATTCAGCAATATCTATTAAAAATTAATATTTATTGTCTCGGTCTAAAATATTTTATTAAATAATTGACAAACATGTGACCATCTTCACGACAAGTTCCCCCAAACCTATTCCCTCAAAAATGGAAGTGTGTCCTTCATATTTTGGCCCATCTACAACTGAGGCTTGAGCAAACGCTTACTTCAACAAGAGAAAATTTTAAATTACCCCTGACAAGAGCCTTTGATTCGTTAAACTGATTGACGTTTGTCGATAAGGCATTGCTCAATTGTTGTGTTAACACTTGTTTAATTTCAGTGTGCAACGTTACGAGATCCAGGAAATATGTATATCCAGAAGAACATTTAATTATTATAGTTCCATGGAATAGCTAACATTTCAGTTTAATGCTATGAATACTACCACTCATGTTCGTAAAAACTATCAACAAAAGTTTTTCTGTATACACTGCCAATCCGGTAAAACATCGATTGCATAGTTTGCCGTCATTAAATATTACTGCTACCGACTGCGCTTTTTTTAAATCAAAGATTCTTGGATGCTTGATTTGCTGTTATGCTTGCAAAGTGAGAATTTAAAAATACTGTAAACACGTATGGTGTTATGTATGTATTTATGAAAGGGAATTAATTACATTAATTTGTAAATGTTCACGCCGCTCAAGCATTAAATATGCTTATTGCAGTCTCTTTCAGAGAGTTAAACTGGTAGTTGTTTTATGGCCGTTGAGCACTCCGTAAGACATAGGCCTGATCATCAGATGATCTTAGTCTACCAGAACCATTGATGAAAAACAAAAGACTGGCTGGAGTTGCTTGGCGGATGGATTCAGGGCTGAGGAGTTGACTCTCCAGCACGTCACAACGTGTTACCACGAATTTGTCGCACTTCCCAATAAAGTGCAGACTTGTCTCCGGTTCCATCTCACAGAAGGGGAAGAGATTGCTCTCTACTACCCCCAGCTTGTACAGATGTCCCTTCAGCACAGAATGTCCAGTCATAATTTGGACAAACTGTCTTATATTGCCACGAGGACAGTTGGTTAAAAACCGACTGATTCCTCTTGACGGTAGGTCAATCAGCTGTTTGGTCTGCTGACAGTCGGTTCAGTTTCGCCATAGTAAGGCGTGCTTCTCGTCAGCCCATTGCTGGGTCGATGAGTGCACTGCACTTACAGAGACGGGAATTATCGGCTCATGGCCGATTGCAATGAGCTCAGCGGCACTTTTGGCGAGCTCATCAACTATCTCATTGCCGCTATATCCAGCATGTGCTGGAATCCAAGTGAGCGTCAACTGTCGAAGACTCTCAAAACAATCGCCCACCAGAGCAGTCATGAACTGCCAACTCAAAAGAGCTGTCAGAGCACTTCTGCTGTCAGCTTATATGAATATACTCCTAGGGTTATCAAATGCTTCAAGCAAGGCCATTGCCAGATTGTTAATGGCCAGTACCTCAGCTTGGAATACAGTTGCACTGGTGCCCAGTGCTATTAATTCAGACGCTTGTTCGCCATGATACGAAGCTGTGTATGCGGCGCCGATCCTTTTGTTATGGCGTGACCCATCTGTGTAGCAGACCACATCAACCTCAGCGTGCTGTGGCTCTCCTCTCTTTTTCCACTCGTCTTTCGTTGGAAGGGTTACTTTGAACAATCCCTCGTCGAGTGGTCTGCTATTGCGAAGGTCACATAGCCACTTTAAAACAGGGAGCCGTTTCCAGATTTCTCCGCAGGCTCTAGTGTGGGTTACCTGCTTAAGAGCTGCTCCTCCGCAATCTTCTATCCATGTACGTCAACGGGCAGAAGGTCAAGCATGCCCTCCAAGGCTGCCGTTGGGGTTGTGCGCATGCATCCTGTAATGAGCAACATTGCCGGCCTCTGTACTCTTGTAAGAGTGGCAATGTTGCTTTTTGCTTTCATCGCAGGTACCCAAACCTAACATTAATGCATGGGAAAAAGTATTATTAAAAATGTAGCTCGACATGTGCTATTATTCTTTTTTACATTTTAGGATACGTAATATAATAATTATTTTAATTTTACACGTAACATCACATTATGCATAAGAATTATTTCGTCCAGTGTAGCATCTATCTATTTCATTTATTTGTCAAACTCTGTCACTTTAATTCATTGGCTACAAATTTCATTGTTCACACGGACCAGTAAAGACGCCGTTCTGTTGATTGCGTTATGCAATAGAACAACAATATTCTACTAGGTGATTGGTTGATGGAATTTCGATGTTCAAGAAAAGTAAAAATTAACTCAACGAGAACTCGTCGAGAAGGGTTGTATTGTTGTTGATCTTGAATAGTGCGCAGTGCGCACACTATTATATTGGTATTTTATTCATTTGACTTAATACGTCACATATTATGACCGTTCTACTGGATCATACTTAATGACATCAGTGCTCCTCTCCAGCTCAGAAATATATATTTGGTCGCAACAAAGAGCCATACTAAACAAACAACTAGACACATAAAATGAATTAAAGCACGATCCAGTCGTAAATTTGAACAGCATCCCAGTCATGTACAGTTATACAAGTGTGGATACGTCTAACTGACAGATATCCACAATAATTTGGAAAATAAAGAGAAATGCTAGCATAGTTCGATTGTGTGTGAACCGAGCACCGTTAAATTTATTTTATTGTCGCTAGAACTACAGTAAGTTATGGCAATGTCAAATAAATAAGAGAACATTTTATTCGTCCATAGAAAATCATCACTTTAGTCCTAATTTTTCATACGAATCTTCATTGAAAAAAAAAATTTTGACACGTAAATTATTATTTTTTAAGACATACTGGCCATTCATTTTGTCAGCTAAAACAATATTTTTTGACAGTCATTTAGTTTTAAAGTTATGGTAAGCGAATTAATTATTGACACACAAAGAAAAAAAATGCGAGAAATATTTTTGAGAAATATTTCTTCACTGGCAAGTTCCATTGCAACATCCCGAGCACCATGCAGAGTCTTACAAAAATATGTTTAATTTATACATGTGTTGATTGTACTGTACAATTTTTGTACGAAAATGAGAATTTAATCTTCCTATTTTAGTAACACCATTGTTGTCAATTCAAAAACTGTGCAAATCCGAATTTGTACGGAATCGGTATTTTGTTTTACAATGTTTATGTGGGTGGTCAATCAAAATTGATCACCTTATTGTGTGTACACATTTTGACTTCGGCTTTTTCTCCAGAATATGACAACTGCAAAAAACGAAAATTAGTACACATGCATATGATTGATAACTCATCAAAGCCAAATTATATACTAGACACATATATAAAGATGTTCGAAAGCTAATAAGACTATATGAATTTTACTAAAAGTGTGTACCTGCTCTAGCGTTGTTCATCACACTGTGTATACATACAACATTCCTACATAAACACAACATACTTGTCGTTCGAACAGACTAATGAATTGGCCCTAAATATTCATATTTTTTGTGGCTAAAAATAATTATTATTTGAACATAGCGATAATTTGTCATCCATAATAAATAATTACTTGTCCATTGAAATTTTTTTTTCAATGAAGAATCGTATGAAAAATTACGACCAACTCCATGAATTTTTATGAATGAAAAAATACCTGCAATACAACATATTTTATAACTTCCATTTTCCGACAAACGGCCAAAAACCATCAACATCTTCAGTGAACCGAAACCTGAACCGAACTGCCACATTATGAAAAATGGCGTACATGTTTTCATTCAATATTTTTTAAATTTTACATGTCATTTAATTAAAATTAACTTGATCACTCATTCAAATTTTCCATTATGCTAATATGACAAAAATAAATCCAATTGGAATGTGAACAATATACGTCATATCGACTAAGCAACTACCAAGGGAGAGGAACCCCTTTCTGCATCCTTCATCAATCGGGCCTATTAATTGTTGATGGTGGCGCTGAAATCATAACATCAAATAAACTTTCTATGCTTTTAAGTAACAATAACAATTACTAAAGTGGTGGTAACTCATTTTAAAACGGTAGAAGGAAAAGTTGAAAGTTAGAGCCTCAGTGCAATCCTTTAAAAATTGTGCAAAATACATTAAAATGTATACATAAATTCCCGGATCATCACTAGCGCGATTGGTATGGAGCTCTACGTAAGTGTAGTTGGAATTGATACTTTCAATCTAACATTGACAAATGCAATATATTTTTCTAGTTTTCTTTTCGATTCAGTCCTTACTTCCGCTTTTCATTTGAATGGAAACAATCAACCTCAATGCTTACCCGTAGCTGATAAAATATAAACCTAGTCCAGATTCGAATGTCTAATGTCCGTATCGGCGTGGGTTGTAATATACACATAATGTAGCACGATATCAATTCTGTTTTGAAACAAAGAAACGATTAATCTAAAAATCTGAAAATGTGACCTTCCAGTTCCAGCAGTACAGATTTTGTAAGATATTTTCTAGAATCTCAATATAGCTGGTTACCAATTTGAGAAAGGCTTGGTAAGTAAGAAGCAATGTTAAAAATATAATTTTCTAGATGAACACACTTCCCAACAGACTAAATTCTGTTGGAAATTGTTTGGAAGTTGTAAGCATACCCATATTCAAGTCACCGAGCCAAAACAAAACAATTAAATCATAAATTTTTATCCGTAATGGTTAACAGAATCATTTAGTTTCGTTCTTCAGAACATCGCTCCCAAAGTTGTGGCACGAACATGGACTTCTTTAGCTTGACAACAGGATACTTTTGACACCTTGAATCAGGGAATTATATTCGCAATTCTACTAGAATTGATTGGATTGGGTATGATAACCTAATTTTAGGGTAAATTATACAAATTGAAAAGGCTTTGCCGATGTAAATTATCTAGACAGGGAGTAACATTAAGTTAACTACTGTTGTTAGTTTTCCGCATCGTATTAAAAATGTTAACGGAATTTATGGAATTTGGCTAAGCAGATTCCATTCAAGTAGCACGGTTTTGCGACGATTGCTATCAAAAAGCCACAAGTCCAAAAAGCCACAAATCCAATAAGCCACGATCAAAAATAACTAATAACCGAAGAGTTTTCTTTGTATTTTTTAACTAACCTTACCCAACCTAACCTAAATTAACCTAACCTAACTCAAATTAAGCCCTTCTAATAACAATTTCCTTGATTTTCAGAGTTGTGGCTTATTGGGTTTGTGGCTTTTTGGATTGTGGCTTTTTGGATTGTGGCTTTTTGGACTTGTGGCTTTTTGATACACACCGTTTTGCGACTTTGGTATCAGTTTGCAGTTGCAGTGCGCATCTCGCAACACAAAACGTATTAGATAGTATATGTCAAAATTACTACCGACTCCCATAAATCATAGTCAATTGGAAATACCATACTTTTATACTCCATTACTCTAGGAAGTTCTCGTGACATACAGACGTGCATGCAACCATTCACTTTCAACGTTTCATGGCACAGTTGTGTGTTTTATGTCATATTATGTACCCGTAAAATTTCAGTTGCTATCAGGTACCCTTTGAGTAACGTTAACGACTATGTTGTCAAAATTGTGAAACGGATTAAAAAACTTGTGGAAACGTAGTTCGTGGGGAGATGCGTCAGGTTTAGCTGTCGAAGTTAGTTGTGTTAAGGTTAATTTAGTGAACAAATAGTACTATTTGTACCTTGAATGTGAAGTGAATAATTTTCGAAATGGTAATTTTCGATATCAAGGTATCCACTTACATTTATAAACCGATTTTAAGCTCCTAATTTGAAGATTGCGTTTCCCACCCACTCTATGCAAGGTTTCATACAAACATAGTGAAGGACCCCTTAACCAATGTCGAAACCAGTTCACGAACAAACTAATTATTCGAAATTGCGTAGGTGGAGTGACAAAATGTTAGTGGGAGTAGGGGTAAAAGAGGACGCTGATGTCGCATCTGTCAACGGTTTGGCACTCCAGGCTCGAATTTTGCAAAACAAACAATTTAGAAAATAATATCGATTTTTTAAAGCTTTTTGAATAAACCCGGCATAAATTGAAACTTTTTTGACCTGACACCTTCACCAATGACAACATCAGGTTGAATTTGTATATTATTGATACAAGTATGTGCATATCTATGCCCTTCGAATCTGAGTCTATGATTGCCCCATTGATAAATGTTCAAACATATGGAAACATATTGACACGCAACCTCTGAACTTTTATAATATTTGCAGCACGAAGGTATCAACTTATGGCGTTGAAATACCTATAATATATTTTTATCGGTTATTGCTCACTTTAATTGGTTAATCAAATATGAAGTTTTTCAGTTGTGTGGAACAAATATTAGTTTATTAATTTGGGAAGGTTTAATTTATTTTTAATCAATGAAAAATCATTACAGAGAATGGTGATCAAAGTTTTAAACATAACGACAAATCTTCGGAATTAAAGTGCTGATTTGTTTTTCACTTGTTTCAAGATATAGTTAGTAAAATCATTTATTGGTATAGATTAATTATTTAGTTTGCGAATATAATTTGTTTGCTCATTCTCAATGATTAAATCTACAATATAAACTGTACCTTAATCATATCATCAGCAAATTCACTATGCACATTTGGGCTTGGAGCCTATGGCCCACCTGACAACTACAAATGAAAATGAGCTAATTGTAGCTTTGTGATTTAACATGTCTTACCACGTCTTTACAAATTTAAATCTTACACTCCATTCTTGCCTTCGTCACCGGTGTGACGATGTCACGTTTTGGCGTTCAAGGTAAAATTTAATTTGAATATCAGAGTGCTTCACGTTCTCAAGATCCGTCAAAACTGGAATGTGATAACGTGAAAGTGGATAGGTAGGCAATGTTAGGTTTGTAACAAGTTTGAAATGAGTTATTGTAAGATTTAGAAGGTATACCTAGATCCGTTTCCCACGCATACATTTATTGATGCAACGCTTGTTGACAAGTGTAGATGAAAACAATACAGAAGCCTGTAACTACTTAACTTTTAACGTACTTTCTTGAAAGTAAATTTGTTTACTCATGTTTGTAAATTACTGTCAGAATGCAGAAAGGGATTGTGAACAAGAATGATTTCGTTTCCCAATATATATAGAATGCCATCCTATCTACCTTTACTCACATCAATCGTCAGTATTCCGTATTCAGGTTTTTCAGAAACAAGCTTATAACAAGGGAAAATTACAATATAGGTACATTACTATCAGATTCAGCATTTTTCGTCGCCAATACATGTTTCAAACTTCGTGTCGCTGGTACTTCATATTTCTAATTTTCATTTTTTTAAAATAACAATTTGCCATTCGACAAATGATCTCATAGTTAACAAAAGGCGCAATTGCCTGGTATTATGTTCATTGACGTTGAAGTAAGCATTATCATACACAAGTAGAATGCAACTTATATTAAATACGAAATAATTTTCTTAAACGTATTTTATTTCAAAAGTTGCTGACTTTTATCCGGGAGCATTAAGACTTTGTTCGCCGTTTCATCCTGCGAATGTATTCTCGTATCGGTTTTGAATTTCATGAATACACTGAAATCTCATTTGCCAAGCACCTCGACTACAGACAAGAGTCATTTGAGCAATCTTGATCACCACATTGTCAAAATGGGTCAAAATGTCAAGCGAAACATCCATTTAGTTTTGGATGGTGTGTTCGATTTCCAAATGCAATTATCGATTTTCGGCTCTTGTTTTAAGTTTAGTTAACAAGTAAAATGCGTTTTGTTGAAGAGTAACGTGAAAAGTATGATGACTTTTTTATGAAAGAATGTTGCCTGCCATAAGCTTGTAGCAACTGTGTGCCAGTTTGCCATTTAGAGCTATATGTGTATAAAGTTTAGACTTTGGTCAAGATTCTGGGTCCCCGGTGAGACTCTGGTACATAATAGTTGCTAGACTGTAGTAGCAGAAAATCAAGCGAATTTGCTTGAATCGCTGTTGCATGAGTCTTTAATGTTGATATGCCGAGAAAAATCATCATTTTCAATTGGATACTCCATTATATTGGATTATATTGGTTAGCCATTGGTTAGACATCCTTATTATCATTTGTCAACCATGTGAATTAAATTAACTAAAGGTTTCACTGGTATACTTATCGTATATAGGTTGCCCACGGCAGAGGATATAACTGCAGAATGCACTTATCTTTATTCACAGTCTAAAATCAAGAGCATTTGTCCACGGTAATGTATGTAATTAATACCAGACGCTACTTAATATGAAGAAAATGTTTTCAACGAGATTTGCGAACAAAAACTTTGTCAAATTGGATTACTTCTTTGATAAATATGTCACTGGAATAAGGTTAACGGGACACGTCACATCTGCCTATCAACTTACATTCCAGGTGCCAAATTAATGTTAGATGACGTTGAACAATGCTCCTATTGACAAGAAATTTCTGATTTTTGTCGACATTGTGATTCAGTATTTCTCGATCTCAATTGCCCACAACTGCATGTGGTAAATGTGCACATTACAAGACCTCGAATATTGATTGAACTACTTAATTTCGAATGTTTTATTGGCAAGGTTTGATATTTTCCATTTCGGGAGTTAATTTTATACAACTATTCGCTCCGAATAAAGATGCATAAACTCCACACTATCATATGATTTTCAACTCCAATCTGCATAAATGCAATATTGCAGGTATATTACCCGTCCTCATGCTTAATTTCAACAAGCTAAAAACAATGATTGGTGACGCTCAAGTTGTACCAGGACATACTTTGCAAAGGTATTTGCTAAAATTTAATAAAGCTCAAGAAGTTTATGATATGATGAATTAATTTTGATCCTGCGAAAGGATCAAGGAATAAGATCCTGATCCTGACAAGGAATAAGAAACTTTAAAATCATAATTTTATAATTGACCCCTGAAAACCATTTGTTGAAAATAACTCAAAAGCTATCATAGGTATATTTAATTCACGTGGTATGAGAATAGAAATAAATCCGGAATTTTTATGTTTGTGTTTAGATAGATCAATTGGTACTATACTCCGGTAGTACTTCCAGAAATTCAACCTTAGCTGGAAATTCTTTAAATTTCACTTTTCAAAATTTGTCGCGCCAGAATATTTTGTTAAGTTGATTCACAAATAGGCCCCCTGGAAGACATAGACAATTTTGTATATCAGAGTAATTAACGCTTGCAAGGTGCATCAAGACGCAGGAGTTATGGTAGGTAATTTTGGCATTGTCACAAATTCACGAATTGCTTAATGAGTTATTTTAAGATTTAAATTAATTTATTACGATTTAATTATTATTTTCCATTGGTAATATCATCACATTGGTTAGCTAAGGCGTCATTATTTACATTTCCGAAACACTTGAAACAATCTAACAACAGATGACTAGTAGTCACTGACTATTGAACGTTTTTGTGTGATTAACAAAGGTGATTTTATTGAGCTTATTTTTATTCCCAGCATAAAACCACCTGCATTTCTCCACATTAAACATTTGTATATTTAGTTTAATATAAGGCGATTACCTCTCCCGTACACGAATTACCCAACCTGGAATTGTTACATACAAGAATGTTAACATCCAGTTGTGTGTGTTATGAAAGTAAATGTATGTGTGATTTGCCTAATTCTCTCTTTGTCTATTTGTTAAATATGTAAATTATTTACCTACGTGACCACTTAAATTAATCCCTACAAAGGGCATCGAACGGTCAGTTTTTGCTCTACTTTTTTGTCCTTGTTGAAGGACTAGTAATTCGTGTAATATTTTATGTGTGTATTTACTTTTTACTAATGGTTTTATGCACCTCAGCTCAGTATAAAAGAGCGAAGGCATCTCATGTTATTATCTCCAGTAATTATTTGATGGCTACAGTGCACACTGCCAGTTTGACTAACGGTTTTTTCTTTGCCCCTCAATAAATTCACCGTGTTCAACATTACCTTGCCGCTGGAGATCAATCTATCTACTTTAGTGCTTGCCTTACTTTTGCATTACACACCACGTTTTTCTCGCCTCTCATCCAAACCATCAAAGTACATAATATTTTATCTCCTCCTTCGCTTGCACCTCCACCACATCCAACTTGTCGTCAGGTTAGCTGCGGCCCCTTCCGAGGAGTAGCAGGATCTTCAACACCACCTCCTTCTTAATTAACTACTGTTAATCATCATCACCACCGCCAGCATATTTAATTATTGTTCATCAGTTAACCAAACACGTTTACTAAAATTCACAACTGCCAGAATTCGCACCACTGAAACCAAAGTACATTTTTGATATTGGTCTTGAAAAAGATACTACCTTATGAAGCACAACTATTAATTTATTTGATAAAAAATGTGATACATAAATGCTGAAGATGATTATTTTTTCTTTCTAGAAATGAGTCGAATCGACGCCGCTCTTTGTGTAAATGAAAATATAATGCAGCAATTCCCCACCCGATTCCCAAATTAGATAGTTTCGGATGGCTGTGATGACCTTTCGTGAACGAAGCCACAAAAATGGTTTTATTAACGTCTGTGTGAGAAAGTAAATTTGGTGGTCTTATATTGTTCGAGGCAGAGCTTTTAGGTTGTGTGGATGATATATCGACTTGCTGATTAGGAGACCTTAAATTAAATTATGATTCATTGAGTTATTTGTGCGATTTTTATTTGACGCGAGTAACCAAAACTACGCTATTACGGTTTGCATTGGTTAACCAATACGCCGTTCTTGAAAAAGCTCATAAATCAGAGAAAACATACTAGCAAGATATATTTTGAGTCGATATCCCATTTATTCAATCTGAATTAATGTGGTGAATGTGATGCTTTATTGCTCAAATCGATTACTTTGCTGCAAGCAGATACCCTATTTGCATGGTTCTTTATTTCCGACATATTAAGTGTGTGATAGGAAAGAGTGCCATTAATTTGAAATAACTTAATTATTTCTTGCGGCTGCTAATGCAACGTTTTACTGGGACGTAAATGCAACGTAAATATTATGTGTGTATGCAAATTTCCAGATCGTCACCCTTTAGGTTTCAGTTTTACTCTTCCTTCTACACTTAGAAAGTACTTTGGTTTTTAATGCATGCCACCCAGCAACCATAATGAACCACCTTCTACCATTAAATCCAATGTAAATTTAAAATTAATTCAATTAGTGTTGTAGAGGTCAAAATGTCAAAAATTTGAAATTCCATAAAATGCATTTTCAAGTGTTATTTGATGAAAATGAGCAATGTGCATAGTTCTGTACGTCAATCTAGGGAAGAATCACTTGAAAATGCATGTTTATGGAATTTCAAATTTTTGACCTTTTACCCTCTCAAACCACTAATTGTATTCGACGAATCTGCATTTTGATTTCTGAACGTCGTGAAGAACATTATTTACAATGCCCATGCCAAATTTTAGCCCATTCCGTTGAAAAACGCGGAAGAAACGCTGTGCCCAATGAAAACCCCTGTTTTTCGCAATGTAAACCAGATTTTCGAAAAAATCATCTGAGCAATCCCTGCCTTATTTTGCTCAAGGAACACGACTACGGTACTCGTTTTTGCTTTCCAAATGCTCGTTACATCTTGATGTATGCTGGCTTATGGAGTTGCTGTATAGTTCATAATTGACAACTGAAATAATTTTAAAATTGTGTAGTAGTCGAGACTTATAATAAATTTAAATCATAAAGTCTGAAAAATAGCACAATTCATGAATTAGTTTGTTTCTTCATTAGATGGATCATTTGGTTTTGTACTTTGGAACATTGACTACAAAACTTTATAGTTAAGCTTGGAATTCCTTAAATTGCATATTTAGTTTAAGATTTGGTACTGTATCTGTATGAAACATATTTGCGGAAAATGAAGCGAATTAAATCGGATAATATAATTGATTTTAGCTAGAAGAAGAAATTGAAAAAATCATACTTAACTATATCAAAAAATGAGATATTTAATGCATACAAATCAAATCGCGGACACTTTTTCAGATATGCTTCGTGGATAGTAAATAGTTTGAAGCGCATATCGCCCTGTGGAGAGAAGTTGTTGGCAGGGATGCGCGATCCATGAAATTGCATAGATACATTGCAAAAAGATCTTTTTTGTCTTTTTTGTATGTTAATTAATTAAACGCCGTTATTACCATAGCCCATACATTGGAAGGAACGGCGAAGCCAGATTTGATTTTGTGATAGTTGTTTTAGTTCTTGCCATATTTTCAGATTTTGATGAGGTTTTCGTGGAGTAAAATGATGTGTGAATAAAGTTTGCAAATAAAGTTTATCTGATCTAACTGACTATTTTCCCATAATGTCCGCTTGCCTTATCCGATATCTCAGCTAACACCAAACTTGGCTTTTTGCTAGTTCAACATTCAATCGTTATTACATTCTGAAAACTCGAAAATAAATTTATGTATATTAACTCAAATTTTTGCTGTTTGAACTTTGCATTTCAACTTTTACTAAACCAATAAATGGTTCTCCGCCGATCGATCTGTGCTTAGATATTATTCCACGGATATGATGATATCAACTGGTTGTGTTGAATCTATCATATATAGCATTTCATTCATTGAGGTCCAAGTAGGATTCTTCCTCACCCTAACAAATACAAGCATTAATACATGTTCCAGCATGAAGCAAGCTACATTTCTTTTCTCATGTCTATATATTGTTAAATGCAGTCTGTACAAGACCACTTTAATTTGATTTTATGAGTGAAATAGTTTCTACAGGTTATTTTAATACAGATCATCATATTGTTCGTCAACTTACTATTTAGTTGAATATTTTAAGACCGTGGGAACAAGTCTAATGGAAATTGACGAAGTTGTTGCCAATGCTGCGCCATTCTGTGGATCGTAATCGGATGTAAATCGTAATTGTGAGAAACTATTGTTTCAATAAGTGACTCCACAATTGGTATATCCCAGTCACCAAGAGGCTGTGTAGAGGATTTATAAGAGTTTTAAGTTCGTAAATGTCCACAGTCGTCTATGTTTGAAATACTTTAGGAAATTCTGGATCAACTTCTCAAAAACTTCTTGGAGATCAACTCAGAACGTTAGCCATTCTTGGTTCGAATTGCAAATGTACATGTATTCAAATTATATACGGCAGTCCAAGAACTGGCAATATAATTGGGACTGGACTGAAGGGTTATATGAGTTATTTGTCCCTGCATTTTAATGCATTTTTAAAACTAAATGAGATTTAAGCCACCTGTGATCAAAATAGTTCTACAAAGATAATGCGGCTTTGGAGATCACCGAATATGGAATCCTTCCAGTTATTTTTGGATTTACTTTTACTACTTGCACTTGCTGCAAGCAACACCGATTGTCAGTCACCGCCCCAGGACAAAGGTTACAACTTCCGCATAGCACCTCTTAAAGGCTATCCCGTAGAAAAGTTGGACGACGGGAAATACACAGCATCAGACATACAATCCGTCCGACAAATTCAGGAGCTCTCTCAACGGCTCAGTGATTCACGTTCCTCAGTTTTTGATATTTCTGGGATTCTCAGTTTGTTTGAACAGTCACACTGTCATGTTCACATATATAACTTTCACAACGTGGACATGTTACCGACCACTATTGGCGCTGTACACAGACGACTAAAACTAGCCGTGATGGAGCGTAAATGGATTCTAGGGACCAGATACGACGATTGGAACAATAAGTTGCTGTGGATACCGCTGGACGTTCCGTACGGTCTTTATAATGCAACCTGTCTTAAAGATTATGATTTTTTCAAGCTCGACTGCAGACGGAACAAGTACTTTGGAGGAGCTTCATTTGATCAGTTTCCCCATATCAATGGTTACTGCATTGGACTAAACATGTTTGTCTACTCGGTAAGATCGCGAGCATGGAACTGCCAAATTCAAATATCCCTGTAGGTTCATCCGCAGACGTTACATCTTATCAGCTACCCAGTAGCTTTCTACTATGACGTCATTCCCCCTATTAATGTTGCTTTCAGTCGGACTGTGCAATTGATGGCACCCAAGCTGCATATATTCATGCAACGCGAACAATTTCCAATAGGCGATTACTGTTTGAGGCGCTTTCTGTTCACACTGACCCCCAAACGCGCGGATGCTAGACTGGCAGACCACACGGTTCGTTCAAACGTTTTCAACATCATCACATTGGTAGTTACTTTTGCTAACGGTGATATGTCAACAAAAAGCATACATTTGATTCCAATTTATTCGAGACGAAAGTATTCAGCAGCATTGTCCCTTAAACGTCAACCATTCCTTTCATTCGTCTTGCCGACCTGCTTGCTTCCAAACTAAATGAACCGGATGTGCGATTTATCATCGATCCGCATCGATATGACATTGCGGTTGAACTAAATCGCCAAGTACAAAAGTACGGGAATGGTTGTTTGTCAATGCCAAGAACATGTCAATGTTTTATGGGACGCATGAACTAATCTTGCTGTAAATTGTTTAAAGTTTAAATCAATCACCAGGCAAAAATATTAAGTCATGAATTGTTCTACATTGTGATTAGCAGGATAGTTTGGTTTTGTCTGATTTCTATTTCGCAAGAGAAACAATGTGGGAGAGTTTGCCAAGAATATGGTCAAAAATTTGTTCGAGTTTAATATTTAGATAAGAATTTTTAGTCATAATTTGAATAAATAATTTGAATCAGTTATTGCAGATTAGTGCAAGTTATTATAGCTCATTACAGTAATGAAAACTACATACATACAAGATATTATGTAATATTCTTTTAAACATGGAAATTATAATTTGTGCCGTTGAGATCATATTTTCCGCCAATTCCAAAATTTGCGTCATTGTTGCTAATTCTTCATTGTCGAAACATTGCGACCCTCATTCAATAGTATTTTATTTGTGGGATTACATACCAGATGTGAACGTCCCGGACCCGACTTTTTTAAATCAAAAAATCATTTACATATTCGGATTCTCCTTTAAAAATAGTCCTAAAATCACGTAGAAACTGAATTTTCAAAAAATTGTAAACCGGGGTAAATTGCGAAAATGTGTGTTGGTGGGGATGCGCATAGGATAACACATTTTTTCGACAATTGCTGACGGATTAGGCAGATATTTGGCATGGCCATTATGATCCTCCGAGAGTGAAGTGTTCTTGAAGGCCTCCTGAGATAATTTAAATTAAATACCAGTGCAATTACAGAAATAATTACATATTTGTGGAGAGTGAAATTAGCTGAACAAACTGATAAATAAATAAAAACAATAAAATCAATAATATAAAAGATTAAGCAGTTTAAAAAATCAAAAGAATAACAGTACAAAACACATTAAATACATACATACACATAATATACATACATCTATTACCTATAAAGTTTAGTTAACTATACCGAATATAAAAATAATAATAATGGCGGTTCAACACTCACCTGTCAAAAATGACAACACTGCATCTACAAAGTCAGATATTGCTGACTTAAAAGCAGACCTAAAATCATTCTTACTTGATATGAAAGCGTCTGTAGAAAAGAGAATGGACAGGATAGACGAAAGAATTGATATAGTGGAAAGTGATGTGAGTGATGTGAAAACAAGGCAGGACATACAAAGTGATGAGATTGCAGCGCTGAAAAGAGACATGGAGCAAATGAAAGAAAATAGTAGTAGAGAATGGAGAAGTAGGAACCTGCTTATACATGGTGTACCAGAGAATGACAAGGCAATAGAAACATTAAAGGGATTACTAGCGATAATACATCCACATCATAAACTTATATTAAGACGTGAATGGAGAGTAGGCAGAGAAAAAGTAGGGAGTGAGAGGCCGAGGCCTATTCGCTTACGCCTGAATAACAGTAATGATGTGAGTGAAGTGATAAGTAACTGCAGCAAGCTAAAGGACAACGAAACCTATGCTACAATATCCATCTCAAGAGATCTTACGCCAACACAACTACAAGAAGCAAAAAGCAAACGAGAAGAAACACTTAAACTATTAGCTGACAGCTCACAAGCAGAACATAATAACAGTAACAAGACACACAAACACACGCCTTCAAGAAAACGCACATCCTCTCAAATAGTTGATGTCAGTGATAGTGATGAGAATGATGATACATGTTCAGGTACAAAGAAAATACACAGAATGGATACCGAAAGCCAAGATAATAGCAAAAGCCCAAGTCCAGACATCAGAACAACTGTAAGATGTGCACCATGACTTCGTAGACAAAAATCAATCCTCCTCACTCATATTAATGCTCAATCCTTCTGCAATAAATTTTATAATGTGACAAACTTTATACAAAGTAATCATTCTGACATAACGTGTATCACAGAAACATTTTTAAGCCATGACAAAACACTACCGAACCTTGATGCTTATACGATTATTAGGAAAGACAGAAACTACTCACATACAAACAAGCGGAAAGGAGGTGGTGTGGCTATATGTATTGTAAATAGCATACAAGCAAATGTATATAAGCTTAACTGTGAAAGTATTATACAGAACACTTCATGCATTGAATCACTTGTTGTAAATATAAAAGTTGGAAATCAACGTGGACGACTCATCACCTGTGTATATAGACCACCCAAGTATGACTTGCCAACAGTGAATAGTGACATTAATGCAGTGGAAATGATATGTGAGGAGCTTACAAAAACAAAGAAGCATTACATTCTGATAGGAGACTTTAACCTAAAACATGGATGGGCATACAGCAAACTGGAACATATCATGTTGAAATACAAGCTACAACAACTAATAGAGAAACCAACTAGGAATGAATCACTACTGGACTTAATAATAACTAGCCAACCGGAATCATGTAAAGGTACACAAGTCTTCAACCCACATTTGTCAGATCATCTTGCAATTTGTACACATGTAAGCTATCATAGACTTGAGGCGACTGAAAAATATTTTTCATATTATGACTATAACAACATGAATGAGAATGCTATGCTAGAAAGTTTAATAGAACACCGTGAGAGAAATACATTAAATGATGTCAGTAATGCATTTGAAGACTTTGTTAATATGATGAAAAAGATTACTGACAAGCACATACCGCTAAGACAAAAAAATATTATACAGTATGGTAGGATAGTAAAACTCAGTGCTGAAACTAAAAAGGAGATACGTATACGAAACAGAATATACCATGAAATGAAACTAGGCAAAATAACAAAGAAGAATACAACCTTAAGAAAAAGCATGTGAAAATGTTAATATTGAAAGATACCAAAAACATTATTCAGTGCAACATTAGCCGTTACGGCTTTTGGCCGGTTATAAACAGGTTAAGCAAAACTAAGCAATTGAAGCATATACCTTTTACTGCTGAAGATATCAATGAACATTTTCATACCATCTCCAATAAACCAACAACATCCACATTCACATGCTCTGTCAACACAGAGACCGAAGACAAATTCCAGCTAACTGAGATAACGTGTGCTGAGTTGGATTATGCATGGATGAGAATGAGAAACAAGCAAATTGTCAGTGTAGACAGTATAGGTATGTGCAATCGTGTTTTCAACACGCTTATGAAATTTGAAGAATTTAAGAAGAAGTTACTAGAAATAATGAACATGTCTATAGTAAACGGTATAGTACCACATAAACTAAAAATAGCAAAGATAATTCCTATACCTAAAGTGCCTAATCCTACTTCTACAAATGATCTACGCCCTATTAGTATACTGCCTGTATTCGCAAAGATCATGGAGAAGTGCGTGTACTACAAACTAAGAACATTTGTAAAAAATAATAATCTGCTCTATACAAACCAATTTGGATTCAGACCTATGCACAACACTACTCATGCAGAAATTGTAATGGTGAACAACACACAGTCTGCATTGCAACGTAATAACATGTATGCTATTGTGACACTAGATGCAAGAAAAGCCTTCGACATGGTGAACAGAGAGATCTTCTTCACAAAACTTGAGCAATATAATATTGACTCTACGTGGTTCAGAGAGAATCTGGATGGTCGTCAACAATACGTTCAATGCAATGGTGATAGTTCAACGATAAAAAATACATTAAGAGGTCTAGTACAAGGTGGATGTATTAGTGGGATAGCCTTTGCCATATTTATCAATGATGTGTATACTAAGATTGTTAGCAGTGATATAGTGTTATATGCGGATGACAGCCAAACTGGCAAAGAAATTAGGATGGACAGCATAGAAGAAGACATGAAGATGCTACAAAGTGATTGTAATGAAATATGTGCATGGTTTAGTGAAAATGATTTAGAACTCAACATAAATAAGACAGAACTAATAGTACACTCCAAACCTAGCGCGAGATCGATAGCTATGAATCAAGTGATAACTGTGGGAACATGTATGGTAAAATGTGCTGAAAACATTAAGTCACTTGGTTTATACAAAGATCAAGCGTTAAAATGGAACACACACGCAGAACATATCATAAAAAAGGAAATAAGTCACTCTGGAAAATAAGAATGTTAAGACCAGTTCTCACATGCTCACAAATACAACTACTTATAGAATCACTAGTCCTATCACAACTATACTACATGGCCATTCTATGGGGTGATGCCTCCAAGAAAACACTATCTCCTATAGAAAAAATAATAAAAGATGCAAAGAAATTACTGTCAATGCACAGCTCTGGTGTAGCTCCAAATAATGCAGATCACTGGTTAAGCTTAAAAGAAATGCAACAACTACAGCTTATGACTCTTGCATACCTATCTCTAAAACATATGAACCCGAAATCTGTGAATGAAACAGCAGTAGTTGAAAGGTCTACAAGAAGTGGCACTGTGTATAGTGTAAACAAAGATCTTTGTGAGGATTACATACAATATAGATGCACACAAGAGTGGTTCAAACTTCCAACAGCAACAAGAGAGATAAAAAGCATTAGTAATTTTAAGCGCAGTGCAAAGGAAAATATTATTAGTTGGCGTATAATGAACAATGAATGTGGTTGTGATCTTTCGTGTATAGATGACGTAATTACTTCCATTAGAGATTTGTATAGTGATAGTGACATCATCGAACAACATTAACATAATTAATATGAAGACTCAATAACTTATAATAGTGACTAATGTATAAGTGAAAATTGACTTGTCAGTGTAACAACCCAGGATGGGGTGCTGACACGTACCCAACTAACTAACTAACTAACTAAAGGTCCGTCCTTGGGGTTATGTTGAGAATTTTGAACATAATTGAACGAATTTGAACTAACTTAAACTACTTATTAGAACAACTTGAAAACCCAAATCACATTTTGTTAGCTACTATTGTAAATGTTTAGTACCAAAGAGCTGCAATTCGAACTTTAAAATATTTTGTTTACTCCGTGCAATTTGCACACCTATAATATAATAGAATTTGAACGTCAAAAAAATAAACCTGGTATATCTGGATGCGCGCTGGCCTTCACAGTGATATATATGAGCACAATATTTCTTACAAACATGGTTACACAGGTTAGCATACATCAAAATCGTATTTAAAGATATTTTTCATTTGACCTTTCACATCGTGACCCCAATATCGAAAATTGGACACTTCTCAACATAACCCAAAGGACGGACCTTTAAGGAATGGCCATGCCAAATATCTGCCTAATCCGTCAGCAATTGTCGAAAAAATGTGTTATCCTATGCGCATCCCCACCAACACACATTTTCGCAATTTACCCCGGTTTACAATTTTTTGAAAATTCAGTTTCTACGTGATTTTAGAACCATTTTTAAATGGGAATGCGAATATGTAAATGATTTTTTGATTTAAAAAAGTCGGGTCCGGGACGTTCACATCTGGTATGTAATCCCACATTTACATTTAAACAATAATAGTTGAAACTATGGATCCAATACATTATACATTCAACGCTACCAATAAACTACGACTGATCAAAGAGTAAATTCGCTCTACAGTTAATTTTTCTTTGCCCATATTTCTGATTTCACAAAATGTCGTTTCCTTCCAGATCCGCATTCAGTCACATTGTCGTTCTCACAATCTCAAATACTCATTTAATCTAGATTCGTAAGTAATAATCTATATCGGTATTTTTTATGCTTCACGCTTTACCTAATACTTACAGATTGACAATCAGGATCAGAAGTAGTACCTGTGCTTGTCAACAACTAATCCCAGCGTCAATATTTTATTTAATGACGTTGAAATGTTAAGAATATGTTGACTGTTTACTGCTAAAAATATTTTATAATTTCAAGATCATAATGAACGACACAAGAATGGTTGGTGGAACTGAAAAAGTAAAATGTCGACATTGGTACAATCAGTGCTTATATTTTATTTAAAAAATTCTCTTCATTGTGGCATACAGCTCAGCTGTAACAGCTGGCTCGTAATATTTTCGTTTATCTGAATGTCTGCGGATGTACGCCATCTCAATCACAAAGACCCTCATTAAAAGTTCAAAACAGCACCCTCTTCAACACAAGACGAATAAAACTAACGCGAAATGGAAATCAGTAAATCTAAATTGAATCTAAATTAAAAATTAAATCCGCACACCCAAATTTTCGAAATCACGTTCTCATTTCATTCATCTGATATCCACTTGAAGGTAATTTATAATCCATAGGACATGAAATATGCACTTTGCATATGTGGCGGTGACATTAATCCGGAACAGATTAAGTTATTTGTTAAGCTTGTTATTTAAGTTAATTGGCATTTCAAAATTATCTAAAATGGTTTTAAGCAAAGCGAAGAGTTTTCGTGGTCGTATTAAACGATATGTTGCTTGATTTAAGTAAATATTTTTGATAAAATAAACGAATTAGATTTGCCAGAACGGAGTTGTGCTTGCATTACACAGTTTGCTTTATTAAATACAAGTTATCAAGTTTTAATATCCATGTTTGCATGGAAGTTGTATTCGATTTTGTAGCTTTATATGGCAAATGATAATTCGTCATAAACCTCATTGATGGACGTTGACGTCATAAACCTCATTGATGGACGTTGACGTCATGAAATTCCGAAGTTGAAAATCAGAGTCAAATTATCAAGTCAGGTCAGTCGGCTGGTATAGATTTTGTTGGATTTGAAATTAAGAGAAAATTGATGTAAGTATTTGCATGTAGCACCTTTAATATTCTATTAAAAACTGCGAGTAAAACATTATTTCAGCAGTAGAGTTACAAATGAATCAATTCCTCAAGCATATCATTATATAAAAACAAGGTAAACTTTTCACAAATCCGTTTCAGCAATTATCTGAACTTGGAAAAAATATTCTGCATTCAATTTCAGAAATGTGCTCCCGATAATATAGCTTGAAGTGTTTATGAATGAGTAAGTAAACATAATTCCATTAAATGAAGATTGGTCACCCTTGACCCGTGGCAGAAATTATTACGGATTTCCCAGAAAATCTGTGCATTCAAGAAACATAATAAGCACACATCTTGTGGCTTGATTTGACAGTCCAAAAGCTGATCAAATACTTTGTATCATCTTTTGTCGGTTTCATATGTGACCATAAATGCTAAACGAGCCCTTACGATTTTTTCCAATCCAACGTTATTCAAATACAAAATGAAAAACTCGTAAGGGCTCTTTTAGGATTGATGGTCACATATTAATTAATTGTCTGCATAGCATTAACGTAGAAAGACTTATTGCACGCGTTAACTAGTTGCTAGGAACATAGCCAAAACGCCGTCGTCTGTCGCAGCGTATTCAATGTCGAAAGTATCAAGTTTTCTGGAAAAACCTTCATTTTGATCCATAAACTGTCAAAATTTGAAAAAAGGCCTGCTGGCATATATAAATCGCATATTGAGGAACGACCTAATGTAATTTTCAAATAATAATTTCAGCTAATTAAGTCGGCATGCTTTCTCAAAGTTGCTGCGACTTTTTTGTAATTTAAAACAATGCAAAAATTGACGACCTAAAATGAGACATGCCCACGTTTGGAATCAACGTACAAATTATGTTGAACTATCAATAGATAGAGCAGGAATTAAAGAACATGCGACAGAGGCTACTTTTTCAAAAAATTGTCCATAATTTTCAGAAAAAGGCATAGAAAGTTAAAAGTGATTTTTGCGTTGAGGTTGGAGGATACAATATACAATAAGAATGATAAGGCCCTTATGGAGCAAAAATATCATGGCAACTAGCGCTTGTTACTAATAATGTTTTCGCCTTGTTCCAGCATATTTAGTTAACAGCGAACACTTGCTATCGCCCAACAAAGAGAGCCTTAATTATTTAAGTAAATGCATCTATAGTATCAAAGCAATCCTTTATCAGACTAAATGCTTAATGAAGTCAATCGCTTAACGACCTAGTTTGGTTGAAAGTTTACATCTACACCGTTGAACCATATTGGACGCTTAGCTTAAGCATACTGCATTTGGTACATGACTTTGTTGAACGATTGCCATTTGTATCATTAATGCTTTTTTCATAGAACAAAAACATTTTATACATCCACTACGCGACCGTGTAGCAGGGTGAATGTTTTTGTACCGTAATTTTAAATGCAGTTAATTAAAAAATACTGCTCTCAAGTTAACCGCCGAATGGATTATAATAATGCCTGCCATAAGTGATTTAATTCATGCTTCATCGTAGTCTGATAATGTAGACTAAGTACAAGTTTACGGTATTTAAAGAATATCCAAAAATTAATTTATCACTGTAACTAATGTTCAATTTCATGAGCCTTCCAGCAATTGGACCAAGGTTAACAAACTACTTCGAACTGGAAATGCAATATCCAGAGGAACAAAAACTCAAAGCGAGATTTTACCGTTACGATTTGCCAATATCTAAACATATGTTTACAACAATTCAGTGTAATAAATGGTCACATTGACTTAACTATCAGATACTAAGATGTTCCCACGTGTTTATTATGAAAAGATGGTTCCCTAAATGTATGCTGAGTATTCTGTGAAAATTTTAATAAACAATTGGCACCTCCGATGTGGATCAATTGCCAAAAAAATTGAAATTAAAATTGCGTTTAACTGAATACGTTATAAAATTCATCGACGAAGTACTAACGAATAAAGCAATGCCGTAGTATTTCCGATAAACAAATAAACATTAAATTATTGAATTATATTAAAGAAATCTATTATGGCCATCTATAACTAAAGGAATATGACAAGCACACGTTTTGCTTCTTTTCAAACAAACAATTAATCAAATGCGTATCCTATTTAAAACTGGAAGCATCCATGTATTCATTGTTAATAATTGATAGATGCAGCGGTACTGACGTAGCTTTGCTAGCGGTAAAAGTAAGATGTTGCGGTACTCGCATTGTTTGACAAAGACGCCCAACTTGGCATAGTACAGGCATTTTTCTAAAACCTAACGTTTAATACGGATTGACGACTTGCTGGAGGTTTGTGTTAACACTTTGAAGATGTTGCGATCCTTTAAAAATCAATTGTGTGCGCATGTAAACAAGAATCTTGTACAATAGTTCAACTAGAGCTTTAATTTGAAGACTAAATATAACTGACGAGCGGCAAATGGAAAGATAAAGAAATAATGAAGAATCTCTTGTTTTAATGGCAACTTCTGCTGAACCGATTTAATTTGCGCCGACGCGAGTGGATTGCATACCTTAGTTTTTATTCTACTCACAAGGCACGAAATGGTCATTTGTGGCGTGAAAACGTTAAATATACATAAAGGTTTTGCGGATGTTTCTGTTTCAACTGGTATTCGGAGTTCATTTTGAGTTACATTTGCGACTTTATTATAAAAACTGAGGAGTGGATTGGGAAGTTCGTATATAAGGAGTTTAACAGATTCCGATGCAACTTTGTCGTGGAGATCCCTTTAAAGGTCCATTCCCGACTAGTGCACAATTCACTGCAATTTGCTGTATACGTTCTTAGTGTGTTCAAAAATTGTGCGTTGAATATTTTGAGAATTGGTGAAGCCAATGGTTCCAACGCAAACAGTGTATGCATTTTGGCGGGTTGTTCCAACTTTTAGTAGGGAAGCAATCCCACTTAGCAAACCATTGTAGGGTTTTGTTTTATTTCTGTCACCATGAAATAATTTGAGTTCAATTAAGTATCTATAGAAATCATTGGCTTTCATTTCTACGGATAACTTCTAATCCACTGGACATGGAGCACCAAATTCAGTTTGCATTCTTGTTGTCATTGGAACATTAATATGGCTTATGGAGCTTTTTCCAGATTTCAGATTCTCTTTTCTGATACATACAGTTGTATTGTGACCTCGAATAACACTTACGAACATACGGATCCTACAAATCTGATCATCGTATAAAGTTTTCAGGAATCAATATATTAACTTGTGACGTCAAAATGACAAAAAGTTATACCGTCACTCGTTGCAGCCAAAATATAAATAATGATTAGATCGGAATGCTTATTATTGGTATCGCCCTAGGTTGGTAGCGGTAATCTCGCTTACTGTGAAATTAGAAGAACGAATATAATTTGCTCTTGAACTTGAATTTGTGCATGGTTTGCTTAGGTGATTTTTTCCAAAATCTGAATGCATAGGCTACATTGAGAAACACTAGTCCTTTTAGTGCGCACAGGTTTTCTTCCACCAAAACATAATTGGTGTAGGAGAGGTCAAAAGTTCAAAATTTTCCATTTCTGAAATTTGCTCCCAATAATAGAGCCGGGAGTGTAGATGAGTTATTGAATATGCATCTATTTAAATAAGAGTTATCGCCCTTGACCCTTGGCAAAAACTATTTAGGAGTTAGCAAAATATATTCCTTGTGTGCAATCGAAAACAATTACAAGAACCCATCAACGGTCTCCTACTGCCAATTTGAACAATTTATAGTTATTAATTTAATTTATTGGCATTTATATTAGAATTGAAGTAATCTAGTATGAGTAAATATAATTGTGAATATTAAGTATAATAATTTATATTGTTTTGCATTACATTTACAAGTCATGTTATTAAAAAAAATTTATGTCCCTTTCAGTATATTTGCAACCCAACCAACCATACGATTAACAATGTAGGTTATGTAGTTTATAAAGCTGCCCATTGTGCCACTTGAGACAGTACAAAAATTAGCTTTCGGCCGTTTCCTTGAGTTTATCACGTAACCATTTCCTCTCTTGAGTATCCAATGCCATAACAGGTTTAATCTCGCGTAAATTTTATCAATTCCCTTCATCCATTTTGGGTATATCTCGGACAGAAAAGCAATCAATGAAAAAACTAAAAAGGCGCCAAATATATAGAATGGAACTCGCATATTTCCGTTCATATCCGACGTACCAATTGGTGTGTCATCTTCATCACCATCCCGCCTAATTTTCGCAGCAACATTTTGAACGTGACTCATCCCACCCATGTATCCACCCTGCATTTGTATCATCATGTCCACAAAACTCTGATCCCACCAATTCCAAATTCCACTTGAATACAGCCCTTGCATTCTACGGAAAATTGAGGGATTAATCCATTTGAAAAATTTGAAATCCGAGCGAATTTCAAGTCCCAAGTCTCCAATAAACGCATTTAAACCTTTCCGCTTTAGCTTTAAGTAAAGCGTGTTTGCTTCAAAGTCCGGTAGGGTCACGGCTGTCCGGTTGCATTCCTTCAGGATATCATACTCAATTTCAGATCCAAAGAAGAGACCTTCGAACCATTTCTTGTGCAACTTGGTGTGATTCAAAATGTACTGTATGGGCGCTGGCCAAGATGGTATCGGATTCTCATATGCCTGACCATTGTACAGGTTTGTTTGTGCATGCGCAAAAATGAAGATCTCGCTATAAAAAATGTTGCTTATAAAATGATCAGTGTAATTCCCAGTGGGTTGCAGTGCATTTGCCATAGTTTCGTAATGATCAATTGATTGGAATCCGAATAGGGTTCCTCTAGTGTAGACGCTAAAGTTGTTAGCAATCAATGTTGACATCGTGTCATATCTAACTGGAGGGAGCGGAAGTGTAAGGCGTGTAATGTTCTTATTCTTGAACGCGCTACTCATGATGAAACCTACCGTCAAAAATGATGCAATGGCCAATTGAAGGTGTTTCGATTTAGCAAATTTTTGGTCGATTGGGGTGCCTTGTTCTATCAAACAGTTAAAGCACCACACCACTACCAGAAACAAGTTGTGTAAAAATGCGCTGATCGATTGATTTGTCTCCGAATTGGACGCCAGTAACGACGAAAGTAGAGAAAATATTGCAATAGCTGCGGTTAGAAAACGCCAAATATGTGCGTCAAAAATTTGTAGGAAATAAACGAAGGCCATCCAAACGCCCATGACGTCTTTTTGTGCACAACTTACAAACTTGAGTCTTACCGGATGAAATTTGAAATGCGAAAAATCGTATTTTCCAACCGGACTAATAAATATAACTGGATGTACCCACCTACGCATGAATTCACATGGGATTTTGGCGGTTGTGTCCAATTTTAAGCCAATTACGGTTGAAGCCTCTCCACTTAGGTTTGTCAACGCCGCTCGAAGAAGCATTGTGTCGATCCGCCACCGCAAATTTTCCAAGAAATGAACGTCAAGGTCTTTGGGAGCGTTATTTCTTAATTCATGAATTCCCGTAATTAGTTCATATTCGGACACCGTTTCAAATGGACGATTTTCGGATTTGGAGATTTCTGTCCTGATCTCCGAAACCACAAACTTATCCCAGAATATTTTTCCAATGTTACGCCTATTTACAGTTTCTATCAGGTGATTAAGCTCAAATCTGTCTCCTACCTGTTCCAATTTTAAAGGCACAATACTTTTGCAATGCTCACAATACCGACATAACCAATATGACTCTGCCTTAGCCCCCATAACCATCAGTTCGCGATTGATGAACAAAAAGTCAAAATCCCACGAATAAAGATGGTAACGTGTCACTTGCATTGCGTTCGCCCAAGCCATGATATCGCTAAACCTAAAATCTCTGTACGGAATAAGAATCTCGTACTGATAGCGGGTGACGACAAACGGACGCATAATTACACCGAAGTCCTTTTGAAGTATGCTAGCTTGTCTGATGTTTGTGTTATTTTCGACATGATACCAAAATCTTAGGAACGGTGCTGGTACCGTAAAAATGTTCATTTTGTATTCTTTATCCCATTCGTAATACAAAGGATGTGTTGATTCGGATGGTGGGTGAATGTATAGGGTTGCCTGACATTTCCATGACTTTGCTCGGGCTGACATTTCAAAATCCGACACATCGTGACATTGGTAGAAGGAATTGTATGCCCGACACCTTGGAATGGTTTCGTTTCGACTAGGGAGCTTATGTACAGGATAGGTGCGCATTTGGCTAGTTGTAATTCCTCGTCCTTTATCGATGTTGAGTCTTCCACGCATTGACAAGTGGTATATCTTGACTACTTCATAGCGTGAAATTACCCATGGAACTGTTAAGGCAAGGAGATCATGCCCCTTGAAGTTAATGAGATGAACTAAGCAGTCATTAAACAATTTTTCGTGTTGATACAAGTTTACCGGCTCGGCGTCGTTTGGCCAAATCATTTTATATGTACCATATTCTCGCTTAATTTCATTGTTTTTCTCCGGTACAATAAATGATAGGACGCAAGTCGGCACCCACTGGAGGATGAGCCAATAGGCGAATGTCATGACGGCGCTTAGTGCGGAATTCTCTTTGTTTATTACTCAAAAAAGTCACCGCGGTGTAAGAGATACGGAATTTTTAAAGTGCATCGATGATCGATGGATAGCATTCCTACTTACGCTGATAGCTGAGTGCGACTAAAATCCTGGTTCCGAGAAAATTCCCAAGTGAACTACAATTATTTGAATGTCGCCTTCCCAAATATGAGGCTTTGCATAACCAAGACACATTAATATGTCGAAATATCTAATTGGATATTTCGACTATTTGAATGCCATATTTAATTGTGTCATGGAAAATTGCTTGTTTCTCCATAGTGCATCCAAAGTTAATGCTACACTAAAGGAGTTGCGTGTGACTAATAATCGGCGACAACTTTTGGAGAGGAGCTGGAAATGATGTTTGCCCGGTTTTTTAAAGTAAAAACATATCCAAGGTTGACGAAACCAGCCGCACTAGGCGTTTCAGGAAATGGAAGCTTTTATCGTTCAGCTAATGTCAATCCACGCAAGAGAGCGATGCAACTGATCATTAGGCAACACATCTAAAACTCCCGCTTTGAAATACCAGATATAATTAAAGACATTTCGCGAGAAACTTGTACAGGACACAGATTGTTAGCATGTCAAATTTGTCGTTCCGTGCTGCATTGACCAGATTTGAGAAGTACGGTACCACTAATCGCCGACAAATTTTAGAGAAGGGCTGAAAATAAATTACACGTATTAGCATTTTCCTTCACCGTTCCGAGGACAAGGACACCACACGATCAAGGTTTTTCATCCATCCAGTTATATATTTTAGCTTCCTACAACGAGATATTTTCGAGGCCTTTACATAAAAAGAGGGATGCAACCCAATAGCGATATCGTGCTTGAAATTTGCTGGATGTTATTAGGAAGACCACGTCATTTATTATTAAGAATATGTGATAGTTATACCAACATTGGATCGCGACGAGAGTTTTATTATTTGCCATTAATGGCTTCATAACTTGCGGTGCGTCCGAATATGCAAAGAAAATGTATTGTGGATTCATAAATTTCAATATCAATGGCCAGGTCAGATGAATGGTGATGACAATCTGCTCTTTTACTTGGAGGTTCAGTCGTAAGAAATCTACATTCTACAATAGTGACATGAATTTAAACAGACAGTGATTAAGGCTACCGGCAAACTATAATTTAGATTCGTCCAGTTCTTCGGATATTCGGATGGCGGACCCCGTTAAAAGAACCATAAGCACAAACAAATTCACCATGATATCTTCTTTGCAGGATATTGCTGAAAACAGTTCAACTGCTCGGTTGATCGTTCAAGTGATTCAAAATGACTGCGTACAGAACATCTGTACAAGAACATAGAATAGGCCGGTCCATAGAAAAGACAGGAAAATCTACTTGCTGTATGTCAACAGTTATCTAAATTGAAGATGCAAAAGATATAATGAAACTCTAAAAATAAAATGAACTAAACTTACACTAAGGATAATGATTGATGCGCACGAAAAGCCCATCCAAACTTACGTTTAGGGAAAAGCTGACGGTCAGCTGCTGACCTTTGTTCAAAAATTATCTTTGAGGTTATATATCCAAAAGTTGTGCCAGTTGGCTTATTACGACGGATAAGAACTTATGTCCACAAAATAAATTAGGATATTACAAATGATAACATAACATTGACGACTTTGTCGGAAAAATGGTCAAATTGAATCGCAAGAAAATTCATAGATTATTCGGTGTGATGCGAATGAAGAAGTTACTTATGCTGATGCTCAAGCAAAAAATACATATCTTTCTGTTGAAGGAAACTGGAAAATCATTTTATGAGTAAAGGAGTACGTTATGGACTTGGTCGTGACGGCAATAGCAATGATATTTATATAATTTTTATATAATAAATGTACATATAATATATAATCAATAATGAATTAAGTAAGGGATTATTTTGCCATGTTCTAATTTTTGGTTAATAAATTGAAGTCGTGTCGTAAGAGTGTACTAACTTGAAAAGCATGTAATCTTTTATGACGAAAATGGCCAATTTGAAAACACCCCGGTGTCGTAATTAGTATGGCTTACATTTTTTAGAAAATCAATTTGGAAATATGATATTATGTTATGTAAGCGGCTAAACTTATTGCAATGAAACATTGGTGTGAAGATATCCCTTTAAGAATCCACGCCCGACAAGATTACAATTTATTTCATTTTGGTGTAGACGTTACTTGTGTGTTCAAGAATTGTGGGTTGAATATTTTGTGAATTGGTGAAACCATTGGCTAAACTGAAAGGAAGGTATGTGCTTGCGCGAGTAATCCAATTATGAGTAGGAATGCAATCTCACTTTGCAAGCCACTGCAATGTGTTATGTCTTAATTTAGTGACAGTTGAATTTATTTAATTCAATTAAGTACCTATAAAAATCATAGGCTTTACTTTCTGCCGGTAACCGTTAATCCGACTGCCATTGAGTTTCAAATTCAGGCTTCATTCTCGTTTGCCATTCGAACATTAACATGGCTTACGGAGTTATTTCTAGATTACAGATTCACACTCTGTTCAATTACATATCATAATATCGAACACCACGTAATTACCGATGGGCTGTTTACCACCTCCACTTTATTTTTCGTTCCGCGCATGGACATATTAACTGGTGGCGTCAAAACATAAATTAATGTATATCGTCACTCGTTGCAGCTAAAAGCAGAAATGCTACTGTGTGTAATTGGAATTTGTACTTGTGTGCGTGATATTAGTACCAAATGAATACGAGACGTTACTTTAATGACGAAAATGTCTTGAATGATATTTTAGAACAAATCCTTTATCAATTAGGCTACTTCAGCAACACGAAAACATATTCCTCACTTCCGCTTAACCGAGCTTCTAAATCTCTGAACCGTGTTACGCTCAATGTGTCAAAGTTATGCTTGATGACGTCGAGCAATGATGATGGACACATATGAAGAGCCTCAAACCTTACAGAATTTACCTGATTTTTAGAGGTAATTAGTTGATAGAAGAAATTTCTCATTTAGGCGTCGGCAATTTAAATCAACATCAATTGCACCCAGTGAAATTGCTAAGTGGGGGTATTGTAAGATATTTGCGTTTCATTGAAGTATTTAAATTTGGAGTTGTTTGTTGGAACCTTGTAATTCCGTTTTCTAATGTGTGCTTATTTTTCACTCCGAATAATGGTACAACTTAAGCGTCCAAACTCTTCCCAAATGCTGTCAGTTTTAATTATGCTGGAGAAATAATGTGTGTATACAACATTCCGATTAAGCACCTCGTCTTAACTAACACATGATAACAGTTTAAATTGTTAGTATTTTAGCTACAATCTAAATGCCTCACCATTTTCGTCATTTTAAATTCCCAATCCGCTAAAACACAATTTGCACCCGCTCATCTAATCTTATGTTTGAAAAGCTCAAAGTGGTCAGCGACTAAGTTTGATGACGTCGAGTTAAGATGTACTATGCAATTAATAAATGCAAATGACGAAAAATATTTTTTTTGTTATAACTTCATTTAATCAATTACTGACTTCAGGCCGGGAATTTTTAATACCACATCCACTTTTTCTTGTGGTAAATGTACGAATTAAACAACAGTGCATACGTTGATTTTGAACCATTGAAATATATAAGTAAACGCCCCAATGTCGCGCTTTAATTTCCATCGATTAAGTTTTGCGGCTAGAAGTTGTATTGTTTGACAGTAAAGAAAGATATTTGCTGAGAATTATAATATTGATATCAATGTGATTGATTCAAGCGCGATTCAATGATTATTGAGACAAGCGCGTTGAGTCTCGCTAAATTATCCGAATTTATATTTTGTTTTTATATGCGTAAATGTGTAGTAGCTTCCCACAAATTATAAAATAAATTTGACATAAAGCCACAAGCACTTTGACTAATCATAAATGAAATAATAATTCCCTTTGAGAAAATGGCATTAGTTAGATTTTAACACGACTAGATGTTGGATTTTTCAAAACGTAACGCTCATACTCGTATTGGCAATCAAGGGAGTGTAGATCATCAATACTCGAAACCCTACTTGCACAGTTGTTACAAGTTAGATAGAAAATAGAGCACGCCGGAAAATTATATGAATTAATTGCTAAAAGAATTCTTGAAATTAGTGAACTATGAGAAAGCATAGAAAGTGGATGACAACATGCAATGGGCTATATTACGAGCGAATTCAGTTTGAATAATAATAAATGAGTCACCGTGGCTAGCTTTGCAAGTCTGACAGTATATCCAATAAGTAAAGCATGATAATTATATACCATGATTTTTTTAATCCAAGGAAATGGCGATGAGTACCAATTTCGTTTACGAAAACAGCATGACTAAAGTTTATACTCTCAGATTATTCTCTGCAACAAGTTGATCTTTGTAGTTAACACTTCCAATTTTGAGTGCTTATGTACATTTGGCATAACCATTTTTAATTATATTTATGGAATTGTATATTAAATTAAAGGTGGAGTAAATTTCATAGTAATTATTTATTAAACCCTTTTTTGCCAGAAACTTTTGCACAAAATCATTCGGCACTATTTAATTTTAATTTCGGCGGCTATTCATATTTAATCTTGCTATTTGAAATTGCTAACGTCAATGTGTTAAATTGACCATGGCCATATTCGCAGCACTTCCCAATCCGATGTATAATTCATGGTCTAATAGTATAATTCAAAAATATAAGTACTACAGTAGTATAAAAGCAATGTTTAATCATGTTCTACTCAACAAACACGGAATTGTTTGTAACTTTTCGCATTAAATTTTAAGCCCATTAAATGGAGAACCCGATTGTAACACGTAACAATTGCAGGTTTCTTCGGAATATATCGTGAGTTTAATTTTGTGCGGAAACATTGAAAAACCACATTGCATTTTATTTTCACGGTTGAAATATTTTGGTCTCGCTATTCGCAGAGATCTTTTGGTTCATCTTTAAACTGTAAGGATTAAAGTCCCCTTAATAAATGTGTCCGATATTATCTGCTTAACGTTTCTCTTCGTATGTATAATCGTTCTATTGGATGCTCGTAAAAGTTCTAAAATCATGCCGTTTGAGTTGTAGTAATGATGGCATTACGCCTTATCGTTATCGCATCTAAATTATCCTTATGTTGATTATGTACCAATGATTAGCGAAACGGTTTGATTCGACTTTATTCCGTAAGAATAACAATGACATGTGACAAGCAGCTGGAGAGATGATTGAATCTACAAGCTGCAACATTCATAATTGAGATATATATACTTGTACTGTGAGATTACACACATTAACTATTTTCATTTTCGGAAAACCACTTCGATTCATTTTGGAATTTGAACTCCATTTTTGTTAAAATAATACCTTCGGGTAAGGAGACTTATTGGTAAAGTTTGGAGCCGCTAGGTTCCCAAATGCGGAGGTCAGAGGTCAACACGTTCAATACGGTCAATCAATACAATGAAAACATTCGCCCACGCATTTACTTTCGGTTTCAAAGATAATTTCGGAGCAATGCTTCATTTGAAATAATACGTCCAAGTATATACTTGATGAGTTTCAAACAAATTCATTTATTTTATTGAATCAACGTTGTTACGATAAAATTTTGTAAATGGCAGTAAAATACGAAGTTGATTTTATTTTAATTATATGGAGAAACTGAAAAGTAACGTAACAGTCTTGTCCCGTCGATTTTTTAATGAAACCGGTCCAGTTTTGTAGAGAATTTTTCGCTGATTCCAAATATGCTTGTCATTGTCCCGACCAAGTTGATCTGTGGGCTTAACAGAGGAAAAACTAAACCGGGTTCAGCTTTTGAAGACAAGCTTATTGCGGGGTGTATCAAAAATCCACAAATCCAAAAAAAAATCCACACGTCCAAAAATCCACAAATCCAATAATCCACAAGTACAAAAATCCACAATCCAAAAATCCACAAAATAAATTAGTGTTTAACTTGCGTCAAGTTGGATTAGATTGCTTCAGGTTAGGTTAGGTGAGGTTGGTATAGGTTATATATTTATAAAGATAGGTTAGGTTAATTGACGCTAATTAATTTTGTGGATTTGAGTTAAGAAGTAGTATGCAAGTAATAACTTCAAATGATAAGCAAGGAAATGATTTTTAACGCTCCTTTAATTAATTACTGAATTGGGCGACGGACGTAGAACTATATTACCAAATACACTTAAATTTAATTTAATAAATTTAATAATACAAGCAATTTAAATTTCGGACCATTGAAGTAAAAAAAAGTTAACGACCCCAAAGTCTCCCTTCAATTTCAATCGATTAAATTGTTACGGCAACAAACTTTACTTAATTGAAAGAATGGAAAGATACTTATCGACAATGATAAACTTGATTCAAATGTGATTGATCTTTGATCTCTGATTGATTGGAGTTTTAAGATTCTAGAAATAAGCAGTTTAAGTCAACTGGGATTTCTTGTCCACCGAATTGTTACTGTTTCCATGCATGTTCGTAAGCGTTGGCTGCATGTTTGGCTCGACACCACTAAATGTGAATACAAAGGGATGAAGTTTTTAAATCATGGTAAGTCGGTTAGTTCATGATTGGGTAATGAAATGTTGTAGTGAAAAAGTAAAAATTGAAATATATTTTTTCGTGTATGACATCCCATTTGCTTCACCAATTACTCGAAATAAGTAATTAGCGCACCCAATACTTCGAGTTTCACAAACCGTGAAAGCTTCCATGAACGAATGTGTTGCTGAGTGTTATGGTGAAAGCAAACCTTACTTTATAGTCTGTCATAAATACAAGTTGCGATTAAATGGTTTAAACGTGCTCTAGTATTGGAAAGATCAGTAGTAATAATTTTTATACAAAATATCGCAATTTTTGATAAATCTTGGAGAGCAAGAGCATCAAGATAATACTTCCTTCTTCACTTGAAACCGTGAACTTAATTCGTTAAGTTTAGTCAGTTTTGTGCGTTGAGTCTTGCTAAATGCTCCGAATTTATGTTTAGTTTTCACATGTCTAAATTAGTATTGGCTTCCCACAAATTAAAAAAAATCACGTAAAGCCAATAGCTTGTTGGCGAATCATTAACGAAACAATCGTCCCCTTGGAGAAAATCGTATATGTAATTGAATTTTTATTATGAAAAGATGTTGAATTTTTAACAAGTTAACTCTCAAACTCGAATTGACGATCAAGGACAGGTTGTCCTTACTTGAAACCTTAAGTGCACTTATTATAAGTTAGAGACACAATAGATTTCGTCAGAAATGTATGTGAATTAAGTGCTAAAGGAATTTTTGAAATTAGTTAATTATGCAATGTCATTGAAAGTAGATACCGTGGGATTTATGGAAAAAGCAAATTCAATTCGACTAACCATAAATGAGAAACGTCAACGTCGTTGGGTTTGCATATCAGACAGCTTGTCGAACTAATAAAACAGGTGTCTAAGTACCGATGAACTTAGATTGCATCTATGGAAATGAAGGTGAATATCAATTTCTCTTTGGAAGAAACATGACTAAACTATGTACCGTTTTATATTTTGCTATGAAATATGTTGCTTTATTCCAACATCCCCTTTTGAGTGCCTATTATCATTTGGAAGAATTAATTTCAATTTTATTTAATGGCATTACAAATTATATTAAGCGTCGAGAAAATTTCATAATAATTTTTAACTAAAATTCTTTCCAGTTATTTCGGACAAAATCATTCGATAATTATTTAGTTTTAATTTGGGCTACTATTCATACTTAATTGTGGTAATTTCAATAAGTAACGTCAATGTATTAAATAGACACATGCATATATTCGCAGAAGCAGCTTCCCAACCCGCTTATCTATTTTACGTTCTAACCGCATCAATGAAATTTGTATGTATTGCACTAGTATAAAAGAATATCTTAATCATATTGTACTCAACAGGCACGAAATTATAGCTTGAGGCGCTTAAACTTAAACTTTATATGTATCTTACGGGTAGGATATGGAGGTCATGTAACATCGACGCCTTCGTTGGCAAAATTGAGAACACGATCGTAATATGTGCAAACAGGTAGCTTCGGAATCTTGTCGTGAGTGATTTTACTCTTTCATATGTGATAATAATTTGTCTACACAGGAACATGTACTGTGGAAACAATCTGAGAAAGTATAAAAATATTTTATTTTAACAGTTCAAGGCATCAAGGCTTTGCGATGATGATGAAATTGGTAAACTTGTAATTTCGTGAAACCTTTTGGAAAATATTTAAGCTGTACGGATAAATTTCTCTTATATATTTTTCCTATGAGTGAGTGCTTAGATACATACGTATTCCTGATGCCGAATTATATTACAGTTTAATAGATATATCAAATATAGTTTTCTTGACGTTTCTCTATCTCCATTCTATAACTCTTTCGCTACTCTTTGAATCTGGATTTGATATTCGAATTATGTAGCCATGTTTGTTAAATTACCAATATTGGGCTCCGTAGAGGCCACTTAAATAAACCATAGTCGAATGGTAACATCCTTTGGTATTCAAAGGAACATAGTTGCATTAACGTCCGCGAGCACAGAAACCTACCCAACTTACTCTCCTGTGGTTCTTTTGAGGAGATTCAAAATCGAGGTTTATGAGAGACATTCCGGTTAAAATAAACCACAATGGAGCAACGGGAAAGGATATTAGTCAATGAGTAGGATTTGAATCTATTAAGAGCAACATCTTTGATTTAGCGGATACCCCCAAGTTATCACTGACTCGGTTTATCTCGAGTTCGCCGTGCAGTTAACGTTTCCATCCAAACAACGACAAATAAAAAATAAATCATTGTTTTGTCATATAGCATGTTTTGCCAAGCCTTCTCAAAATCAACCATTATGTTCTACTTACGAAGTATCAATCAGTCTCACCTTACTTTACAAAAACTTTTCAAGTATGACGACGTCCAGCAGTGGCGTTATATATATATATATATATATATATATATATGCTGACTTATTCTAGTTTAAATTTAAAGACGTTGAAGACTGCAGCGATTAATGTGCCAATGGGCTTGATTTGAAGAATGCAGTAGTATAACCATTGCTAGCCAACTTCACAGTGAAGTACACCAGCTAAGAATGAGTTCCAATGTAAGGCAAAGACGCTATAATTACTAGAGCTAAACTATCATCCGATATTTAGCTCCAGTAAGCTCCAGTAGCTCCATCTATGATTCACCGTTCCAGTCGGTTTAGATACGAAATAAAAATTACGTCACTTGGCAAGATATATACAAAATCCACATTATTTTCAACCACTTGTTTACTATTATGTTTATTTGTTTTCTTTGTATACATATTTTAACTTTTATATGATTCATACGTTAGTTAAATATATTACCATAATGCCTTAATTACAGCACTGATTTGTGCAGTTCTGAATGCGATGGTACCAGTACGATGGTGGTGCAAGGTCACATGAAATCTCATAAATTATTTGACACATTGGCGACTGTATTGGAAAAATTGCTCGACGGAGACGTATTATATTGCAGATACTCGGGATCGCTCGTCGGTGCGAAATAAATGAAGAAGTGAGTTTATAGTTCTGGTATTTTAGCAAACGATTTGACTGTCTTTATGCTGAAGCCAACTTCGAAATGAAAAGTATTTTATGAGGAAATGAGTTTGCAATTCGGGGTCGTTCAGACAATCGCATATTTATGTGTTTCCCGTTCGGTGAATTGTTTTATTGGCAAAAGTGCAAATATGAAATGATCTTTGGGTTCGAATGTTGTACAGCAGGATGGTACAACTATTGACAATTTTGACGTATCAGAAACCGTAATCATCTTTGCGGCAGAGGTATGGTTTACGTTGATTGGAAGACTGATGGTCAAATCTAGCTTAGGTTAATGTTGTATTATGTATACCCAAAGACATGCGTATTTGTATGCAATATAAGTACTACGATATGCTACACAATATAACGAAAATGATTTGATTTCTATTTAGGTACGAAACTTTATCAACTAGATTTCTTATATAAATATAATATCCTTGCACCTATAATTGCCAAAACAATATCTATTTACTTATGAAATTTCGTTACAAGTGTCAAAGTAATTCTTGATGACGTCGAACAATGTTATGTTTCACGTGTTAGTAATGACTAAGCAGTACAAAATTAAGCTGTTATGTTGTGAAGTTTTCTACCCAGTTGTTTGAAGAAACATTTATTTTTCATATCGGGAATTCAATACGATTCTCAATTGTGCACACTTTAAGTGCTAAATGTGCAAATCTCAAGGCCTTACAGGTTTTGTTGAAATATTTAAGTTCGTTATTTTTTATTGCACGATTGGATACAATAATAATGCGTTTTGATATGCGTCACATGTAAACATTTTCTTCATTCCAGAAGGTGTGCCTTAAAAAACTCCACGTGTGGGCATAGCATCTACGTATGTGCATTAGCAAATTTTAGCGTATGGTCGTGATGTGAAACATGATTTAATAAAATAAGCTGGCTGTGCATTTCATTACTACATCAGCGTACGCAATTAGAAACTTGATGGGGTTATTTTTTCGTGTTTATTGTGTCATTTGGCGCGCCGAGAAGTAATTAAGCATAACGTCCATACTACTTATTCATTTCAGCTTCAACTTGACTGCTACATCTGGGCCATATTAATCTGTACTTCAATTTGATGACAACAGGCTTGAAATAAAGTTTGATGACGTTTAATTTCTAGAAGTGCATATTTTGCAAATTATTCATACAGTTCCATAGAATCTCAAAATATCTATGATGAATGTATTTATGTAACAATGTTGAGACAGGCTTGGTCATAACCAGGCAATTTTAAGCTATTAGGCGCCTGAACTAATCTTTCTGGAAATTGTTTCGAAGTTGATACTAATCACAGATTAAAACCAGTGCAAAAAACTATTAAATCATGAATGATTCTATGGAAGTTATCAGGATGATTTGTTTTTGTACTTCAAAAGATTGCTTCCAAAAATTGTAACCTAAAATGTTACCCGAATTGTTCAGGTACCTTTACCTAGTTTTAGCATAAACAATTGAAATTGGTGAAGGTATGCAGATCTAAACTGAATAAAACTGAGTTAAACTAATTTAAGTGAAAACGTTGTGGGCTTTCCACATCGTTTTATAACACAGTGACGGAATTTATTTCATCAGGTGCGTAAATGCTTGTTTGCATTGTGAACCTGATTTCAGGTGAAGTGTGCAAAAAGTTACTGGCACAATGCTGCCAGATCGGTAACTTCATTTGGGCCTTCCTTTTCCAGCAAAAATTCATCCAATTTTACTCTGATTCATAACAGCATTCACAGCAGATTCCCGATACTCATTTGGCTGTGCAAACCAAAAGTTAACCATCTATCGTCCATTTGCACTTAAAAACTTATTTGAATTTTATTTGTTGAGATAAAGCAACTGGTAGAAGTTCAAACAAACTTGTAATTTTCTACTTCAAATGTTGCATGTTTAACTCCACTTCGACACAGGCTTACAAAAACTCAACCTACGAACTTGTAAAACTTTCCCCGCAGCAATGCATCAACTAACGGCGTTCAAATCTTTAAAATATTTTTTACGTGTATTGCTAATTTTTATTGGCGGATTCAATATGAAGTTTTCCAGTTGTGTGAATCAGCTATTTAGTTTTTTATTTTTTAGGACTTTAATATACTTTTAATCAATAAAAAGTTATTACAGGTAATGGTGATCAGTTTCAAAAATAATGGCAAAAATGTGAGAATGGGAATGCTGCTTTCTTTTTCATTTATTTAAGGATAAATCTCGCAAAATAAGTTATTAGTATATAGTGATTACTTGGTTTGCTGAATAGAAATTGCACCATTCTCACCGATTAATGCCACAATATTAAGTTGATCCATAGTGGTGTTCTCAGCAAATTGACAAGCCACATATAGAACTGGAATTCATGGAACCCATGCCGGCCGTGGTAACGGACCCTGTCATTTTGATAGTTTGAAAAGTTTAAATGAGATTAAATTTTAAGACACATTGGGTTCCTATTTTACTTGCCTTTGATGTCGCATGACATTACAACATGGTTCAACTAAATGTCGAACTTATGTATTAATTTTGGAGACCTTTCTTCGTTTTTTAGATAATTCAATGAGAGTGTTCAAGGTTGCATACCTTCAGCATGCACTCATAGTACATTATTTGATACAATAATGGCAGCCAGGTTTTCTAAATTGGTTGTCAGTTGAGAAACATTAACAACATAAATGTGAAAATGGCCCCATCAATTGATAATTATGTCATCAGGTCAGAATTGTGGAGGATCTTGTGTAAATTAACTGTTCAATCATGTTATTTCTGATCATAAACTAAGTAGTATTTAAAATACTGGTGCTGAAAATCTAATTTAAAAAGCGTGACAGATTTATATTTTGTGAGGGAAATAGTTTGGGGAGCTTGTCGTGAATAATGTTGCATATTTGTCAGTCTCAGTTAAACATTTGTAGTCCGACACATAAATTTTGATTATTATTATTACGGATTAGTGCAACTTATTGTGGAACACACTTCCAATGACAGCTTATCTATAATCTACTAATATATAATCTTAAGTTTTCCTCCTCAAATCACCGAGTTCTTTACCATACACGTATTCGTACAAAATCCAGCTAATACGCATGTATCCTTGAGCTTCCACTGACTTGCTGACATGTATGTATACTCATAGTTAATGTCGTTAGAAATTTGTAATATGAAAAGATTGGTAAACAAGGAAATTGTTTATCACAACAACGGGTTATGCTAGGAAGTAATATGAATGCTACTACTAATTGGAAAATACCATGCATAATAATTTTGTAAATCATATATACAAACAACTAACATTCTGCATTACATTCGCTTTGCATTTGCAAATTGATCAAACAACAACTAATTCATTTTGGATTTTCGTTCAAATTGGAAGCAACTCAACATCCTACCACTACTGCGCACACACATTACAAGCCAGTTGACGACGTTTCTAAGCATTCAACAGAGTGTACTAATAATTTCCGGCGTAGAGGCTGTTCGTTTGGAATGGAAAAATTTACACCAAAATGTATACATAGACGGAATCAGGGGAAAAACTGATACAGAAATGACCGATGAGAACCGTTACTCGGCTTACACTTCAAAAGTGTTCGTTACATTCTTCAATCAATCTTAACAAATAAAATACGACGAACCAAAGTCTGATTTTCTTCTAATGTTAATTTTTCTTTTCCAATATTTCTGATTCCCCTAAATTTGAACAAATAATGGCGCATTATTATTTAGCAAGGTATTCAGTTGGTTGCTATTAAATTTAATGACGTTGAATTAATCATTAAAAGACATGTGTTACGTGCAAATGATATCAAAATATAACTTATGTTTTAAACGTATCTTTACAAAAATACTAATTTCTATCCAGTAGCCTTCACTGCTGCATTTGCCGCTTTTCATGCTGTGAATGTATCTTCGTATTTGTTCTAACTTCATAAAGTCATTACAAGTATTGTAATTAAACAGTCAGGCAACATACCAGAATAAATTGAGTAACATGGACGTTTGTAACGTCAAAATGGTTCCACGAACCCTTCACTTACTTCATAGGTCGAAACCTCCAAAGATGGCGAGTTGTAGTGATGTTGTTGTGTCTTGTTCCAAACTTGTTTATTAAATTGAATGTCTGGGGTAGATGAATAACGCGAAACGCATGAGGAAATGAGTTTGCAAAATTAAATAGTCTTCTGCATGTATCCGATTATGCGCATTCAACTTATTTGCCGAGGTGCACCTTTGTAAAATACGCGACACAAGATGTGATTTTGTCCTTCCTTAAATTACGATTTATGTGTGCTGGAATACGTAATTTGTACAATTGCTGTGTCATGATCCAGATCATTTGGTAAAGTATATCACCTAATTTGAAACTCACAAATCATTCCGGACAAGACTAACTTATAAATTTAGTATCGGTAAACTTTACTTGATAATTTACATATAATAATTTAGTCTCGCTCTGGAATGCATTATAAAATACATATTTATTTCAGATATGTGAAAATTATATGAATATACAAATTATGACCAGAAATTAATCCACATTGCGCGATTTTTACCAATGTTGGTTTTTGACGTCTTCCTATAAAATGCTAAGGGCACTGATGAAAATAGGACTGTTAGGTTGGGAGGGTCCTTACGGGAAATTAGATTGGTTTGTTAACTGTATTGATAATGAACGTAACGTTACAATCTGAAACGGTCAATTGACAAATTAATGGTGAACTTAATCGGATAAGTATACATGCAATTTTGGATAGGCACCTCATTTTTATGTTCATCAGTAAATTTTATTTCTGTCGCTGTATTTTATTCATTGTGTACATACTCCTCATCAGAAGCAAAGTATTTTACCGCTTGGATAAAATTTTGCACTACCGATAAAAATTTGAGAATCCTGATACCAAATAGTTTCGAGGAGTACCCAACAAAACTATTTATTCATATATATTTATTATAAATAGTCTTCCCATTCTCAACGATTTGCAGTTTATGTTCGTTACCAATTTAAATGGGCTTGCTCAAGGTTACATACAAATAGTGCTATAAGTTCTACAATAATTGAGGTTTAGCAAATGGAGCCAATTGAGTAATAGTGATGACTGCGATGTCAAAAGGACTACTCGTAAGTAACATTCATCTATGCATGTCATCTATTTGGGTGAAGGTTTGTAGTTGTGGTCCAGAATGTGTATCGTCATCAATTCTTGCTACATTTAAAGAGCTTGAAGATCGCAATATTTAATATAAGTACCGGGTCAGGTTGCAATTGGCAAGCAATGCGGCCAGACATCAAGTGGGCAATGATATATTGGAATGAAGGATGTGTCTAGAGCAATTCACAACATCTTCACTGTGCCAGAGGTCGCATATGACGGATTTGCAATTCTAATTTCGTAGCCTGATTTAGGTTAGTTTGCTTCGAAAACAGGAACAGTTCTTTAGTCAACTTGTGCAGATGAACAACCCACAATGAGTACGCTCTGAAACAATTGAGTGCGGAAATATTGTAAGAATAGTATACTTAATTTTGTTCTCAATAATCCGACACCGTTTCTACCGCTGTTTCCTTCCGAAGGTGATAACTTCTTGAAAGAATAAAATGCGAAACGGAGCTTATCAGTAGATCACAAGGAATAAGATTTAGACTCCGGTTGATGTGCATACAAGACAAAGTACAATGGCACATATCATATTAAATGTAGCTTGTGTCACCTTAACTATTTAAATATATCTATAATGCTGACATAAGCGTTGCAATATTGAGGACTGAAAAACGTTATTGAGCAACAACAGCAATTAAGCAAAGACTTTAGTGGAACAGATCAAAACTCTGGGCCAGTCAGCCAATGTGTAGCATCAGTGGCTTACTTCAGCTCACCAATAAATTTGCCCAAAATACCGAGCCTTATCGGAGGAACGCCTAGGTTGTATCTTTAGATATGTTTCAAATTTTCTTTCAATTGAATATTAATTCTTCTTTACAGCGTTTAACTACTTTTATTATATCTACCGATGAGGCAAAAGTTATACTCCTATACCTTATTTAGTACTCGCATAGCATGAAACAATAATTGATGGCGCTGAGACTACATTCGGTTAGGATTAAAAAGTTCAGGTGGACGTTGTCAATATTTGACGAAATTTGTAAAATTGGCGAAATAAAAAGAGAAAATATTAGCAACTGTAAATGTAAATTCTGCCTAGGATATTTGAATCACAGATTAATCATTTGTAGCTGTGCCATTCAGTCTTGTGTTCAAACAAAATCATTACTAAATGAACGAAACTGGAATTACTCTAAAACGGTAATTCATGGATCACAAACTGACGAACAGCTCAAGAATATGCAAGCGCGTAGAAATACGTAGTAAGAGGATAAAACCCGTAAAATTTGAAGTATGTTCTTTTCTTTGTACATCATCAATTATTCGAGATGCTACTTAAGATGACTTTAATGTTTACAGTGACATTAAGTAACAAAATCTGTATCAGTTAAAATATGATGAATGGGCTTAGTATTTACAATCCAACCGCTTTATTGCTTTAAACTTAAGATCCGTCACTTGACGCTTCAAACTACATTTACCACAAAGGATTCAAGAACACCTGTGCCCACTTTAAAATCCAATAGGCTTGAAATAAAATCTGGTGACGTTCAAGTGAAAATAGTACATATTTCACAAAGTTCTTGCTAAAGTTTCATAAAATCTCATGGTGTCTATGATGAATGAATCTAGATCGCAAATGTGAGAAAAGCGTGATTAGAAATGCGAAATTTTAAAATAATAATTGACGCCTGACTCAGTCTTGTTGAAAGATGGTTAGAATTTGAAACCGTTAACGTTTCAATTGACAGCAATGTAATCAATGGTTTCAATTGTGTAACATTTACGACGGTATCGGGAGAATGTTCCAACAAAGTCGTGTCTAGGTTCTCAGGTTTTGTTCATTTGGTGCATGAAGATAATAATGTAGGGCTAATTTATAGTGACGGTATTTATATAACAAATTGAATGCCATGTTGAAGAAAATAACTTGAAGAACAGTTTTTGAGGAAATGAGTTTGCTATGGGCTTGTCATAGCTTGCATTTCCTAATTTGCCTTTTCTCATTGTTATTCACTGGTCACGACTGAATTTGAGACTGCTACATTCGAAGGTTGTGGAAAGCACTTCTCACGAATCTAAATGTAATTTCATAAATAAATTTATCGGCACAGCTGTGAAAGCAAAAAACTTTCCGTTACGACGATGAACATATTGGGCTCCCAAAACCTCCCAATTCTTACTTGCTGCAATGCCAGTATTGCGTTTGCTCCCTGATAATAAATTAATAAAGGAATTTGTGTTGCATAGGCAATTCTATTTAACAGTTAACGAATATTTTTTCTCAACAATTTTTCTACTCGGAACACCAGCAAGTGTTGGTACAGTTTCAAAATTGTGGGTACGTCAAATAATGGGATGGAAGAGAACAAAACCATTACTCACAAGAAGAAATGATTAGCGCAGACGCCGTTACGTTTGAAACTGAAACAGCGAGGTGAGCATTGTTACATTTTGCCAAGGCAAATTGGTAGCAATGACTTTTGAGCTGCATTGTGAATCAGCCTATCCTTTCGCAAAAACCTAAATATGTTATCAATCGCGACGTTATACTCTGGCCCTTTTGATTAGTTAATAAGTTAATACAACTTCGTCAGGCTTTAATTTTCGTGTTTATTTTAACAGTCCGGTAAAAATTTAGAAGGAAATTGTTAATCGGGTTCAAATAAATATGCAGGTTGATAATCTGTCGATGTGGGAAGTCCAAATGTAATACTACAGGGTGACTTTCATAGTAAGACATTTGTCTATTTTACGAGCAAATCATTTGCCATTAGCTTGTAGTCTAGATAATGACATATTTGGTAATTGTCTACTTTCTTTTCCATTTCATAAACAAGGATACAACATGAAATGGTCTTCTGTTGCTAATGAAGGGCTGTAGAGGAGGTATTTACCAAACCGGAACGCTCAATCACGGGCTCATCGAATATGTTCATACTTAGCATATTTTAGTAGCATACCGTATCATAAACTCACTGACTAAATTCCCAGACCCAATGTTTTGATATACGGGGTCAGGGGTCACCACATTCGGCAAAAGTGTCCAAACGGTGCTGCCTCTCCTGCCAATACTGCTACAGATATTTTAAAAATCTTTTTTGCACCGTAATCACAAATGAATTATCTAGAACTTTATGTCCACGAGTATGCCAATGTGGTACCTGTGAACATAGTAAATGTTCCAAATGTGTAAACTAAGCTTGACGACGTCGAACAATGCAATAATTTGCGATAGGGAAAGGTTGTCATGCGCAACCAGTATATCAATGTGCACTTTAGTAAGTGCACTTTAACACGAAGGGCTTATTTACCAGTTCACTGTTTCTGATGATGGGTTGTGGAATAAATGGAATTCTTTTTGTAGACGAATAGCTGGAAAGCAGTCTAATTTAATGCGAAAAAACATGTGAACAAAAACGTTGACGTGGAATCAGATATCTGTCTATTTGCTATTTACTGGAATAGTTTCAGAATGATTACACGTGCTCAAGATGTGGTTTCCTGTATATTTTGTGCACTGCGACGTCAAATTCGAAGTCATCCAGCTGGAGCATATTTTATTTCCGCAAGTCAATGACGCAAATTCCGTTGAAGATGATGTGCGCTTTTCGACAAACTTTGATATGAAGTTTTCGAACTATTGTTGGGAATTTCGAAAACACGACGAAAGCGTTATTAGATATTTAGTGTTCATTCCAACTCAGCAAATACAGCAACTATTATTTTCAACTCGAGAATTTAACTCAATATCAATCTCAATTGCACAATACTGGAAGTGCTGAATGTGATTTTTCAAAACCTTGAAGATTCGTTCAAGTGCTTAAATTCGGAATGTTTCATTAGCAATATTGGCTATATTCCAACTTGTTATGTTTACATTATATCACTCTTCTCTCGGATTAATATCGCCAAACGTCCTACTCTAAATTCATTTTGAGTTTCAACCCACTTCAAACGATAGATGGACGGCTCTTACCTAAACCTACATTTAATTCCAAAAAGCTAATAATACTGATTAAGCACGTTCAAGTTGTAACATGACATGCTTCAAAAGGTATTTTCTAAAGTTTGATAGAATCTCATGACATTTATGATTAATTAAATTTTATCATGCTAATGGTAGGAGAGGAGAGAAAACAAGGAGAGGGAAATTATAGGAATAGTTGCAACAATAACAACACTAGAAACATATTTTTCTCATGTTGTTGCTGTTGCAACATCTGAAAAAGAACCTTCTTTTGTAATTGGTTTCTACATATTTGCTAATTTGCGGAAAGAGAGCGTGACACTCAATATAATTTTAGCTTTATTTTTCAGTTGAGAAGGTGATTAAATCTGGTGCATATTAAAATGAATTGAAACCGATCGTGGAAAACAACAAATCTCGATTCCTGTCAACCAATCCGCAATGTCATTGGGCCACTCCAACTAAACAATAAATTTACGAACTATAACGAGCCACACGGACGCGTTTTCCGTATAGGAATAGTTGGTTTTGACGGAATATTAATTTTGGATTATCAAGTTTATCCACTTGTTTGATTATGTTCACCCACAAAATGGCAACATTTATCTGTAGCCTAATTAACGTCAACGAAACGGTATTTTGTGGCGTTGAAATGCTGAACGTCGACGTCGTGTGCGGTGCAAATGTGAGTCAAAATAAAAGTAAGATCAACATCTTGTCTTTGGATGCATTGTGCAACTAAAAAGAATTGGTATGAAGTGTTTACATTTACTACCATCCATATCATATATTTAGTACTGGGACTGTGAGTAAAATATTAGAAACAATAATTTCCAATATAATCAATAGCTCAAGTATATCATTGTATAAAACCAGGTAGACATTTCTCAAATCCCCGTGAGCAATTCTTTGCATTTTGAAAAAAAATTACACTCAATTTTTGAGATTTACTCCCAATAATAGATCGTGCAGTGTGGGTGAATGAGTTATTGTACATAAATCTATTTAAATAAGATTGATCTCCCTTGACCCTTGGCAAAAATTACTAGGAAGTTTGAAAATAACCTGTGAATACAAAAAACTTAAGCATTGGCTCCAATTGATAATCGATTACTTACAATTAGTGTCATATGTTTTATATACCTTATAAATTACTTGCATCCATAGTATTAATTAATTAATTAACTTGCTGCCTCGATAGTATCAAAGCCATTCTTTATCGAACCACATACTGCGCTGAATTACTCGGGCCTAATAACCTGCTTAGACGAAAACTTTCCATCAACACCGGTGAGCCATACTTTTCCTCACTCAGCACAAACAGGTAGTCTACATCAAATATGCGTCTCCGTAGATCAGTTAATTCTTCCTATTTCACAGTCATCTTAAATGGAGTTAAATTGTTTAAAATATACTGTTTTCACTTTAGTCTACAGAAAAGACACTGACACTAGTTGGTATGAGAACTTCAATTCACGTATAATCAAGACGACGTGCAAGTTTACGGTGTTCAAATATACCATCTAAACATTAAATTCATCAATCGAATTATCATTCAATTTAATTAGCTTTCTAGCAACTGATACAATTATAACAAACCACTTGGAATGGTCATGTAATAATCAGAGGACCAAACCACAAAGCGAGATTTTCCTCTGGGATTTGCCACTATCTAACTTATTTTTAGTATCCTATATATTTCAAATATACTTATGGATATAATATACAAAATAATCCTTTCTAATTTTATAACTGTTCATGACAAACAACTTCCCCAATCTCCTACCTTTCCAATAAGTTTCGTCCCCAGTGTCCAAGTAATGTTTGATGACGTGGAACAATGTTTTGATTGACGTGCTTGAAATGTTTAAGCACTAAGAAATTTTTAATTTACACGGGGGAATTTAACTCGATATCAATTTCAATTGTACACACTGCAACCTGTATGCCAGCTTGCAGCATCTTGTATATTTTTTACGGTTTTTAAATTCGTGAAATTGAAAGTGAAATGGTTGAAAAAAGAAAGAAGAAACCATTTTGGTTTGTACTTCAGAATATCGTTTCCAAATTGTAACGTGATAATGCAAGTCTTTACAATTCGTATTTAATTAAAGCACAGTAGATTCTCAATAAAACACAATTAAGGGAAATGATGTCAAGGCAATCTTAAAATATCGTTTATTTCATCCACAATTTGCAAAATCCTTTTAAATAAATCATATGTGATTCTTTTCCGAAACTGTCATCCTTTTCTGAATCACTCTTGCCTGAATTTTTATATTGATATATGCAGAGAAAAATCATTATTTACTATTAGCTACTCAATTATATTGCTTACAATTATATATTGTTAGCTAAGACGTCTCTAATATTATTTCCCAACCATGTGAATAAAACTAACAACAGGTAAATCGAGAGCATTACTACTACTTGCGTGAGCGAAATTGATTGTGTTGAGGCTTTCAATTTGTGAGAATAAGGCCATGACCAGCTTATTTTCATTCTCAATCACAAATCAAGTACATCTCTCCACTGTACTGCATGTAATTAATACGGCATGCCGCTTAATATGATGATTGTCAAATGGATTACTTCAACAAATCCATCAGTGTACTTAAGCCAAAGGGTAAATTTTTATCTATGTGCTAAATCCCGTTCCAAGGGTTAAACTAATGTTTAATGACGTTGAGTAATGTTATGATTGACGTGTTCATTAAATTCTAAAACGCTACAGAATAAGCTGCAATGCAGTAATATTGATTGAAGAAATTTCTGATTTTCGTGTCGAGAACTTGGCTCAATATTTATGAATCTCTATTGTACAAAACTGCAAGTGCTAAATGTGCACAATCCCCTTGTAGATTCGTTAAAGTAGTTAAATTCGGAAGGTTTTATTGGCATGATAAGCCATGTTCCAGAATAGGATACGCAGAAAGCGTTTCGTTGATATGATCCCATAATTGCCAGTTAACCATTTAGTCTAATATATTGTAAGACCGAGACAACTTATTTGAATCATTAAACAATCGTTGATTATTTTAAACGATAATAAATCAGGAGTCACTTGATGAACATAAACGCTGCTATGTTCCAAACCACAATGGTTGGCAAACTTATCTGAATAGGTAACAAATGTCTCCATTTCGCAAGTTGTAAGTGAAGTGCAGTTGGAGGTTGATATAATGGGCGTGAAGCGAAGGTAACTTGTTTCCTACTATTACGGAGAACAGAATTTGCGTAGCCAAGGATACTTCAGTGAATAGTTTTGTGAATTTGTTTTGTGATCTATAGTATTTACTGTATGCATATTATTGATCTTCACGGTTAGGGAAGCGAACTTAACTGTGCCATTCCATCTTCACTTGTAACTGGCTGTATTTAACAACACCTCACCGTAAGTGATACAAGGACACAACATCATCTCGCATTAACAAAGAGGCATGCATCTGCTTTTTAGAACACTTAACGATATCCACGACAACTATAAAATCTGCATTTGCTCGTGGTCGGCATTACTATATGGTGAGTTTATATTCTGAAGCCATTTTCCACGCGACTCCCGAGGGTTAAAATCAGGAGCCCCATGTCCGAGCAGCTGTATAGCGTTTAAATGATACATATGGTTTTTTGGCCTCAATGTATATGGTTTCGGGGGTCGCGTAGAAAATGGTTTCAGAATATATACTGTTTTAAATGTACACTACTTAAAACCGTGAATATAATATAAACTGCTTCAGAATATGCTTTGCGACAAATTCACAAATCTACAATGACTAATGTCCGAGTCGGATTCTTCCATACCCCAGCTAATATAAGCATTATGAATTTTCCAGCATGAAGCAAACGAAACAAGCTACATTTAATTATATTGAGTCAAAATTACAATCGTTTCCTCATATGTATATGTACTATGTGTGATTCTAGTTTTGTAACTTGAACTGTTACTTTGACTTCTGCGTGTTGAAACTTCAATTAGCACCTAATCGCTGACAGTAGTAAGATGAAACGACCTTCGGCTATATACATATTTCCCGCTATGAGTATGCTAACTTTCAACGTGGAGATGTTGACAATTTGTAGACTTGAATGTTGATGTAAAAATTAATAGATTGAAGTAAAGTCAGTATAATTTTTAAATCAGCCAAATTCTGCAAATTGGGAAACCCCGCTGAAACTAATTGTAAGTTGTCCCGAAATAAGTTGTGAGTTTCCAGCTCCAATGGATGATGCTACAAATATTATGGAAGTTTAAATTACTCCATTTGTTTCCATTGTATTCACATTATTTGCTTTCCCCAAAACAAAATTATTTAATGGTAATCCAGAGACACATCGCATCAACACAAATGCACTTCAAATGACATTGGAAACAATCTGTGGGGAAATTTGCTATTAAATAGCAAACAAAGGATAAAAAATATTCATGCATCTTTCGGTCAGATTCTATTGATACTTTACTTCACACGAAAATAACTAGTAAGGTGCAACCTTGAATACATAACTACCGGAAGAGTTATGAATGTATAAATAGCAAATTTGGATGCATGTTTTACCATTATACTACGTTTTGTGGCTGAAATGGATCATCCCCATCGATTTATGGCGTAAAATATTTTGATGACCGGGGATCCCCATACCTTCGGCGGTCAACCCCACCCATTTGACCCATGGTGCATTAGCAAAACATGATCGTCTTGAACTCCTCAATCAAATTATACAATACAATTTTTGACGATTTTGTCTTCCCCACCACCTCCAAGACGTCGACCCCCATACTTCCGGTCAATGACGAGGTACACGGCTGAAAATCAATAGGATTCGAACGCTTGGGGGAAGGTACCTCTATGCAAAATTTTAGCGAAATCGGTCAACGTGGAGAGAAGCTAAAGTGTTCACAGACAGGCAAACAGATCAATCGCCATATCTACCTTTCAATCATTTCATGCTTCCGGTAGTTAATAAAAAGCCTTACTATGAGGTATACACGATAATATTGACGGGAATTACGTGTTTATACAATTTGTGTGGAATCAAGTATGAAATACTTTTTTAATCAAAGGGTTTTATTGATAATATATAAATACTGTAATTAAATGGTTGTGAAATTCACCAAAAATGCTGTTAATTTGGTCTTAACTTGTCAAACTAGGACGGGTGTAAACCCGAATTAAAAAACTACCGGAAACGTGTTGTATGTGAAATTGAGACATTTGGATAAATCCGTTCACCTTCCCTAACACTACTTTTCAATTTTTCGATGAATTTCCAAAATAATGTATTTTGACCCTTTCATAACCCAGTGACCCGTGTGGGTCATGGAGCCACGACTCAGACAGTTGGCCGAATTGACCCATGGTGCTATGATCAAAAATGATCAGCTTAAAATTCTCTATCGGATAAGCGAATAAAATTTTTCCCCCATAAGAAAGCATGGGGGACCTTACCCTGACCATCCCCCTGGGGGTGGGGCCTGGAAGCCGAAAATCAATAGCGAACTTACTTTTTCCCTAAGGTACCTCCATGCAAAATTTGAACCGAATCGGTCAACGTGGAGAGGAGTAATCGTGTTAACAGACACACAGACAAATAACCTAATCGCATTAACTACCTTTAAGGCATTTCATGCTGCCGGTAGTGAATAAACTGTCTGGATACAGGTGAATGAATGTCGTTTATTTATGTTTAATGCATCAAATACATAAAATACTACTGATCAAAACCTGATTTCGTTCTAATGTGGGCTTTTTTAACCATGTTTATGATTCCCGTAAATAATTTTTCATTGCAGTTACACATTCAGTCGATATTGTCGTTCTCACAATCTCAAAAGAGCAGCTCTTCCTATACCCGGAACGCCTCGTCAAAGCATAATGAAAACTTCTCTTCTACTACCGCAGTTAAAAGAGGACATTAGTAGGAACCCATAAATGCCAATAACTAGCGGAAATTCTATCGTGGAATTAATATATTAACCAAAATAAGTGAAAAATTCCTTATCTGGTGCCGGCTGTAGATCGAAATCTAGAGCACCTAGAGCAAAACGGATTTTTGCATCGTAATCAGAATGAAAAACTCTAAATAGGACTTTTTTGGTTTTTTAAAAAATTGTAAAATAGTTCCAAAAAATCGATTTAAAATCTTGCACGAACCGACGTCAGTTAGTGCAAGTACCGCCTTTAAAAAATAATTTTACGGTCATGAATCAAATGGTAGCCGTTACTCCCTTACAGTAATTACTTCAATTACAGTTTTATTTATATTTACATTTAGCAGTAATAAATAACTAGGTTTATTTGAGTTATGGTTACATTTTATTTCTATTTAGTTAACAGCCTTTATAATTATTAGATTCAAATTTGATTAAAAGTAACTGCATATTCATGATAAAAATGTGACAAGATTAATTTCTGAACAACACGACTGGGGAGAAAATTACAAATGACAATAAGAATTGAGGTTAAGAACTTTAGGTTTTATAGTTTTTAAATTTTCTAAGGGCATCCCTGATAATATTTAAGTCTTCTCTCCTCACTGTGAAGCCATTGTGGTCATTCTCCGGATTATGAACTTTTACCAAAATGTTCCGATACGCGACATGTATAAGTTGAATAGGGTCAGGCCACTGAGCCTCCCCGGTTCTTCTATTAATAATCCTAAGAATCTGGAACTCGGCATCTTCCTCCTGAGTGTCCAAGTTAAGTACCCGCCCGATATGGTAATTGCCAGCCTCATAGAAAGCATAAAAATCCCCAATTCGCAGCGTTGCTTCCGAGAATTCTAATTTTTCACCTTTTTTGAAATCAACATCGACAAAGGAATTCCCGTTTGATGCACGTACCATACGAATGATATCATTAGACCGCGGCTGAAACAGGTGATGTTTTCTAGTGCCATGTAGCTTTTTGAATAACATGTATCGATCTTGGAGGGCCGGCCTTCCTTCCGCAACTTCTACCTTTGAAACGAAAACAAATTCCAGCGTTGTGGATGTTAATCGACGACTGCAGTACTCGTACATTTGCAGCGGGGTGGTGATGAAAACGCCTGGTTTCAAACTCTCACGTCTAGTTGAGCATTTAACGACAGCACAAATCGCATCACATGTCGACTTCCCGTGGGACGTAGCCGTGAAAGACCATTCTGCAATAATCCCGAACTCCGTCTTGTGGAACAGTAAATTAGCCAGATTTTTAATGTTTTTAAATTGTCCCCCAGCCCCATCAGATATGTAGTATATTTTTTCAAAGCCGATTCTTGCCAGATCTTTTTGGATTAAAGGAATGACCTTCGCCCTGAACACATGAAATGTATCCGCGTCGTGGGTTAGTTCGTCGCTGATCACACAGCATGTTTTGTACCGCAATACCTCCTCCTCCGTGTCCCACCAGTGTACCACGAAAGGCAAGAGCGTAGACTGATTACATGACCAATGGAAGCTCTAAGAAACCAAAAGAAAAATATCGTTTTGTTACATCTAAAACGGAGAATGAGTTAAAAGTAATCAAAATAAAATGGAAGCAAGATTGCTTTGAAATACTGTGTTTACCTGTACTGCGTCTTGGACAACAAATGTGTAGTTCTGGCCGTAATCAACTTGAACCGTAATAGCAGCCTCCGTTTTCAATACGGTTTGGCGAAGATTGTGGTGAAATTCTGACTGTTTGCGATGGAGGAAATCGTGCTCCTTGATCTTTGGAATGTATGCCTGAAAAGTTTTGAAAAATTCGTCCCGAGGCGCACTTAACTGATTAATGTTTGTACCGTCAGTATGCATCCATTGCATGTACTGGATATCCTCGTCCTCGTCGAGCGAATTGAATAACTTTTCTAAGACGTCTTCTCTCGGGCATTTATTGCATAAATTAAGCTGACAGGTTTCGTCGTTGATATCACAAACAATTTGTTGAAGGAACTCTGTTGTTGACATATTAATCCCCAGCGCATCCAGAAGGAAAGTAAAGTTTTGGTGTATCTCACAGACGCATACAACGTGATGCCGGTTCCTCCCTGGCCACACACAGTTTTTAGGGCGTAGTTTTGCAAATTTTGCTACTGAAACGTCCATGTCTTGGTGCCGGTTCTTGAAACTTGCGTACATGTCGTTTAAATTATGTATTATACGCCTCTTTTCAACTTGGAGTCTGTTTCCACTCCTGTCCGTAACAAATACAACATCCCGTTGTGAAGGAGATGCCCTGCTGTTGTCATCAGAAAGATAAAATCGCTTCACCGCATCTTCTGTCTCCACAGGAAGCGGTGGCCTTCCATGCCTTGGTGGAGGAGCACTAAACGCACCATTTTGAGATCGGAGTTTACTTGCTTCCCGTGCCATGTAAACGCTGCACCCACTTCGTTCCACAATTTCCGGAATGGTAAACCGCTTTGGAACAGACGTTAAACATTTGTACCGCTCCGTTCTCGTGGACAGTGACTTGAACTTGGCAGCCAGCTCATGGAATACGTCATTGCAGTACACACACGATTTCCGCTTCGTCGTTTGTGGACTGAGCTCCAAATTTCCTTTGAAAAAGTTTCCAAACGGTTTCTTCAGCTTGTCCTTTAGCTTTTGATATTTTTGCTTCAGTCTATATGGTTTCCGTTTATCAGATGGTAACGCTGGCGTGACGTTTCCAATCTCCAAGGTCCTGTTCAGTTCATCCGGTAAGCCAACGCTTGTCGTTTCTGAAAATCGTGATCCGGACGCTTCAGATATTTTGCTCAGAGTGCTGCCGGGTGGCGACGGAAATCCTCCTACGTATGAAGTAAAGCTTTTAGTTTTTCAAACTTGCAGTGAGGATTCAGAGGAACATTTATTTTCCATAAACGAATAAAAAATGCTATACCACTTTTACCGAATATTGCTTCCGGGGTAACACCAAGAATGGGACAATCCACATCAATGCCACGCGATTTCGAGACAGAGCCTCCGGGTTGATTTGACTGGCAATGAGCATGCGCCTGGGGAACATGTCTTGTCGTTGAGTCGGGAACCACCGATCCGTTTCCATCATCGTCACTACTGGATTCAACCATTTTGTCATAGTCCACTTTTATTCTGAATCTACAATATAGGCAAATATGAGTAGCCCTTCCCCAATCAAATTCTGGAAATACTAGGCGGCCCCTCTTCCTGTCCTCCTCAGAAATGATTTGTACACCCTTTTGACTACGCGGTCGCAAATGGGGCACTGGGTACCCCGGTTCACAACAAGCTGGTCTTTTTCTACCTTTTGCCATTACGGCACTGTAACGGTCTTAATGTTAAGTACCTAACTGTCACACGATCTCGAAAATTAAAGCAATTAGAAAATTAACCACTGAGATTGAGAACACGGAGAGGCAAATATCCTGAGGCGAGATACTGAAAAACAAAGAGAGGAAAGGCAATAAACTAAAAAGCAGGCAGCTGACGATGACTGAGAGCCAAAATGCCATATGGTGAATAGTAAAAACATTGCCAGCATCCACATCACAACATTTTTACGTTTTGTAATTATATTTACCAAGTAAATGTACTTCGCGCGTTTGATGATACCCAGGTTGGGGGAAAATAAGAAAAATAAATGAAACGAGTTTCATCTTTTTGTGTTCCTCGAGGTGTTGCATTTGTGATGATGAAGCAAATAACAGTAACCGCCTGGCGACCAACATTTGATTTATGGCCGTAAAACTATTTTTTAAAGGCGGTACTTGCACTAATTGACGTCGGTTCGTGCAAAATTTTAAATCGATTTTTTGGAAATATTTTACAATTTTTTAAAAAACCAAAAAGTCCTATTTAGAGTTTTTCATTCTGATTACGATACAAAAATCCGTTTTGCTCTAGGTGCTCCAGATTGCGATCTACAGCCGGCACCAGATAAGGAATTTTTCACTTATTTTGATTTATATATTAATTCCACGATAGAATTTCGGCTAGTTATTGGCATTTATGGATTCCTACTAATGTCCTCTTTTAACTGCGGTAGTAGACGAGAAGTTTCCATTATGCTTTGACGAGGCGTTCCGGGTATAGGAAGAGCTGCTCAAATGAAGATATATCATTTATTTTATTTTATCTTATCTTTCAATAAAAAATAACAAATTATATACTTTAACCAATCTGCATGGTCTTGCGGAGCGCGTATTTAGCACTTAAAGTGAGTGCAATGGATAAGTCGTTAAATGACCGACCAGAAAAAATGTCTTTAACCACGTGAGTGCATATCAGCCTATTTTTAATCTTTTAGGCACTTCAAGCACGTCAATCGTAACATTGTTCGACGCCATCAAGAATTACTATGAAACTTGGAATGTTATACGGTAGATAGATGCTTGGCGCGTTTTCTCGTAGTCGGAATCAAAAAGTTCAATGGTTACAATCTAATTCATAAATTGTTTTTCGGCATCAAGCGTATCATTAATCCTTTTGACATTTTAAATATTAATCTCGAAAGTATAAATAATTGCATACACATAACCCAACAGAACTGCAATGGGACTTCAAATATTACGGATTTTATGTTTTCTCCACGTTCAGTTGCGTGATTGGACATTTTTGATCTGTCCATTATCCTTTGTTCTATAAATTGACATTTCAGAAGCACTGTCCGGTTACCTTCATTTTGTGTTGATTTAGTTTAAATAGAAGGCTGTAAACAGAACAGTTATACAAAAAATTTATTTATGCTTAAAATATCCGATGCAGATTTATGTACAGTTTGTAATAGTATCTGCTTTTATTTTCCCCAGGTAAACATAGAGATAAAATAGGATATAAGATCTTGTATTCAAATTTGATCAAATATTGACAACAGCTACTGAAACTTAGAAATTGTGAAATAATGTTGTTTCAACGTGAGGTTGTCCAATGTTTTGTCGGTCGTTAAATCAGCTAATGGAAAATTTACATCCTAGTCAAATCTAACTATTTATCTACGCAAAGGTGATCTTTGTTGTTTGCTTTATACCATAATGCTAAAGTAGTAGCCTTTGTTGCACAGATGCTAAAAATAAATTTTCACCCTTTGATTTTGCACCGGTGTGTGAACAGCGGCAGAAACGCTAAACCGTGTGTGTTAATTGACAAATGAAATTAAATAAAACTCTAAATTTCTACTATGTCTAATATGGGAGTGCTCTGATCTGAGTGTTATTCAGCTGGATATGTCGAGTAGGGAACTGCGTCTGCTTTCATAAAAGTAACGGGACAAAAATTACCTCACAATCACGCTGTTTAAATTGGTTTAGGATTTAAATTTAATTTAATCTTTCTTCATAATTCACATTAGGTGTGCTTACAGTTGCAACTTAGACCGATTCCTATTTTAATCATTCCAATCTTTATAATATTTAAATTTTGGCTGGAACTCCTAAATTACCACAAAGAGTCACCAATGTTACTCAATGAACTCCAAATGGCAATTGAAATATAAACAACCGTGAAACCTTTTTATATAAAGTTAACGATCCAACGCCACAAATTACCATTTCGTACCTTCTGAGTAAAATAAAGGACAGATTGATGGTAGCAATCCAATCCGAGCAACATGTGTTAGGTAGTGTTTTGTATTTGAAGAAATTAAGCACTGGAAGGCGTGATCTTGAAATAAAATACAAGTTCAGGAGATGGTACACAGAAGAAAACTGACAAATATTCGTAGAATCGCTGTATCTGACAAAGTAATGTTCATCAGGCTCAGAAACAGGTTTGTCGTCATCGCAACCATTTTATGTTGCACACAACGGACAACGAAATATTACCAGAAGTATTCAGTATAAAACTTAGTGAAAACTTTGATTGCGCGAGACACTAAAGTTGGAACCGTGATTTTACATCATAGGTATCCTTGTCATTATCTGGAATTAAAACTGCAGTGAACTTATGACAATAATCGGTCTGATCTTGAAATTCCATAAATTTGTCGTGCAACACGTTAACATATACTTCAGTAAAGCAACATGTCGGTGCCACCTGTTGCGATACTAGTGTAGGTAACGTTGCATACATGGGAATCCGGGCTGTACGCTCCCTTCTTACTTTAGTGGACGATAGATTTTGAAATTTAGGATCAACAAGTTCAGAGCAATAATTACAAATTTAGATTTAGTTAATTTTGATGTGATTTGTGGAATAATGCGATTTCAACACCGATTTCTGTTTTCATGTCATATTTATTATATACCAGCAGCAGGTTTGCGTTATTTTCGTGCTCCTTTTGATGTTGTGGATTAAGAAACAATATCGTAATGATTTAACTATATTGCCACAGTTTTAACTAAACATTTAACAAATCATTTACCCGACAAATACGTGACCTTCTCCACGACAAACAACTTCCTCAATTAAATAGTAATCTATTACCATTTTAAAGTTAGCCTTCCGTATACCGCATTTGATTTTCTACTTAATCTTTGCTCACATAACTGCACGGATCACCACAGATCACACCAGGAAACAATCATGAAACTTTATTTGGACATGTCGACATTTGTCGTCAATGTTACTCATCCGACTCAATTTAATAATTCTGCATTCAATTACTGTATCAAGTAAATACTGCATATCACGTATGTATTTTTGTTGGAGGATGACTTTTATTTGCACACGGCCATTAATAAGGTGGCCATCTTACATTAAAAACTATGCTGGCTTATAGTACATGTCAAATTTCGCGCATTTGCACTGGGTGTGTACAATTATTGGCACAAGTATGAATTATTTTTAAGATAGTGGCATTTCGCTAACAAAGGAAAAAAACAAATTGCCCTGCACTGTTTAGCTGTGACCCGACTCTATGTGAAAATTAAATGTCTATGATCGGTTGTGGAATGCAAATGGAAGCGCTGAATAATTTCATCGTGCTGCATTGATTCTGGAGAACTTTTTGTGCTTTATACATTGCCCAGCATCAAATTATGTGTACAAGCGTCAATCATACCTTTCTGAATAATTTGAGGCAGAACTACGTAGTGACTCTGACGGTCCTCGATGTTGAGCATGCGTACTGCGTACTCAAAGCTTATGAATATGCAATCGCAATTGAACAAAAACAATTTATGACGGAAAATCATAGTTTGTTTGGATTCTAGTTTTGGAAATCTTAACAATATAGATATTATCACCCATCAAATTTGAATAAAGTAAGTGGTAGCGACAAAACAATATCCATTGAACAAGTTTCCTAAAAAACTGAAATGGTGTAAAACCTTTACAGACAACTAGCTAATGCATGTTGCATTAAAGGAAGAAATATTTTTTCTCTGTTGAACTGTCAACTGTTGAGGTGTGTAGTTTGATGATCGTGATGAGATGCATTGTCATAAGTCACTGTAACCTGCGACGACGTCCATTGAATTCGCCGTCATTGAAAACCCCTGAATACCAAGTTTCAGCCCGCTAGCAATCTTCTGAACACATTGGCTTTTAACACGAATATAATTGCCGTTTAAACGGTAACGATTTTGAATTTGGGTAATCTGACACCAGATTCGTGGTCCTTGTCAAAAATGGAACCTAAATCTTGTGCCATGTGCATATGGTGTCATTTGAAAATTTCGAAGTTGTAACAGTTTCTAATGGTAGACGTTGACCAATTTGTTTGATTATCGGACTTGACCTTACTGGTTAGCCATAGAATATGTATGTCAGGTTTCAACCAAATCGGTTGAGTATTTTCTAACACACACACAGACAGCATGATCGAATCAATAACTACCTAATATACTTTTACAAATTATTCGGTTATTAATAAGTACCTATTCATATTAACGTTACATTAATTTGTCAATTGGCAATTTTATGTTGAAACGTTCCTTATCACCAAACTTTACTATACAACATAATTTCTCACCACAACATCTAACGCCACAATTTAAACATGTGCCCCTCGACTTTTATGGGAAGACGTCGAAAGCCAACATTAGTATCCATATTACTTCTTAACTCGATGTCATCAAACTTAGTCGCTGACCACTGTACGTTTTTTATATTATTATATTAAAGATAAAATGAACAGCTCAGTTTACGATTTAGCAGCTTCAGTATATAAACATAGAAGATGTAGAGACATGTAGCTGCAACACTAAAAATTCAAACGTTATCACGATTAAGTCTAGAAGGGTGCTGAAACTGAACACAGTACAAACACCACTTTACTTCTGAAAACACTTGGGTAGAAACAGCAAGCCATAGTTCATGTAAATTAACACTGAAAAATAATATCGCATCATTCAGTCCACTAATTCTGAAAAAAACATAAAGAAACATCGGATTGTTGCAAATTTAGGTAAAACTATCCATGTGATTTCAAACTAAACAATACGTCATTTTCTCCAGTGTTTTTTCATAAATTAATTAGAATTTTGAGACATTGATAGGAACAAAATTGATTTATAACATTTAAAGTCTCGTCGCTTCTATAATCTTCATCCAAACTTATCCTTCTGCTTCTGTATCAACCAATTATCAGTGTTACATATTTGTAGGAAACAATTGGTGCTGCCAAGAATTCAATGGCGCCAATGATAAGTTTATATGTTCGGGAGGAAAATTTCGGGCCTTTTTGCAGGACATATATCCGATCATTGGACGTATCCACAATTCTGGAACTGTACCTCATGCTTTATTTAGATCTTCACATGGCTCGTTGTTCGTTCAATTTGGCTGTCCACTGTCAGTACATTTATTTATGAGCTAGAGCGAGCCTCTGGTCTATCTAAATAGTTCAAACAAACAGCGCGATACTCACCTCCATATATGTAGGTGTACCAAATCTGTTCGAGATGCTTAATATTTCATTCAAATTATAATTTAAATTAAGTAAAATGCAAATTCCAGAATGACTAAAAATTGATTTATCGTCTCTTCTCTGTTTCACAAAAAAGTAATATGCCTTAAGGGTATTTCAAACATATAGGTAGACACCAATTAAAAAGTGCATCTGCTTTTCAACAAATTGATGAACAATTTAAACCAACGTCGCATGATTCTCATTGATTTGATTCTGATCTGGACTGACAGAGCTCCACCTATGTCACCATACACCTACTTTGTAATAATTTCCTATACTTGGGGAATGGTTATAACGGCGTCCTGGTTAGATAATGGGTATAATAAAATCTTACTTTTTCACTTCCTGTCAAACAAAAGTGCGTGTTGTCCCTGAAGCATTGAAACGGATGTGCATTTCATTGACTTCATTGATCAACAAGTAGTTAGCAAACTCTAGGATTGGGGTGAAACGATATTCCGCATGGACACCCAAGTTGTGTACAAATAGTGTATTTCCCAATTAACTTTCGACAGAACGAGTACCATTTGTTTACTAAATTAAACTCAACCCAACTAGCTTCGAAAGCAAAATCTTTCACATCTCCGCCTGATCTATATGTATACAACTTTTTTAATCCGTTTCTCCTTTTTGAGAACAGAGTCGTTAGTGTTGGCCAATGAACACCTGATTGCAACTGAAATTGTAATAACCGTGGAACACGTACATTACGTTACAGACACAGTAACGATACAAATTAAAATTCTGACTGTGGTGGGCATATTCCAGGAATAGGTTGACCGATCTGTGTGTTTCGGGAAGCGTTCCGGTAAGCTACACATAATGCAATTAAAACTGTTGTTGGATAGGTTTAGGTTGGCTTACATGATGTCAGGTTTTGTCGATCGAAATTAATACTTTCTCTAGCAAAACGTCTTTGTAGACATCCATAATAGTTTATCCAGGACAGCAATCATTCTGTTCTTGAAATTCTAAAATATTTTTAGCAGTAACAGGTCAATATAATCTTACCATTTCAACGACCATCAACTAAAATATTGACGCTAAGATAGTTAATGACACGATGGCACCATATCTGATCCTGATTGTCTATTTGTAAGTATTAGGTAAAGTGTGAAGCAGAAAAGGTACAGAGAGATTATTAGTTGAAAATCTAGATTAAATGAGTACTTGAGATTGTGAGAACGACAATGTGACTGAATACGGAGCTGGAAGGAAACGACATTTTCTGAAATCAGAAATATGGGTAAAGAAAAGTTAACTATAGAGCGAATTTGCTTTTTGATCAGTCGTAGTTTATTGGTAGCGTTGAATGTATAATGTATTGGATCCATAGTTACAACTATTATTGTTTAAATATAAATAAAATACTATTGAAAGTGAATGTGAAGTGACAATGTTTCGACAATGAAGAATTATCAACAATCACGCAAATTTTGTAATGGCCGGAAAATATGAACTCAACGCTACAAATTATAATTTCCATGTTTAATAGAATATTATATAACGTCACGTACATATGCAGTTTTCAGTAATGAACTATAATAAATTGGACTAATCTGCAATACTGATTAATATTATTTAGCGGACTAAAAATGATTATCTAAATATTAAACTCGGACAAATATTTGACCATATTCTTGGCAAACTCTCCCACATTGTTTCCCTTACAAAATATAAATCAGACAAAACCAAATTATCCTGCTAATCACAATGTAGAATAATTCATGACTTAATATTTTTGCCTGGTGATTGATTTCAACTTTTAAACAATTTACAGTAAGATTAGTTCATGCGTCCCATAGAACATTATAGATTTAAAATCGCCTCGTTCTTGCCATGCGTGTCTCAAATTTGTTACGTAAATTCATTTAGCATAGATAATTTGATATTCCATAAATCCATGTCAAACAATTTGCAAAACATACACTTATTTCAAGAAATTGAACGTCACAAAGCTTTATTTCAAGCTTCTTGACATTTAATTGGAGTGCAAGTGAACATGACACCGAGCGAGATATGGAAATTTGAAGCCGAAATGAATAAATAACTTGACGTTATGCTGTATTCGTACTAGGAGCTTGAAACCACATCATCTGGAATGAAGAAATAGTTTGCATGTTACGAATATTAAAACATATTTAATTTATGTAAACCTGCCCACAAAAAAATTTGGTATATCAAAAATCTGTAAGATCTAGAGATTTGCAAATTTAGCATTTAGAGTGCCTGCAATTGACATTGAGTTAAATTCCCACCATCAAAAACAAAAAACTTTCTTTAAACAACTGAGTATATCACTTAACAACAGCTTCATTTTGTGCTTCTCAGTCACTTTAAACACGTGAGTCATTCCAATGTTTGACGTCACCAGGCATTACTTCTACACTTGCAACATTAATACGTGCTTAGATGAGCTTCTGCTGGGGTTACGGAGGAACAAATTAGGTGTTTTATAATGCATCCAATTGACAAAATTTGGTTCTTGAATATCATGCAAAATATTTAAATACACCAAATGAAATGGCATATCATATAAATCACATTTAGTTGATGCAATAGCTCTCCTATAGTCCGCTTCAAATATTACTGTTTTAAGCTATCCCCACGTGCAGCTGCGAATTCTTGATCTGTGTGGCAGTGTGAGCTCTTTAAATTGTCGTTTAGAAAAATTCCAGCTACGTTCATGTTTGGCGATTTGAATTAAATATTAAATTGCGAAAAAGTAGTTACGGATTGTTCTAATTCACTTCAAATATCCTAGGCAGATTTTGTTTATTTTCCGTTATTTCATGTGTATGAAAATCCAGGGATAAAGATGCTACTAGACTTTCTAAATTACATGCATCAAATATGGACAATACGCTGGTAAAACCTCTTAATCCTTACATAATGTAATCTCGACACCCCAATATCATGGGAGAAACAATAAATGGTGTACAGGTAGATAACACTAACTGATTTAGTTCGAACGACAATAAATTTACGCACTTTCAACAAGGCTCCGTTGCCATATGTCGGTGTAGAAAAGCGTTAATTTCGAAAAAATGTTGTTGATTTAAAAGACAAATATTCTAGAAATACCGCAATATATTGCTTTAGCTGGACGTTCTAAATGTGCCGCCTCTGTTTTCCGCTTCACGAGGTGATGTTTGTTTGTTTGTCAAGTAGAAATATAAATTTTAACTACTGTGAATCCGTTAACGAAGTCATTTTAATATTTTTTGTATAATACGGCTAGCTTCATTGTCAGCAAATAATACAAACAATGGAATGTTGCGCGTGACACTGCATTGTTGAGGTTATGAATTGAGTGCGCAATGTCAGGTTATGATAATTTAAATGATGCTGCGTATAACGTCTTTCCAGATTACCACAGAGAAGGTATTTGCCAAATCGACTTGACGTTGCAGTGACCTATTTTTAAAAAATCTGAATGTTTGGTCAAGTTTCGTGGGGCCTAAGGGAAGTCCTTTGCAGTGACCGTTATCCCTCAGGTAGCCCTAATTTGATAGAAATATGCAAAAAAGTATCAAAAATTGTGAAATCGTTTGTGTGCTCTAGAGCTCACAGTTTTCAATGAAATGACACACAAATTGGCATGGCGGTACAGAATCAAATTTCCCAGAGGGGTCTTTTTTTAGTTTTTCAAAATTTTAATTTATAAAAAAAATTTGGCGCCAAAACTGAAATTTTGAATTTCATGCACCAATGTCACAATATTACGTCATATTGCGGTTCAGCTCTGTCTAAAACATAATATTCGACCAAAGGGTATGGACCGCATAACATTTTTGAAGGAAAAGCCGCTCAAACTATAATTTATTCTCACAACGTAAATGTATTGTTCAGAACCCCTTTTAAATTTGGATTGAGATACATAACAAACCTGTTTGCCAGGATTTTTTACTCTCATTAGTTTATATTTTAATATACATTTTATTTTATTTTAATTTAAGCTTATATTTTACCGGGGACGATTTTGATGTGTAAGTTGAGTTAATGAAAATCATATGTTGAATTTAGAGCAACTTTGGACGTAGAATCCTAATATGAAATCAGTTTGGTGTAAAACTCACTTCTGACACAAGACAGTATGCCTGTCCGCCTGAACATTAGAATTTTGAACTTGTATTTTTGAATATACACCAGGCTTAAATAAATCGGATGCGTAGAATAAAAAATAATGAGTATTTGTATATATTGAATACTTTAGAAGTTAGAGCAGCTAACTTTTAAAGTAACCACTTTATGTCAAATCGGATTTCGTATTTGAAATCTACGCCTAAAGTGTGCTATTTTCGTTTATTTAACTTCACTAGAACCATAATTTTTAATACTACTTATTTTCCTGGTAAACATGTTGTAATGTATCTTAATACAAATTTAAAACGGTTTTGAACAATTACGTTGTAAGAATAAATTATACTTTTAAGTGATTAAAGAGCGGTTTTTTCCATCAAAATTGTTATGCGGTCCATACTCTTTGGTCTAATATTATGTTTTGGACAGAGCTGAACCGCAATATGACATAATATTGTGACATTGGTGCATGAAATTCAAAATATCAGTTTTGGCGCCAAATTTTCTTTACAAATTAAAATTTTGAAAAACTAAAAAAGGGCCCCTCTGGGAAATGTGATTCTGTACAGCCGTGCCAATTTTTGTGTCATTTCATTGAAAACTGTGAGCTCTAGAGCACACAAACGATTTCACAATTTTTGGTACTTTTTTACATATTTCTCCCAACGTAGGGCTACCTGAGGGATAACGGTCACTGCAAAGGACTTCCCTTAGGCCCCACGAAACTTGACCAAAAATTCAGATTTTTTAAAAATATGTCACTGCAACGTCAAGTCGATTTGGCAAATACCTTCTCAGTAATTTTTAGGGAACACTAATCATTCTGATTTTGAAAGTCCTTAAATTCTAGCGGCAATTGGCAAACAAAAATATTGTTGCTACCTCAACACCAATAGTTAACATATTGGAGCGGAGAGGATTTATGTAATGTCAGATTAGATGGAATAATATATGTTAGATAAACCTACAGTTTGAAGGTATAAAGGTACTTGTAAAGACCTTTGATCACAAATCAAGGTTCAACAAATTTTAATTTTAGATTGTCGAAAATGCAATAACTTGATAAAGCTCTAATTTTACTATTTCCTCCACACATTTTACAATTTTGATTGAAAAACGTACACTTTTTAGCCAAACAAATAATTTATTTTAAAAATCTTGTAACTTGATTTTGGCTAAGATAATAGATAAAGATAATAGATAGTATCCAAAAATTTGAAAGATAATATATATAGATAATATATATTCCTTTGTATTTTGGCAGATAAAAGATACAGATAAAGATAATTATCTTATCTGTATCTATTATCTTATCTTTATCTATTCCCAAAAAGACAACAAGCTCTGGTAACAACATTATTTTAGACTAGATGAAATGTAGCTGTCATTTTGGATTTTGTTTTTGTGGCCAGCATATCCCATTAAGTTGGGTTACAAATAAGCTTTTATCTACGAACTAAAGATGAGATGATTGAATAATAATACGCCTTCCAAAAAATACGCATTTGCAAGTGAGAAAAATATGCCAATCAGTTTCACAGCTACATTGTCAAATTTATCGTTTGTTTAGTAAATTTTGTATGCTCATAATATGATTTCAATTCTTCAATCGATTGAGATGTTTTTACGCATTTGATCACCAATGATGTACTTGATGGCATGTTTATATCCATAAACCTCTTTATTGTGTATGCATTTGAAAGCCTACAAGTATAGTAAATATGTTATGAATGAAATGAACAATGAACATTTTCAAAGCTGATTTAAATTCGACTTTAAAATGATTGACATATTATTCCCGTACGATAGCATACTTTAACTCCAATACTTCAACGGATTAATGAAACCCTATAATGATGATAAAAAGAGCATGGTGTATCAATCGACCTTTTCAACAGAAATATAACTTGATGGGGCCTGTCTATTTTTCAATTCTAATTTTTATTCAAAGCATTCCTGTCAGATTAACCTATATTCAATGTCAATGTCACAATAATACTGAAACAATAGATCACTGAATGACATCTGCGCACGACAGTTAATATCCAGAGACGGCCGAAAATTAGTATTATTTTCTAGCGCTGAAACTTGTATAAATACCCAGTAGATTTTTCAGGTAAGCACATTCAGTTTTATTACCTGATTTCTACCTAACGCAATTTTTTTTTTTTCAAAATCATCAGCCCTATTAAATTCAGTCATAATGGGGAAAGTTTCGGTGATTTCATCTTTACAAGTAATGACAGTATTGCTTGTTGTACACAATGATGTGGTAAGTTTCCCAAATTAATAATTTTTGTTGCCATTACTGGTACCTTATTCTGAAATGATTTTATTTGTTACCTTTAGGCAAGTGGCATCAGTATTGGAGGAGCACTGAGGAATAATCGTCATCGCCCTATGTTGCTACGGGCATCGACCTCGCGTGTACCTAGCACTATCTCTGAAAAAACAAAAACCGAGAATGTGATTCTGGAGGATACAACAGCCATGCCGATCAAAGTTTTGCAGGACAAGAAGGATAAAAATGGCTTTCAGGTGGCATTAGACAATCTGTTAGATTTAAACAACAGTTTGTCATCGACAATTGACACTTTGAAAAATCTTGCTAATATCACAAACAGACTGAACACCATTTTGCCAATTCTTGAGAAGCTTCCATTTAACAACCCACTTTTCCCTGCACTAAATAGGCAACACCTTGTTAACTTGACAGTTGAGAACATTCTAGCTGTTACCAAGACCAAAGAGACTCTTAAAGTACTTGCCAAACAGCTGGAAAATGTCAAGGTATTAACGGACGTGGCGGCGGGTCTGAAGCAAATTGCAAGTTTAGGTTCTGACATTTCCGGAGAAATATTGACGATTAATCCAAACCTTCCTGCAAACGAAACTGCTGCCATCCTCGCTACTGCAATCATAACTAGTCGTAGATACATTGAACTTATTCGAGATACTGACGTAAGAAACGCTATTGGCAAGCTTAACCTTACAAAAATAACTCACGACCTTGAGAGTGTTGGCGACCTACTTAACAACACTAGGAAGTTTATGGGTAAATTTAGTAACGTTTACGATCTTCTCAGAAACAACTCTAACTTTACCGACGTCAGCAAGATTTCGGACGAATTGAAAGATTTTAATGCAACAATAAATTTACTTACCAATGTTACAAACATTGCACGGGATCTTAAGAACTTTCCTTTGACTGTAGATGAATCACAAGTAGAAGCCTACATTGAAAAATTAACACAAAGTGTATTTGAACAATCTTCTGCAAAGGAGTTAGTGGGTGAATATCTTGGTAAACTGTTAGGGGACGCAGAATGGGTCTCGAACATCATCGATTTGACAAGAAAGGACAAGGGTCCATAGACAAAAGTGCCATAATCGTCCACCAATAATGACCTTGAATTCCTCTTCAAAATAAACTGTTACTGTTTTCGAAATTGACTGAATAGAAAAATTTATTTCAAATACTTCCAATAAAGGCAACAAATTTTCAGCATTAAACTGCGTAAAATGTATTGTCACCATTTTATTTTTAACCATATTTTAAATTTCCCATCACGCGTTATAATCATCCATGTAAAAGCAGGTCCTATTATTTGCAACTGTTTTTACTAATTACCTTTATTCAAATGCACACTCGATGTAGTGTCTGGCACCATTTAATCCTTCCAACGATATAGGCCCATACATCAAATAACTGTCAAATGGACTACATATCTAGATAAAATGTGCGATTTGCCATAATGATTTAACTTTATTGAACAATATAATATGCAGGTAAGTAAATTTAAATCTGTATTGGTAATTATTCATTTGGTTAATCTTATTACGATAGAATGCTGCTTGCGTACTATTTGATTTGAAATAGAGCAACACATCGACCGATTCCTTCATCTCTTGTTTCAGTTTATTCACGTATATTTCTACTTTATAACTACATCTCAAGTTTGGATCAATAGGAGTAGATTATTTGAAATTAATATTTCATTTAAAGATAAAGTTGCTACTTTTAATTTAAGTTATTCCATTTGTAAATACATCCAATGACTTTAATGTCATACATACTTAATATACTTCCATAATTACAAAGCTTCAAATTGAGGTTATTACAAGTAGGCTATCAGTATTGTGAACAATATCGTCACAAATGTGCAAAGCTAATGTACCCGATGCCAAGCCGTAAGGTCCTATTTCAAGACCAACTGGTGGAGCCGCTCTAAATAGTCTCCATGCTATGGCATTTCGTCCAGCATGCTTCTTCCAAAACAGATGAAACGTCAATCCATTTTGATACACCTTCCCAGCCATCAAATTCCTTTTGAAAATAAAGACAACAATTATCACTGTGGCAACCGGCATTACCAAATACAGGATAGTTGGCAGTTGATGGTACATCCGAACAGTACTGTATGTAGTGCAGGATGCCAAAAGAACGCCAGCAAATACAGTGACCATGCTAAATAATGTAACGTATTGTGACGCAACTAGTAAAAGTAGTTTTAAAATTTGAAGGCGCTTGTAACAAATGAAAAAGAGTCGCAATGGGATGACTCGAAACAAATGAAAGTCGCGATTCACACTATTCTGATAGTGAAGGTGATTGGAATAGTGAACTTCAACTTCTCCACAGATGGTTGATAAAGAGAGCAGCGATGTCATGTATACGGTGGAAAATAAGGTAGCGGATCCAATCAGCAACGACTCAACCAACTTTACAATTGAATTAGTCCCGAGAAGCAATTGGAGTGGAAGAAATGGCACAACAAATGGGACAATCATAAATGCAATTGCAAAGAGAACGGAGACTCCAAGAATTGCGTATATAAGGTAGACTAATGACGAATGTTCTCTTTTACTTTCATTATCAACAAGCAGGTGTACGCATTGGTTAACAAGATATTGAAGCACGTCGTGCCGTGCTATTACGGCTTAGCAAGCTGTAGTTACAAGTGTCAGTAGGAATACACCCGTGAAGTAGATTACTCCCTCGGTAATATGGCTAATGGTGTAGGATTTCCAGTGGAGCAGTAGCCAGATGAAACGACATGTAAAGAACACGAAATGGTAGCATAGGTGGCAGAGTGAGTAAATTCGGTACGCTCTCTGTGTCTGTCGCTTGTGGGAAGGATTGCTGGCGAGAATGCCGCGCGTTGTGCTAACTTGATATGGTAGCGCTACAATCCTTTCCAATATTTCGTGTAGTTTGAATCTATATTATTAATACACAACTTGAAAATCGTTTGTACAGCTAAAAACTTTTAAATTTCTGGGCGTATAGAGCTGATCAAGGTGTCATTCGACTCCAAATTTAATGGGGGAGTGCAACGGGGGGTTGAGATTGCATAATACACAACAGTTAAATTAATAATTGAGGTCAAAGGTTAATATCATGTTCAATTATCCTTTCAGGCTCAAAATTCTAACTCCACTCGGCCAACATTATGCCGGCAAATGTCGGAGGTGTCCATGTTTGAAATATGTATGTTATATGAGGTCAAAGGTCAAATTTGAAAATTAAGCGAAAACGGAAAATACGGTTATATTTCTGTACCACGATAACGAAATGCAGTTTAGAACTGATTATTAATACTAAATTAAATGCAACTGAAATAGTAAATATGGGAAAAGTCACACCATTGAGCTATTAGTGCATATTAACGAAGCCACGAATCGAAGAGAACGCAACAGTGGCCACCATGATGATTTATTGAACTATTTACCACCAATCCGAATTTTAGACTAATTGGGACCAATACAAGTGCAATTATTCAGTCTGATCGTCCTTATTAAGGACGGGATTCCTAGTACTACTAATTTTAGAGACATTTTTGTATTTGCAAGCAGAATCCAAAATCTTTGTTCTTTTTTTCTGTTTTTGGCACGGTGAGATGTTGCTGAATTACAGGGTTTCGTGCCGTGAATGTATCCAATGTATTTCTGCTTATGTTATAATTTGGGTTGTACTCGAAACCACCTTCCTGAGAATATACACTAGAGCTACCCTCCTGCTTTGAACTTCCTTGCATAGTTCGCTCTTGCTACAATGTAAAGCTGTAAGTTATAGCCGACCTGTTACCAGCGTATACACAAGTTGACATTTACAAAGCTTAATTAAAAATTTGCTGACGTAGCTTATGGCTTCGCAAGCAAATGACTAGCAGAAATAAGTTAAAATAAATTCCACTTTACATGCTGATATAATCATTACTATTACCCCAGCTTAATTTTAAATAAGTTCCCTAATTTTGACATTGTTAAGTATAATTTAATAATACAATAATATTTTAGAAGGCTCCATATGGATCCTTCTGAAATATTATTGTAATAGATTTCTTTTGTAAGGCCATTTCTGGCTCTGCTACTGGATGCTCATTTGCATATGCCACAAATATGCAAAGTGGCAGATAACGCTGCCTCGGCTCGACGAGAGACGAGATAACAGCAGCAAAAGTAGAGATAAGCTGCAGATCAGCAAGAAAAGGTTTCATTTTTATGTGTGTTATTTCTATCCTGTGTCGAAAGCACAGGATAGAATATTTCAAAAATATTATTTTAAAAGCAAAGCAAGAAAGCAAAAGAGGATAGTTAGGAGGTAGAAAATGCATGCTAGCTTATGAACTGCCGTTTATTATTAAACGACAGTTCATCATCAAGAGATAAGCAGGATGAAGATGACGAGGATTTGTCTAGAGATAAGCTGCATCTTTTAACGTTAAAGATACCTGTGGAAGTAACCTTCCACAGACATCTCAATCTTTCACATTATATTGGTTGGGTAGGGGAAGGAATGCATTTTAGCATTGACTTCCAGCGAGCCTTCGGACGATATCCATCGTCCGCTCGCTCTATAACCTTGGCTCGTCAGTAAAGTCAAGCGAGTTCCCTAGGCAGGTTGTTGGATTGAGTGGCTGCTCTCCACATCTTCAAAAAAAGCGTAAGTAGAAGCAGCAGCATTATCTTTAAAGCTTTTCGGGGTTTCATATTTCGGTGTTATGGGTTATAGGTGTGTGTACAGTGTTAGGGATTATTCCTAAAGTGGTTTTATATCGGGTTTTAGGTATTTCTGGCGTATTTCTTGGCGGAATACTGGCGTTTCTCAGGCGTAATATCGGGCGTTTTCTAGTGTCAACAAAAGCATTAGGTGAGTAAAAGTGAATAGAGAGAGATAGAAAGAAAAGCGGCATAAGTTAGGCGAAAATATTAAATAGTCGTTTTGGTTTAATTGTTGGTTTTAGTTTTTGGTCACACGTCCACCAAGGATGGCTTTTCATCCAGAGCGGAGAGTATTGTGTATTTAAGTGGTGGTACGTGACAAATTAAATTTAAATTCGGTCAGGTGCATTGTTGCGTGTAGTAGTTCTTGGTTGCTCATTAGGAATTGGTTTTAATTATGATTTTTAGCTCGTTTATTGGCCTTCTTTTAACGGATTCGTTTTATGGGACTTTTTATCCGGCTTTCGTACGGGATTTCTTTTATCCGGTTTTGGTTATCGTGGATTTCCAGCTAGTTGCTGTATAGCCACGCTCACGCCACCAGGGATACAGTTTCCACCGAAGTCGCAGTTTACCCCTGCCATCTGCTCCTACTGTTATATTTAGTGTACTGGGTGCAAGACAATTGTAATTATTAAGGTAAAATTAAGTCTTCTTTTCTGTCTCTTCAGTTCTGTGTGGTGAGGCCGTCCAGCTTCCCCACATCAGAATCTCTCTTTCGGTGCCCACCATCACCGTAGTCGGCCTTTCCCGGTTGCCTACATTCTTTCTGGTGGGTTACCAAAAATCTTTACTACTACTACTACTACTACTACTACTACTACTACTCTACTCTAAGCATAATACCCGGGGTTAATGCGCAATTAAAATTAAATAGAGTTACCTAAAAGCTACAGTACTTAAATTAAATACCTAGTAGTAAAGTACGTCAATTAAATAAATATTTGGTTTCAAGTTTTCCTTTAATAAAATAGTATTAATAAATTAATAAACTACTCATTGTCAATAAAACAATTATCCTTTCAATTTAACGTCAAGTTATTTTAAATGCTTTTGTGTAAATCGATTCTCATCTGCGAGTTGCAAATTATTATGATCCATTGAAGTTGCGATTAGCCTTTAAAACATTTTATTCCGAAATTCTATATTTTTGTCAGAAACGGAGCTGGATGATTGGGATTAGGGCAAGTCATTTTATAGAAAAGTGGGCAAGCAGTAATTAAATAGTTAGAAAAACCCACCACCGAAAATCACCCCTGACACTTTTTAAAGATATTGCATAAAAAATGAATTACCTAAGGATATTAATATTAATTGGATAGCGCATAAGTTCGTAAGTAAATTTAAACATATGCTGGATACAAATCGGATACGAAAATTTATTGAAGGCAACTGTCTAATATTATTTTCCTGTGGTGAGTCCTATTACAAAACCAATTTGTCACGTACATGTTTTGTAAAGTGTTTGGCCTCGCCATTCTTCACTATTGCGGGTTTTGAGGAAACTGAAGATCTGTTTGTGTAAACTTCTTCTCCTGCTTTTGGTCAGTCAGATTAATTCCGTATTTTAATTGAATTTGAATCACAATATCATGCTGAGTTGGCTTGTGTTAAACATGTAATATAATGGTATCTTGTAATATGTATTTCAACAACAGAAATAGCCAAGTAATGCAAGAACCGCTAATGTTATTTGACCTTGAAAATGGTGTTGAACTATTACCTAATAAAATTCCTTTTTATCATTTCTTCAAATTGTTTGTTTCATAATGAATTAATCAATTTTCATTTTTGGTATACGAAGAACTGCCCTATCATGTGTATTTCATCTCAAGCTCATCGGTTTAAATATTGGGTTTCATCGGAAAACGTTAATTAAGCTTTGATGAAGCAACATATTATTTTGCTCTTAAATGCAACGCTTCAACCAACAAGGTCATTTTTTAATTGTTTACCAACTGTGGAAATACCAAGAGGTTTTACTTTCGACTGTTCAGATCGGTGCTTGCGTACATCTTACAGTAGTACTTTCCATAATTACCTAGTATTACATCAGCATTTGGCGAATGTAATTTGTCGGAGCATTGCATTTTGCCTAAATACATCTTTGTTAAAAATATAAATTATAAATACTTAGAATTGTGACGGAGAGAAGTGCACATTTTCTGCTATAAAAAGCAGTTTAATAATCAAGAAAATAAAATAAACACATGACATTAGTAGACACAAATAAGACCATCCTGAGTATTTGGTTACTGAGTTAAGAATAATGAAAACATTCCAGGAAATATTATTTTTAGCATTCTTAAAAACCATTCTCACTTCAAACTAAATGTGATATTGGGTGACAGTCATCCGATTTATTGCTCATGCACAGCAAAAAAGTGGTTTTGTATCGTCAGTTTTCTAAATGTTTTCTAACTGTCTCCGTCTGTCAGTAATGAATATAACGCAAGGATTATACAGACTCATCAATATAACCTCCAAGGTAACATGTATTATTATCCCATCTGGTTTCCGAAATATTGTCTATTCTATGCGATGAGCGCTAAAGGCGGTTAACTTCCTCAATATTTTCTGTCACACTATGGAATGTATTTTGAACCAAAGTTAATCTTAATTGTCGTGGCTGAGCTAGAAGGACAGATCAACAGTACTTCAATTTAGGCCGTATACATTTTATGATGTTCGGTTTTCAATGCCTTTGATTTTATGTTAGGTTGGCACTTTGCCAAAGTTGACCTATATTTAGGTCGCTGCACTGGAACGTTTTAAGAAATTCACGGATTCTAATTGGGTTCATTTCAATTCTACTTAATTTTAACAGCAGGTGGACTGAGACAAGCATGGTCAGATTTAGCATGGTCTGGGATAAGCAGGATTGTTAATTAAGGCGGTCATATTCCATCTTCAAGCGCTGTTGTATATGGATGGCATGATACGTTAATTCATCAGAAAGCCAGTCATTTAAATTTTTATTTATCCCATCTAGTTATAACATTATATTTGATTGCAAACAATTTTGACCAGCGTTGTTTGGGATGCAGACTAAAATTGATTTCGTCTTATTAAGATTGATGACATGTTACCGTTTGATAGACTGCTGATGTGAAGGAAATATAAATAATGTTAGGCTAAGTCTCATTTAAAAACACGAAAAAGGCGAACACTTTAAAATAATTATTACATCTTTTAAAATTCCAACACATTCTAATTTGAAAATCGGAACAAGCCTACCTGGATGTGACACAGTTTGTTACCCCAGCTGTAATTCTATGTATTGACGTCTATGTAAAATTGAACCGACCAACAATTCAAAGTATTTTGTAAAAATAAACACCAGAAGTTATTGCTTTATGCAATAGTAATGCGACGTGTGGAATCTTTTACGTTGCAGCCCAATTTCAAACGACAGATGCTGCTCATCTTTGTAAAGCAAATTTTATGGAATGGCAGATTAAGTAGAATTACGTTTAGACGTTTGGACAATGTTTTTAATGGAATGGAACCATGTACATGCATTTTTTCAAGAAATGGAACCTGAGATCACGAACCAAGCACCCCGTGATGGTAGACAACGCTATTGGAGACACTCAAAACATTGTCGTCCCAAACCTTAATGATTTGAACGTTGGATTTATAGTCAGTCTCCAATCTGCGTCCGGATGCATGTTCAGAGCATAGTATATGAACTGTCTGTAGATGCGCTCTGCAAATGTGTGAAAATCGAGAATAGCATACCACATATTTCTGAAATATCACTGACTTTGAATAAAATTTTGTACTATTGCGCCCTCTGCACAATGTAATTAAAGACTAATTTATCGAATATATTGTTGTAGTCCCAGTAAGTAAATATTAACTCATATCACATTACGTTAAATGCTTACAGGAAAGTGCATTCTATTTTTATTCTCAATTTGAATTTCCAGAACTGAATGTGTTAACTTCAAGATGCGGCGATACAAGTATTAGTATCCCTAGATATTGAGGTAATCACTGGCAACATAATTGTATCTGAATCTTCAATCCATTCTTCAGTCGCGCCTATCTGATACAAATTTAATTCCCAATATCTGTGTGATTGCTAAAAAATGGCATTGGGGTCATCCTACACTGCCGATTGTTTGACAGTCATTTCGATTTCTAACGTTAATTCTGGTAATATAATGAACAAAGTAAGGAAACAAATTCTACTATTGCAACAAGACATTTGTGTTCTACGAGGACGAGAAATACTTTAAAATTAAGGTTATTCTGCTGACATGGATGATTCCCAAAAATAATGCTCAGCAGCTATTACACATCCGTAATGTGTTCCTGAAAAACAAACCCTCCGAGTCCAGCAGGTGTCGTAATTACAAACGTTTGACATACTGCTAAAGGAGATTTGAGGAAACGAAATGCCACCTTTTTTGCAGATATTCATATTAATGACAATATATTGGATGTGCCCTGTATGAAATAGTTGTGGACGCAGTAAAAATTGTCCATCACTGCCATGGGAAGGAAATATAGTCATTACAACAACATGACAGCAATACTTTTAAGTTAATATCATCCACTAATACATTGATATTTAAACCCAAAATTCGCAATGGGGTAAACTTACATACCTAATACATATTAGTTTGTTCCAAGTGTATGTTAAAATTTATGCACATTTGAAATTTACCTAGTTTTGGAATTTGTTTGATACTGTCATGAGTACGTTTAGTGATAATTTTGATATCTCTCTTTGAACTTACTATCCCAAGAGAAGTTTATATGCTTGAGGATGATGCTTGAGTTTGATTACATTGTTTGTTACGGAAGGAGTTAATCAGCTTTCATTTTTGATATTCGAAAAACTGCCTCGCCATAGATCAGCACTAACGGCCTGGTTCAAATATTGGGCTCGATAGGAAGACGTTAAGTTTGCTTTGAATACAATGAATCAACCGATAATTATGATGTTGATTACAATGTTTTAGGCAACCGGGCTACTTTTTAAATTATTTACTCAACCATGGTAATATCCAGAAGTTTTATTTTCGAATTTTGAGAATTAAATATTTTGCCTCGATTAAACGTCTTTTCGTCAATATAAGCCACTATTGTGTTTTTAATTTGATAAGGTTAAATCCGGTTGTGGGTGGTGTTTATAAATTGGACATGCCATTGATAATTATGCGCTTTTTTCATGATCAAACCGTCAAATTCATAAGTTTTCATTCAGTTTTTTATACACTCAAGTGTCATTTAAATACAATGTATGTTTTATCATCATCTTGCATTACTAACCTATATACAGCATCAGGAGTAACAGATAGAGGAGATGGGAGATACGCTCTTTTTGCGGCTGTTAAAATATTTTTTTAAGCTGTTTTAAAACATCATTTCGCAGAAAGACAGATTCTCCATGTAAATTAAAAGCTCGCTTTTCAGTGATCATTCTTGTGCAGTGAAATTCGTCTGTTTGGAATTAGTTTCTTCGAAATATGACCAGTAAATTTTTGTTTACTTTGACGAGGCTACATCATACAACCTGCAGCGAACAGTACAAGTTAAGCTTAGCTTTAATATATATGTAATCTGAAGGTACACTACTCCCTGTGATACTGGCACACAATCTGATATTTATCTAGACTCCAACTTCATCTCAGCATGGATTCATCAGTTTCTAATGGGCCAATTACACTGGAAATGATTTATGAGAGCCTCCGCACTGTCCAGGGCGATATCACCGGAATGAGAAGTGAGATGACCGACGCTTTAAACAAGATTACTGCAGTGGAAAAGGAACAGGAGAAACTGCAAGAGAAGGTGGCTTTACTGGAGGAAAAGGGACTTGAAATGGGAGCTGACATTGCTCAAAAGGTTGACATTTCTGTGGTGAAAGCGACCCAAGCAAAGTTGAAAGAGCAGCTAGATAAGTTAAAGCGTTCTAATAATTTAATTTTGTATGGCATTCCTGAATCCGAGGCTGGAATAAATTTGGCTAATGGTTTCATTCAAGCTATTCTTCCGCATAAAACTCCGGAGTTCCTCTGGAAAAGACTGGGCGCTGAAATGCCGGCACCGGGCTCGAAACCACGGCCACTCCTGGTGACCATGAGTAGCGGTATCGACAGGACCTTGGCGTTGAGGAATCGACGTCTTCTAAAATGAAAAGATGAATTTAAGGGAGTCAGCTATAAGGCAGATCTAACTGTTGAGGAGCGGAAGAAGTCTAAACGTGTTGTCACAGTTCACCAAAAGTCGTCAATCGTAACCAGGTCACAGAGCGGAATAAGGCGGACTCTGGAAGAAGACGACGATGGAAAGGAAACTGATTCCAGTGGAGCTACTTCAGAACAACCAAGAAAGATGTTAAAGGTTACTGAGACCACCAACCTTGAAATTTTATGTATATCAATTCAATATCGTTTTAATAGGTCATTCTTTCTCTGTGTCTTATATAGAACGGCACATTTATCAAATGATTTGAACAACTTATCTTGTCTTTTTGTGTATTTCAACCAGTAATCGCACAATTATTTTTGTTGGAGATATCAATGTGAACTTTTTAGATACAAATACGTCCAAACGGACGAGAGAGATAGTGGACAGACATAACTATCTTCAATTAGTTAAGACTCCTACCAGGGGACAGAATTTATTGGACATTGTTATAGTTAGCTCAGACAGTGCCGCGAAAGTTAGTGACATAAATGTGAAACATGAAGATTTCTCCGATCACAGGTTTGTGAGCTTTAAATATAACTGCAATGTCTTCAGGGCTAGGAAAATTGTTAAAACAGTTGACGACTGCAACAATATAAGTTGGCTAGACATGATACCATTTATTGCATCCACAAGTCAATTTCTAATCAGTAAAATGCTGGAAGTGGAGAACAGCGTTCTCAATTTGATCAAAATGCTAGGAGACTGCAGGATTTTCATTCCTACAAAGACTATTGCTGTGAAGGAGAAGAAGACTGACTTTCCATTATCTGAAAAATCGAAAAGACTCATTAGTATCAAAAGGTATCATGGGAGTAGGAGGTGCAGTTTTTCAAAGCGCAAGTTTGATGAATATAAAAAGAATAGTGAAGCAATCCATTAGGAATGATTTTAAAGCCATGGGCGATTTAACGGTAAAGAAGTTCTAGTCACGGTGTATGGGGAGCTCTTAGAAAGGTCAATTTCAAACTAAAAACTACTTGTCGTTTGGTTAGCAATGTAAATCCTGACTTGATTATTAAATATTATGTTGAGATGGGTTTTGCCCCAGGTGTAACACCTTATAATACAATAAGTGGTTATGAAGAGAAGGTAATTGAAGGTTTTGTGCCATCTCCTGTTAACAGTCAAGATGTTTGGAAAGCTTGGAAAACTGTTAAGAATAAGAAGGACAAAAGCATAGATGTTGTTGGCATTTCGAAATTTCTGTTGGAATTGTAATGCCTATACGTTATTTCTGTGACTTATTAGTCTCAATTATAAATTTATCTTTTGCATGTGGCGTTGTGCCGCTTGCATTAAAAACGTCACGAGTGATTCCAATACCCAAGTGTGAGAATGCGCCATCGCCTGATCAATTCAGGCCAATATCGTTAACACCAAATGTACTTTTACTGATGGAAAAGGTTTACTACAAACAGTTAATGGCATTCGTTGACGAGAACAAAGTGTTATCTCCTTATCAGTTCGGCTTTAGAAAAGACCATTCCACGGAACTAGCTATGGTAGGTTTACTTGATTTTGTTAAGAAGGCAATCGACAAAGGTAAAATATGTGTAATAGTTTCCATAGATCTGAGGAAGGCTTTCGACTCTGTTAACAGAAGAAAACTTCTGCATAAACTTGCTGATAAGTATGGAATAAGTGATTGTTGGTTAAGATCGTACCTAACCAACCGCCCTCAATTTGTTGATGTAAATGGAAAATATTCCTCTATTCTTGAAAGATTAGCTTGCATTCCTGCCGGAAGTAATCTCGGTCCGATCCTATTTGCTCTTTTTATCAACGACCTTCCTGATATTCGCTGCGGCGATCCAACAGTTATTTTTGCATACGACACTAACTTTGTGTTTGTCGGTAGTCATGAGGTTCTAGATCACTTGCAGGAAAGAATTTAATCTGACATAGCAAGATTGCAGAGCTATCTAGCTCTGAATGATCTTTGCCTTAATGTTGAAAAGACAAAAATGATAACTTGTTCCGTAGGCATTATAAATAATGCAATGAAGGGGTTCTCATTCAATGTTGGAGGAGTTAACATACCATGTTCGGAGTACTTAAAATGTCTAGGTCTGATAATCGACCCGTTACTTCGGTTCGATAAACATATAAACAAAATTGCGGCTTCATGCTATTTAAGGCTAAGATCTTTATATGTTATTAGGCATATGTACTCTAAAGACACATTAGTGTTAATTGGCAATGCTATTATTCTGAGCTTATTAAATTACATGATTATTGTGTGGGGAGTTGCCAGCAATAAGACTCTGAAAGTTGCTGAACGCATTTTGCGAGCACAAGCTAGATTAGTACTTGGGTTAAGGAAATATGATAGGGTTGCAGATTTGATCCGAAATGATTTATGCTGGCTTTTTTCAAAAGATCTATGCCTGTTTAGGTCACTGTGCATATTCTTTAAAGTTAACCAACATGGGGCTATCCCTTCATTTGAAAATATGTTCTATAAAGCCTCTGATATACACACATACTCTACTAGAAGGTCACATGCTGCTAGATGTGATTTTGTGCCGAGAACAAGAATGGGAACGGGTATATTCTGTGTTAGAACTGTTGCGGCTTGGAATGACATTCCAGACGGCTTGCGAAACCAAGCTCGTTTTACTGTGTTTAAGAAAAAATTGTAAGATTATTTATTTATAGTAAAGTATAATTGTATGAATTATTAAGATGTGTTGCTTACAACTGTTTATGTTTGTTTCTTTTTTGTGTTTAAAATTTCGAATTTGAATTATAATTTTTGTATCATATTAACTTATTATTAAAAACCCAAACATGGGAAATTTGTATGATATGATGTTCCTGAATACCCTGTTTGACAAGTGGTGCACGAATGTGGGCTTCGGCTGTGCGTGGTTTTCTCATGTTTAGATTTATCTAGGATGAGTTTTCCCATGTACCACCATGCTATTATGTTTCAATTTAATTGCTGTTTTAAGGGTAATATGATGACTTAAGTGAATTAAATAAATAAATAAATAAAATATACTTTATTCAATACCAGTACCTCATGGTCCAGACAAAGTTGTCTGAACTATATATTTTATATTTAAACTATTTTATTGAAAGTTCTTTCAATTAAGATGCGTGTCAAAACAGGGATATTTTTTGAAATTGTCATTACTTTGAACCAATTTCATGGATTCTCTTCATGTGCATACAAACTATGGACTAACATGTTCTGATAATACTTGCAAGGTTGCGTGACCCTAGCTTCCTCATAACGAGAGTAGTAGATGATTTTCCGAAGTGGTAAAATTTGAGGTGTTCCAAAACATAGGGATACTGTCACTAATTGTGGCTGAAAAACAACACGTTTGATCAAAATTACTTAAAATTCGAAAAAAGTCGATTTATATGGGAACACTGGATTGTCGTACGTTTCCGCATCTAGAGCAACACGGGTTGACAAATATTTACAACTTTTGCTTAAAATGAAGAGGACAGTTCAGTTATACTATTTGGATTACCATTCGGAATTTTTTAGCCTCACATTGTCACGGATATGACGACAAAATATTCAAAATGGCATTTGCAGTGCATTTTAATGCATTTTACCCCTTGAAAGTACTCTCATTATTTCATTTCAAAATTTACCATGTAAACGTACCTTCAAATTCTTAAATAATACACACTATAGAAAAACTGACCTGTCCGCTTCATTTTAAGCACCAACTTGTGAATATTGGTCAACCCGTGTGGCCTCTAGATGCCGAAACGTACGACAATCCAGTTTTCCTATATAAATCGACTTTTTCGAATTTTGGAAATTCGAACCAAAAACATCATGTATTGTTGACCACGGACTCTTTTATACACTGTGACAGTGGCGTTAATTCTAAATTATACGCCCCCTGTCTGACCTGGTGCTATATGGAATAATGATGCAAAAAAACACATTTCTTCACATATTTATGAGTGAAATATAGTTTATTGACAACTATCGCACGAAATTTGTCTATAGTTAATTAGTAATTATAATTATTATATTTAATTAGGCCGAAATAGCTGCTCTGCAGGGAAGACTGAAAAAGCCCTGCACTAGCTTGCTGTACAAATTTTCTTCTTATGAGAATATGTATGAGTGCTGAGATTCTTTCAGCGCTCTCCTTATCCTATGCTCTCTCCTCGCCTCATGGGATATTCTCTTGAATTCTGTCTTCTGTTGTCTGCCGATGATTCACTCAATGGGTTCGTTATAACACAAAAGGACATTTTTGATCAAACTTGTTATTTTCCAGAAACAATTATTGACAACATCCGTATGGTTTGAAACGCACCTTAAATAATTGGTTTTGACATTACAACATGTCAAGTAGTTTATTTGTTTGAATTGTTTACTGGTTTCAATACACATGACAACATCTATCAGCGCAATATGTCATTCGTTTCATTTTAGTAGATACCTCAAGTGAACGTATATGTATATTTCAGCAGATATAAATATTTAAGTGTAGTGAGAACGTATTAGGAAACATTCGTAGTACGAACATTAAGTTAAATTTGACTATACTAAATACAAATTTAATGATCTCATTTGAACTTATGAACCTATTATGAACTTAAACGTTTGTCGTCAATAACTTTCCTGAACTCTTGGGAGCAAAACAGTATGTAGTACCGATGCGACACTTCATGGTTTCACCGTAAAGTGTTCGTTTCTTTTGTTTATAGATCGAGCTTACTCATGCTGGTGCTCTGTACTGTATCAAAAATTAATTGTTTTTCTCCACGATAACGTAAATATTACATAAACGCTTCCTTAGACGCTTCTGAAGTAGTCCCGCCGGTATTTACCATATATTGCCATTGAATGCGATTGCCAGCACCAATACTTTTACTAGACTTACATTACTTCACTCTAATTTGGCTCCTGACGGAAGTAATCTTCGGTTAAATAAAGCATTCAAAAACCTTGGAGTCAATATCCCATCAAGATATTTACAGAAAATCTTCAAAGTAAAATTTTGAATTACAAATGTCATATTTGAAATGGTTTGCCGGGACAATGTAGTTACCATCCTTTGTAAATTAAATAATCCTCTAGATTATTAAAGCAAAATGGGTACGAGTTACTGTTTTAAGTTACTTTAGTAACTATGATTATAGAGAATAACATTTCGGAATTAGTTAATCAACTTCACCTTATCGCTGTGTCGAAAACAAGCCTTGTGAAATGTAGATTACAAATTCTCGGTAGTTTAAAAAATGCTTTTTGAAATTGTTTATTCAACCATGCTTATTTTGAGAAGTTCAAGTTTCAAAAATCCAGAATTTTTTTTTGCTTCGGTTGAGTTTCCTTCAGTCAAAGGTTGCCACTGCCGAGTTGATGGTACCATCAGGTCGGTTTTTTCTTTTCCGGAGCATTTCCTTTTTCTTGTTGCATTTTGCTAAGTACTTTGCTAACTTAGGAGGCACTCTGATTTCCGTTTAGACGGTACTAAGAACGCTCCAGTATAGCTTTTCCTCTTGTGGTATTTCACGAATCAGTTCCGTCATGGTATCAATCGGAATTAAAGTGCGCTTTGTGTTGATTCCATAGATATTTGCTGTGTCTGTTGGAGGCCGAGATATTATTGGTACATTTTAGGGGATGGTAAGCCTCGTCTGACAATAAATTGATCACAATTGTTATCTTGTAGTAGGCGTGGGGGTAGTCCATTGTCAAGGCGTTTCCCAAAATGGTTTCGCTCGTGAAGCATTTCATGAATTATGTCATCATCGGATATAGGTGAATGTTGGTGATTTATGTAAACGTGTAGTTTTGGAACCATAGACTGTTCCGTCATTGGAAATCCTACTTTGGTAGAACTTGTAAGCGGATATTGAAGGGCAGGTGGATGCTCCTTTACTTTCAGAACCAGAGGGGGAATCTGGATGGACATTTGTATCTGACAGTTCCAAGGTTTCGATGTTGAGGCGAAGCGAAAGAAATTTAATCCAACGCACAAATCGCTCAGTGAAGCCGTCAATCCTCGAAAAAAAGAACAAGCCAACAGTTTCGATATCGGGCAATCAATTTCGGGCCAAGGCCAAGTTTCCCCTTTCCCAGTTTTCCACTCGGCCTTGTACCTGCCATACTTGACCCCATGAGGAATCCAGAATGCATTTTGTACGTGCTCCTGATACGTTGAAGCAACTGCCAGTTTCAGAGTTCTCGTGGCAACGGCTGTGTGAATGCGTCCTAGGTTGGCGTGGTGGAAATTATCTACGGTAATGAGACAGTGTGTGAATTCAAATTGATTCAGAATCTGTGTAATGTCCATTGGGCCGTCGCCGAAGTATTCCTTGCCTGCGTTTTTAAATTTCCGAAGTGTATATATCTGCTCTGGTGCATGGGCCAGTGACAGCGCGTTAGGTTCAAAATCGGAAATTGGGTGTGTAGATAGATACATATCTTTCTGAGGGCTACTTGCCAGCGATTGTAAGAAACGGTACGTCCAGATCGCGAAGATTGGTGTTTTAAAAATCATGTTGTAGACTCCGCCTATAGCAAAGTCACATTAATTTATGAGTTGACTTTTAAGCGCATATTAATACAAAGATAGTCTTCTTTCCAATTTACCGCTGACGAAATTACTTACCTTTTTGGAGAAGAACATTAAAGGGCTCCTTCTCCAGTTACTATTTATATGTGTCTTGAAAAGTTTAAGACTTGCTTGCTTCAGTCTGTTTCACCTGGACGAGTAGTACTTTTATATCTATTTTCCACAGGCGGAAATGTATTGCTGTAATGTAAAATGGGTTGTAATCCAATATGATAATGCGGAGGAATGAAAACATGGTATAATGAATACTTGATCGGCAGTATGGCCATAGTAATTACATTTTGCATATTTATCGGATGTCGGTAATAACTAAGTTTCATATTCTCTGTGAGATTTTAAAGATGATTTCAGTTTACAGAGGCATTTTGTATATTCTTGCCGAATGGTCTATCCTGGGCGCGGTAAGTTTAATTGCATTTGCCACTTAATTGTGCATTTCTTACCTTTGGTAAAGGTTGTTCTAAGAACTCGTTCGTATATTTGTCATTGAGGTGTCAATGTGAAGTTGAACTATTGGTTTGATAAAAAGGCAGTTTGTAGGTTGTAACATTTCTAATTACATGGTCGCGAAACAACTTTCCCTTGACTACAATCAAGTCAACGCCGTTATTAAGGTCCATATAGATTTAACAACTGCTAAGATGTAGTTCTTGACGCTTTTTGTTTCAATTGCACACGGTAATATATGAATGTGCCAAAGTATATTTTATGACAATACTCTAGTCTGCTCATAACTAATCTAGCTCAAGACTAAATCATTCTGCGGCAGGATCATTGAAAATTTGGATTATTAAGTGAAATCAGTTATTGATATACGAGTGATGCATCGTTGGGGTCACAACTTTTTTGCATGGGTTGGGAGGAACAGTTGTGATTTCGTCATTACGTTATAACGCCTTTTCCTAATTGCCATTTCCGAGTATGATAGAACGCATATTACTATCATGAGTAACTTTTGCCATTGAATTCGAATTAGGTCTACGATAAGTATAAAGCGTTTTGAGTCTAATGCACTCTCATTACGTGCTTATTAGCCTAATGCTACTTTCCGGCATTCCCTAATATGATACATAAAATCTTGGATATAAAAATTGAAAAGTATGCCAATTACAAATACTTATTTGGCTTGCTCTAATTTGGCATTCTCATAGTTCTCACATTATCACCAAAGGCTTCTGAATAAATTTGTATATCTATGCACATCTGCAGGTGCAATGCTAATGATATGTGGTTTCTAGCAGCTAACGATCACGCAACATAGATTGCCAATAATTCGGTCCCACTGTTATGTTCCCAGCCGAACGTCAGGAACTGGTTCTAATTTAAGATCCAACTGACTCCAGATACCTGATTAGGCACGCTTGAGGAAATGGATTTGTCGATTGATGCCATAGTTCGTCGGATCCGTAGAGCTTATTAAGTGCCAGTTGAATAATTGTGATCATTAAATTATTTATCTTTGTACGAAAGGTGTGAATCATCCTCTTTTGTGAAATGTGAATGTAAGATACACTTGTGTGGTTTGAATAGTTTAAAATTATTAGTCAATGAAACCACTAAAATGTCAGGAAATTCAGTATTCAATGTTACATTGCTAAGTGTGGCCTTTTCATCTCATTAAGTATGCGAATATTCTTGAGCATTACAAATTACTGAACATAGCGAATTTTTTGGATTGTAATTGAATTGATAATTCTTGCAAGTGATTTTCAATGGCCGATTCGTTATTATGTAACACAAAATTTCCTCATTCCAAAAATGTTCACACTATAGTTGTTCTTAACCAACACTGCTGCGTTCACAAATGAATGGGAACTCGAGATCAATATTGATGATTCAACTTCATGTTCACGACCTGCTACATTCAACGCCACATGAGCGTTTTGTTGGCATGATCTCATTATGACCTATTAAAAGATATCCGAACCTTGTTGATTCGTTTCGATTTGATGTTTGTTTTACGTTCCTCTTTTTGTTTATTTTACCGTAATTCAGTGATTCATTAATATTTGTTACAATTTTCGTGATTGCTTTCTTCACGGAAGAAGCAATGGTTCAGAACAATGCCATTTCATTGAATACAATAATGTAGCCATGTAAAGAGAAAATGACGTTAATATGCTCCAACTTCTTCCGTTCAGACTGTTTGGTTTCTTAATTCGATGTTTGACGTAGTTCCATTAGATAAATGGTGGCTGTATATTCAACGACATCATTTACCCGTGAATAATCCACGTGAGGCATAATAATCGCGTCTTCAATTAGGATTATTTTCTGCAATATATTAAGTGGAAATATCATCCACATATATTACCGTCTTGTAATTCTTTAGATGGAATTGTGGAAATATATAGTTGAGTCAGTAGCCAATTGTATGGTCAATTGTTCAATAAATGCAGATTTTATGTCTCACAATGACATCAACAAATTTCCTTACAGCCAGTCGGCGATATTTGGTAAGGTAAGGTATATCAGTTTCGTAATGGCAAAGTCATGCTTTGGTAAGAATGCAAATTGACTCAATCATTATTGGAAATGCTTTATAGTCTGCACCGGTTAAGGGTATGTACCCATGTTGAGTCGTTTCGAAAATTACAAGTGACAAAATTGTACATTCCAAATGTAATTAGATGTGTGCAAATTTCCTCCAAAAAATTATTTTAGCATTGTATTTTGATGCTTCATATCCCGTCACGTGTTCAAATACAAAACAGCAAACGATGGATTTAACAACAGTAAGGATCGATGTATGTATGCCCAAGGGTGTCAGGTAGTGTGCTCGTCACGCAAATAAAATTCGCATATCGAAAGCCAACATGACCGTAGAATGCAAATTCTAACGGTTTCTATAGCGTCAAGGGGGATTCCATATTTATATCATGTTTGACTTTTTGTCATTCAAGTGAAATTTCCTATACGCTAAACATCACAAATGATTTTTACCTGAATTCATATGACGTTATCTATCATTCAGCTAATAATTTCGTTACAAAAATTCAACCGAAAAATTGATCTCTCCTTTTAAAAATCTGCCTGTAGTGGTAAACGTAACGTCATTTATAGGATTCATGAATATATCAAAAAATAAACATGGAGACAGATCGTCTCCCACGCCCCGAATTAATAGTGTGTTTGAAGCTTGTGTAGATTTACCAATATTTAATTAAAGCTTTCATAAACGTTGTGCTCTAGTTAATCAATTTACTGCTGATCCCATGTCATCACAAATAACTGTATTCGAACTAACTACCAAGAAATAAGTACACAACACTGAAAAATTACAAATGCCCTGTAAATAATAATCACGCATTATATGTTTCACGCTAACATGAATTGTAAAGGGATGTAATCTTGACAAAGTATATTTTCATGAACTAACGTGGATGTGGATAAAGAAGTCAATTGCTTTCGATTTGAGAATGTTTAAATGCATGCGCATTGATGATCACTGTTTAAATGCCTCATTATCAAGTCCGGTTATTCTTGTTCATTGAACGAAAGGACACGAATCTTCTATCGCAATAAAAATTTCTTTTCCACTATTATAGCTTAATATCAATAATATCTAATAATAAATTATAAAACAATCCGGATAAGGTACAACACCAATATAAACCCAAAGTTCGAAATCATCTGATGTTTTGATTTGAGCAATACCTCAAACCATGAAACAAACGGCATATTTGTATTACAACTTCACGGCAATGTTCAGTCCAATTATTTCGCGGTGCTAGGACAATTAATTCATTTGAAGCTACATGTTTGGTCGTTTGTAGAAAAACACTTTGACAGATGGTCCAGTAGATGTAATTTACAAATGTTATAGTTTCACTCATTCTCAAGTCTAATGATCTGCTACTTGCAGAACTAGTTCCTACATGTAACACAGAAGGATTTCGTTTTGATTGAGTAATATTTTATATAAATGCTTCCTCCCAAGAAGGGAAAAGCTAAATTTATTGACTTTCCTCCCTTCTTTCTTCTATTTTGAGTGATTTTACAGAATCGACTTGAGAAAGTTACGCTACTACATTATATAAAAATTAAATTCCAATTGAAAAGCTACCCAAATATGAATCCAACTGGTCCGATCCAACAACAACCAGATGTAATTCCCTAGATGACTATGGCGAATAATTTCTTTAAGACGTGAAATTCATCCGTCTAACTTTTTCCAGTAAACACATTTCGCGATAATTATCGACGCTGAAACTTTTGATAGCATCAACACAACATTGGATATTTGACCATTTTTTCAGCGGGCGGTAACTTTAGTTAAAATAAAGTCCAAAGGTGCTATACCGTAAATTGATGAATATCGAAAAATAACCCGATTTCCGAAACAAGATTCTTTGATGAGCAAAAGTACAAAATTCAGTTTCGCTTTTGCTAAGTAACAACTCATTTCCTGTGAACCCAACTTACGATTAGGTGATTTTATTATTAAAGAATTCCATGACAGCTTCGTAGTTTACCTCATTTTATGAATCTATATTCTTGAAACGTTCTTCGTATTGGCTTCATAACAGGATACATTCAAACTGATTTTCGAAAAGCCACCGACCATCGATTGCATGTAACCTGAATTATAAGAAAGTTCCAGCAGCTACCTGTTTTCTGCAGACGGCGTTAGATTCGCAAATCAATCTATCAAAAGTGATGATAAATGTTATATATATGTATATTTACATCTATAATTCAATTTTATATTATTTATACCATTTATTAATTGAATTGAAACAAAGAAAGACAACGAGTTTTCCAGTTTTCATCACAAAATCGGTTTATTATAATTTGTGTCTTTCGAACGAAAAACACTTCGGAAGCACAAAAAAGTTGCTATTATGGTGTCGTCCCAATCAACTGTTAGTATTGTAGGGTAAACTGTTAACTAAACGAACTTTTCTTTTTTGTGATATTTCAACAGTGGCTTCAGCTGGAGCTTTGTAGGTTGTTTACTCCTTTCCGTCGTTCGTAAGCTGAAAGTACGAAAGACGACAACTCATAAGCGGCGTATTTAGGATTTAGTAGCGTATAAATAAATTTACGATAAGGATTGGCAACCCACCAAGCAACATAAATGTCAGCAAGTGATTGTCATGATTTCAATGCAGAGCTTCACAATTTTCCCGATTAAACGTTACCGACGTTAATATTTTCCATATGCGACGTTGAACTGCGAGACGACTCATAACCACGTCTCCATCAATTACAAGTTTTTACGCAGCGAATAATTTGAGATATTGGTTCCACAGAATATATCTCGTTAATAAATTTCAGATCTGCAACCATTGTCAATGAATATTCTTAGAACTAATCGTCTAATCTTTTCCAATCGAGTGTGGTAGTAACTAACGTTTTATCGGTCCCAGGACGATGTGGTTGAGTCAAAGTATAGGTTTTCTTTACCTGTTTGTACTTACATTATTCTTCGAACAAAATTACCAAGTTTGTTTACTTTGCAACATTTTGACAAGTTTAAAGACTACCAACGCTGCGGAACGTACAAATGACAGATTCCAAGTATTTCTGAGATTTTATAAAGCATCCTACCTTTCAAATTTATGGAAAATGATGAAATTTCTGAAAATTGATTTAGTTCTTCTGTTAACGATCAACATTACCACAAATTGCAAACTATGATTCTTGTTTCTTTACTCTTTCGTCAATTTATTAGGAGACCTGAGTCGATGTAAAGTTGCGTCCTAGGACGTAAGGAGTGGATTTTAAATCTTACAATTTCGTTGATGAAGAAGAAAGGAAGAGAGTTTCCTTGGACTGAATTATGCCATTGGAAATCCTACAAATATTTAGCAGAATCATAAAAGTGATTATCATTATTTCAATGCAGACATTTAGTCAGCTTTCCAGGGAAAAAAATTGTTATTGCAATAAATATAATCACCATGGTATGTAGTTCTCAATGGAAGTAATGCGAATGCCAATTAAATCTGCCTTTGAATACACAGTTCATACGACACTAATTTATATATACGACGTTAAGCTGGGCCACGTCATCTGACAATCAGGCTTCCACCAATTACAAGTTTTCTCACTTGGAATAATTACTTTATTTTACGGCATGAGAAAACAAAATATCAGCAGTACATAAGAAATCTCCGTTTGACCACTTTTATGGTATGTTTTGACCCCTGACCCCGTATATAAAAACATTGGGTCTGGGAATTGAAATAGTGAGTTTGTGCTATGGTACGCTACTAAAATATGCCAAGCACGAACTGCTTCGATGAGTCTGTGATGGAGCGTTCCGGTTATGTAAATACCTGCTCAAATAGGAAACTCAAGTACAAAACTGAATTTCAACGCAATGTTATTGTACACGGCTTGTTTGTTTCTTTATTAGTCAACAATTGGAAACGGTCTTCGAAATCACGGTATAACGATTGAATAGACAGGAGAATCAAAGAAAAGTTGCTTTTGTCACAAGTTAATCGTCAGCAGTTGGGGGCGAAGCCGATTTCAAACAATTATTTACATAGTCTCACTTAATCTGCACAACAACTATTTTTACAGCTTGTTTATGCTTGTCATCTTAAGTAGAGCAAAAGTATAGATCACTAGACATCAAGAATACGATTTTTACCAGATTTAGAAATTAGTAAGCTGCCGTGATGTGAAGTAAATTAATTCTTAGAAATCATGGATTTGCTTAATTATGATTTGCTTGCAATTTGTCAATAACATCCATATCATAAGCCTAAGGCCAACAATTTAGTGTAAATAACGGAATCATATTTACAAGATGGAAGTGTGCTGGCTTAGTGCGCCACTGCAATCGATAAAAAGCCATCTAATCTATATTAACCAAGTTTACTATCAATTTAAGATATAATACTACTTCAATCTGCACCTCCGGTATGTTAATTCATCTGAATGACATGCTTACAATTTGTGGTGTTCAAGCTTTAAGAGAAATTGAAGGCCTATGATGGCTCAGCTTTTTTTCCTTGAAGAGATTTTCACTTGGAAGTAATTAAACCGAATTATAAGTCTGTAAATAACATTTGGCGAACGTTTTAATCGGTTAGCTGGATCCCTCAACAGCATTCTTTTGTTTCATTCTTTCAGAGGATCAGCTGCGTAGTCATCTTTACTGTTAGATTTGAATTTATGGTATTGAAATATTGTGCCCATGCGAAGCTCAAAATTTTATTGAGTTCAATTTTCCTTAAGTTAAAAATTTACTTTATTCATTTCAAATGCTTTCCACGAATTGAAGCAAACAGTCGCCATCTTCACCTGAACAAAATTCCCAAATTGATGAGGAAGCATGGCAAGACTTTATTCTGACAATAAATTACCTTCTTTTCACTGTAGACCTAAATGCAAGAGTGGACGTTGAGATGAACAAAATCAGTAGTAAATTTTATTTCAGAAATGAAGTTGTGTTTAAATGTTGTAATAAAATTTCTGCAAATGGGAACATATAAATAGGTGAGATCATGTTTCAATATTTAAGGCGCAGCACCATCATTTTCGTAGCATCAAAATTTGATATTGCATGTTTATTTGGGTCCAGTTAATCATATCACATTTTTAAATTTTTTTGTATATGTGTTAGTCGATGTAAAGACAGTGTAGCCATGCGATTATATCGGACGTGTTAGTCAACATATTATGTTCAACAAAGTTTGTCCCGGAACAAAGAGATCCCCGATTTTTCTATCTTATGTACATAACATTTAGCGCAAATCAGTTTTAATTTTTTATCATTATTCGTATCGTCTTATTTGCGAAATTAATTTCAACTATGGCGAAATTATGCCAATTTTATTGCATTAAATTAACCATTCGGTTTAGATGCAAGAGAGGCACCTATACTACACAGCCGGCAAATATTATACCGTAGATCAATTTTTTGTTTAATATTTGTAACAACATATTTAACGAACTGATAAATAAGAACATATTACGACAAAGGGAATTTCAAATGCAAATATGTTTTGTTCATCTGAAACGAAAATAATCAAACAAGACCATGTTAATTTTCTCAATAAAATAGCTATGACACAATAACTCCACAATTAATGTGTGTTCCCATCTCTCATTAAGTCCTTTATGCAGCGTGTTAGTAAACCGGATTCAATATTAACAAACGTTTTTACGAAACTCAAAAGACTTGTAATAAAACTCCATCGTACCAACTTCAATGTTTGTCCACTCAGCACAGCTATAACTATGGTTAATAAATTCGTCACTTAGACTTCAAACTAATATAATGGCGTCTAATTACAGTTTTAATCAACGCATTGATACTAGATATGTATATACATAGGTATTTACTTAATCGGAACGGAAGGCTATATCAGAAATTTTTGGAAATTCCACACTCTGTATGTAGTATTGTAGTATAATGAAGTAGGAACTAAATGGTACTAACATTTAACCCCAGGGCCACCGTTGACCGGGGCCGCTGGTCAAAACTTTCCCAAAAGTGCTTGTACGGTGCACGCTCTGCAGCCGAGAGTTTTAAAGATATTTCAAAAATCTTTTTTGCATTACCATGAGAAATACAATATCTAGGTAGTACTTGGATCACTTTTTCAAATTTCATCTTAAAAAATATTATTTCTCACATGCCCCACTCCTGTGCATCATCCATCATACGATGTGACCATATGAATTGAAAGAAAGAAATGTGCCGTTAAAAATTAATATGACGAGATGGACTATATCCGCGTTGCATTTGTTCAAATGCTCTTCTTACAACATCTATGGAGAATGCCGCAGTTGGCAGTTTAATTTGATTAGGTTTGGACAAAGTGACAATGTAAGACAAAACGATATCCTGGCTAGCTAGAAATCTGTCACGAATTATGTTCCTAGATCTCTTTTGCGTTACAATATTTTTTACATTTTGGATTGTTACTGGTGCCCACAAAAAACTCCTACTAAATTGATAACCCTCGAACGTTAGCACAATCCACTGACAAATCGATAAACATTTCTACCAATTAGAATAGTTTATCATGTTGTTGTGACCAGCAAGACCAGCATTATTGATTTGAGGATTGCAACTACTGTGGAAGAAAAATAATCGATGTCATAGCAGGTGGCTTCGAAAACAAGATAATTACGAGGCCTGTGATTGCAATTAAGTAATCACGTCATAGGCTTACGTAAGCTGTACAATATCTACTTACGTAAAAAGATTGGATGTATTTTTCCAAATTATTATTACAGTTGTGTGGTCGTAAGTACACGCTAATATAATTCTCATATCGACTGCCAACAATGCCGCGGATTTCAATTGGTTGCGATTTCTGGAGCGTCAAAATGGACTACATATTAACTTCATATTTGAATTTTGCCATTCAAGTCGAATTTCGTTTTCGCTAAAAATCACACATTGTTTTTGCCGGGGCTAATATGTCGTTATACATCATTTGGTTAAAAGTTGGGTTACGAAAATTAAATCCAAGCATTGAACTGCAGTCATGTCTTAAAATCTCCATGTAGCCGTTGAGCGCAACGTCAGGTAACTCTAAAAAGTAATTACAGAGCAGATATGACGCGTTCACACTGCACATAAAGTTATAATAATATAATAAAGATATATGTGCATTTATAATTACTTACATGTTTCTACCCTAGTTTCTAGCAGAATCTTTAATAAGTGTGTAATGTATGATGCAGCATATGCTAGTTAATCAGTTTACCGCTGATTCGATGCAATCACAAATGAAAATATTCCAAATAATTTCCAACGTTAAACGATACTGATTGAGAACTTTCAAATGCTTTGAAGATACCAATTGGGCATAATCTGTTTCACACAAATATGAATGCAAAAGAGACGCAATATTCCAAAATACTATTTCAAGAATATACGTGTGTAAAGACGCAAGTGGTTGCCGAGTTTAGAATATTTAGAACACACATGGTTATTGATGATCAGTGATCATAAATCACCGTTCACAGTACATATTCCCAAGTCGGGTTACTCATGTCCATTGACCGAAATGTCGTGAAGCTTTTAGCACAATGAAAAATCATTTTCTCGAATTAGAGCTAAATAGCAAGTAAATTAGAAAGTGATTGCCGAAATACCCCAATGAAATCACACATATGGCAACATTGATCTACCCTTTTTAATTCATCAATATCTCACACCATAAAACCAACGGCACTTGGGCATTACATCCAATTATTTTCGTCCAATTGCGTTTCATCCGTTCATCTTTACCTTTTACCATTGAACACATTTCATGATGCTAAAATTGTTGTTGGTATGAAAACAACAATATATACCATGTTGTGATAAGTGATCATTTCTTTAAGCGGTCAGTCACTCGAGTTGAAATATAGTTTGAATCTACCTTCCCTCGAAAATATCAAAGTCGAAAAATAATGCCATTTCTGTGACAAAAATTGGTGATGAATGAGAAAAAGGTACAAATTTAAGTATCACGTGCACTGAGTAATAGGGATAAATATTAAATTTACTATGAACCCAACCTATCATTTTTGGATTTTATTATCTCAGAATTCCCTGACAACGTCTCAGTTTAACTAATTTATGTGATTGCATATTCTTGGATGTTCTTATACAGAAGCAGGAGTACGTTTCAACTTCAATTATTTTTTAAACAGTCACTCATTCAGGCAGCAAATGGAACCTGAACTCTGACAAAAATTTTGCAGCCGTTTGTTGTCGGCAGGCGGCGTTAGATGTAGACATCAATTATCAAATTTGATGCAAAATACTAATATTATTGTCTACAATTTGCTACCACCGTACGGTGATAGCAAAACTATCATATTATTATGAGCGATATCGGCAGATTTCAGTACTAACCAATTTTGTGGATATGGATTCGTCATTGATTGATACACATGAAGTTTATCCATGATCAAACCGACAGTTTCCTTAGTTTTAACTCAGATGTTTAATACTTGCAAGAATCATTTTTAATACAGACATTTTTAAATATTAAAGCAGCGCCAGGAAAATTACCGGATTAATCACGGCACTGTTTTAAAGCCTTCCCATAAAGTTTCTTCACGAAATAGTAAGGCGACATTTCTAATGGTGGTGTACCTTTTGACGTTATTTGTAAGGATAGATATTCCGCAACTTGTTCAGGAAAGCTCAAGTTTATTAGATGTGTACAGTATTTAACGATTTAACGATTTAATCTCTTGTTTCTCTCACGTTAATATTCAATTTTTATTTTCAAAATTAAATCATCCAGGTTACCAAATGCGATGATAGCAGTATTAGGCAAATGGGTAAATCTAAATGCACACAACATTTATTATCTTCGGAGAGTCTAGGACTCTGTTAGCAAGATACTGAGATCACGTTCCCGTCTGTCTGTCTGTCTGTGGGCGGTACTCCTCCGAAACGGCTTGACCGATTGACACCAAAATTGGTACATAGACACTAGAGGTCAATGGAACCTCAAAGCTCGACTTTAAGCTCAAACCGTCAACGGCAACGTTAAAAACCGTTACGATTTCAAAAAATTAAATGACAGCATATGTCATGTGACACTTCATTCGACTCGTCTATGAACATAACACATAGACCTGACGTCATTTTGAGGTCACAGGCCACCGTTTAACGGTAAAACAAGCAAAAAAGAAAAAATTAATTGCCACTGCCGGGATTCGAACACGAACCCTTGTGTTGGAAGAGCGAACCGCACACCACTGGGCTACATCTGCGTTGGTCTTCTATCTTGAGTCAAAAGCGTCTCTTAGCACATAGGGGGTTTCGATGATGCGGAATTCAATGAACATGGTCGCGTGACCCCTTGACAATGTTGGACGCGTGTCAAAGGTCAACTTTATACAGAGTGTACTAGCGAGCTGAAACTTGGCACACAGGGGGTTTCGATGGTGGGGAATTCGATGAGCATGGTCGCGTGACCCCGTGACATTGTTAGACCCGTGTCAAAGGTAAATGTTATACAGAGTGCACTAGGTTGTAGAAACTTACAAAAATTACGCAATTTAAAGCAAAACATTACGTAATTTAGAACAAAAAATTACGTAATTTAGAACAAAAAATTACGTAATTTAGAACAAAAAATTACGTAATTTAAAACCAACAATTACGTCATTTAAAACAAAAAATTGTAAATAAAAATGGCCCATCTCGAGGAAGATTCATAAATTGGGTTTACACCAATCTCGTTATAATGTCACATTACTGCAATGGAGAGGAACTATCTCAAGCATTCTTAATTTCCAGTGTCTATCTACATGTTACAGATGACGTTGAGTTCATCATAGCGGGCAGATTGTACACCATCAGTATAAATTGTTTGTTTAGTGCTGATAAAACGACTGAATTAACTGATGGATTAAATGAAGCAGCTTGTCATGCCACTGGTCGCATCCCCACAGTAATTTTATTAATACCTTCAACCTCAGGAGCAGCTCACTCTCTCGATTCACTTCACACCAATCGACAGTTTCACGCTGATTGTTACCGTTTGAATAGGGTAACACGAGAGGAAATGATTCCTGTGCTTACAGCAACTGAGGAGGAGGATGCTATGAGGATTAAAAAATAGTTTGAAAGTCATAATCGGCCAAGAGCCAAGACTAAAGCAGCTAAAAACACGGAAGCTACAAGGAATCATTCATTGAGTATTCCATTTGGGGGTACTCTCTTGTAATCGGAAAAAAATCGAGATATGTAAACGTCTAATCGAAAACATGCAATAAGATACAGCATCGAATTTTCGCAAAACTACAAATTTCCTCGTTTTCTATCTTTTCGTGCACTTATGTACATAATTCTATTAACGCCCTATGACTTCGGTTTAGTAGTGGAAATGGAGAGTCAAACAAAATGCCACTGTTACAAAATTTTGAACTTGACACGGCTTCAGAAGATTAATAAAACATAACAAGGTTTTACATTAGTGTGGAAAGTTTCCACTGAAAACTAGGTACATACTTCCGAGCACCACCTCACGCAAGCAGTGCGATGGTAGACGAGAAGAATATTATCAAATGGGATGCATTCAGTATGTATTCCGTGGCCAGAAAATGCGCACATGCGTTTGAATATGATTATTAAATTAAGCTGAACTTGGTCCCCCACACTTCTTCTACAGCTCTAACAGTATCACTATCGTACATATAACGGTGTATTCAATATTTTAATAGACAGCTCTACGTCAATCAATAACTTCATTATACTCTCACGGTTTAGCTTTCAGATTGACTCGGTATGTTTTCACACAATTATCATAATACAGTTGAAGCTCGGTATAACAGGTATCCATATAACAGACAATAACTATAACAGACACTATTTGGCCCGTGGTAAATGGGCTGATATATTATGTAACAGACAATATCTATAACAGACAAAAAAGGCCTGTCCCAGCGTGTCTGTTATATCGAGCTTGCACTGTAATACTTTTTGCATACGTGTTCACGGTTCATGACAAAAGGGGAAAATACGACGTGATAACTCGACATCAAATCATCCAGTGGACTATTTGACAGCTCAATTGAACCAGCTTTCACAAGAATACTTATTTTTCTGTGCTAATATCTTGAAACTATTTGCTCGCTGCTACACAACAGATTGCTGCAGTAGAAAACTTAGTCATTATTGATGGAAAACGGTATTAAGAAGCTTATTTTTTATTTCCCCGAAATGTCAATGTAAAGGATTGATCTGAAATCTATTTTTAAAAGTGGAGAACGGAGGTGTAATTAGTATTAGTGTACATGCCCTGTATTCTGTTTTTATCTACAGAAGTCTAACAACGCAGCCAATTTGATGAGCATTTTATTTATTTAAACTGCTCAAGAATGTGCTTTTCTTGTAACATTAATTTAATTTCATTATAATACCAATCTACAATTACTTCCAAATTTTTAACCAAGGATTTAGCAGGGGGCGGACATGTACCTGCTAAACCCCATGTTAAAATGTAACTCCTGCTAAACCCTATGTTATCTCATACTAAACCCTATATTTAATCGTAACAAAAATGTTACCGCTGCTAAACCCTATGTTAAATCGTAACACTAATGTCAACTGCTAAACCCTATTTTAAAATGCAACAAAAATGCTACCCCAATTAAACGCTAAATAATGCTAAATCCCGTATTAATTTATTTAATGCTAAATCCAGTATTAATTTATTTAATGCTAAATCCCGTATTAATTTATTTAATGCTAAATCCCGTATTAATTTATTTAATGCTAAATCCCGTATTAATTTATTTAATGCTAAATCCCGTATTAATTTATTTAATGCTAAATCCCGTATTAATTTATTTAATGCTAAATCCCGTATTAATTTATTTAATGCTAAATCCCGTATTAATTTATTTAATGCTAAATCCCGTATTAATTTATTTAATGCTAAATCCCGTATTAATTTATTTAATGCTAAATCCCGTATTAATTTATTTAATGCTAAATCCCGTATTAATTTATTTAATGCTAAATCCCGTATTAATTTATTTAATGCTAAATCCCGTATTAATTTATTTAATGCTAAATCCCGTATTAATTTATTTAATGCTAAACCCCTGATACTTTATTTAATGCTACAACCCGCGATAATTAATTTTATGCTAAACCCCATGTTACTTTATTTAATGCTAACTGGCGTGTTAATTAAGTTAATGCTAAACCCGTCTTAAAAACATTTAACGTACCACTATATTAATTCACCTATGGCAAATTGTGATTATGGGGAACACGACGCAGGCCGCAGGCCTGCGGCGTGTTTGGAACGCCCTAAATGTCTCATTTTTATGTCCAACCTCGTGTCCAGAAAACAGGTTTCATCCTAAACCTGGACGTATGCATATAAAAGCACTCAACACATCACGCTATTTGTGCTGCTTTACTATCATCGCATGATGATAGTAAATCTAACATAAAGCTGAAGGTATACTAAACCATATTTAAAAAGATACCGACAGTTTTCGAGTATAATATCTAGAAGCAACAAAAAGTTCTTCAGTCGCGATCTACTTCCTGCCAGGAGCGGACCGATGTTATATTCGTCAAATTCAAGACTGAATATATTTCCTGCTAAATCCCTACATATATACACGATTATAAGACGTTTTTAAAGCGCTTATCTATAGAATTCTGTATTTATCGTATTCACGATTAAATCAGTTGACCATAAGACACGTTGTGCTGGTCGTAAAATATAACATATGTTCATATATATTACTTAACATTCGCGTGTTAAGATGTGCTGCTAAACCCAGCTGCTAAACCATGTATAAACACAATAGATGCTAAACCATGTATAAACACGATAGATGCTAAACCATGTATAAACACAATAGAAGCTAAACCATGTATAAACACAATATATGCTAAACCATGTATAAACACATTAGATGCTAAACCATGTATAAACACATTAGAAGCTAAACCATGTATAAACACATTAGAAGCTAAACCATGTATAAACACATTAGATGCTAAACCATGTATAAACACAATAGATGCTAAACCATGTATAAACACATTAGATGCTAAACCATGTATAAACACAGATGCTAAACCATGCTACACTCTGCATAAATGTATTAAATCGTGGAAGAATTATTATACGCTTAAAGCTGTTCAAATTTATCAAATGCTAAATCTAATTACAATTTTCTTTGATGACAAACTAGACGCTGATTTCTGTTTATATGTATTGTATGCAAAATCTATCTAAGCCAAATGGAAATGACTAAGAAATTTCGTTGGACGTCTCAAGCAAAATGTGACTTATTGCATTTCGTAAATGATACTGATATTACTCATGGAATAAACTGGCCGCAGTTAGTCACAAAATTTAGAGAATTATACCCGAATTACAAAGGAAGCAATGCTGCAATCAAAATGCAATACCATAGAATTAAGGAACAAACTGTAATTACTTCTGCGACCCCTGATGAAATTAATGAGAAGTTTCGCTGGACCGATGAAGCCAAACGCGACTTGTTGGCAGTTGTAAACGCAGCTGATGTTAGTAAGAGGAAAAATTGGTCTAAATTGGTCGCCAGATTTAAGGAGTTATATCCGGGTTATAAAGGCAATGATAACACTGTTAAAACACAATATCAGAGATTGAAAGAACAAAATGCTTTAAACGATTCTATTAATGATGACTCAAATGACGATTTCCGTTGGACCGATGAATCCAAATCTGATTTATTACACTTCGTAAATGTGGCTGATATAACTCTTGGAATGAATTGGTCTAATTTCGTCAATAGATTTAGAGAAGCATATCCTAACTATAAAGGAAGCGACAACTCAATTAAGCAGCAGTATTACAGGCTTATTGAACAAAATTATGATTCCACAGCTATAGACAACAAATTCATTTGGACCGAATCGGCCAAGACAGATTTATCTTCCATTGTTAAAGCTTCAAACGATTCTCTAACAATAAATTGGTCTAATATATCACGCGAATTTAAGCACTTGCATCCCCAATACAAAGGCGATAATGAAACATTACGTAAGCAACACGCAAGGAACGAAATACTTGCTGCAGGGTCAGTACAACGCTTTAATCTGACGAAATCAGAGTCTCTGAATTTGGTACGCCTGGTAGAATTAATTAGTGTTGATGGTTATCCAAACTGGTCCAAAATCTGGTATACGTTCAAGCGTATGAATTCAGAATATGATGGGACCAAGGAAGACTTACGATGTCTTTTCGAGAAAATTTGCAATGACGACAATGATATTAGCGCGCCTGTCACGCCACAAAACCCGAAGCAGTGGGATGAAACGCTAGACGTATTACTGGCTCAAGCAACTGAACATGCACAGTATATAAGGAGTGCACAGATACGAGACGGACGTATGACAAATGTCGATAATCTTGCCAAAATGACTGTTAAGATTTTTAAAGAATTTTACAAGGCAAGACGTCGAATAGATTATATTGGCTCCGACACCATAATTCTGAAACATTTTTAAGATTATAAAGAATCATTAATCCCAAGCAGCTATATCTGCGAAGAAAACCTTGATTCCATATCTAATATTGACACAAAGCGTTTGCAAGCTTATGCTTCGAAAAACCATACGCTCGCTTTCTCTAAGGTTTTCCGGGAATGCTGCCATAATTGCGGTGTAATGTTTCCAAGAAGCCGTAAGGGCTCAAACGCGAAAATGTTACCCAAGCCAATCAACGAAGTACCTCACGTCACAAAAATGAGAGTTAACCTGCCGTACACTTACAGGTCGGACGAGCAGTATATTACATGTATTGAGTGTTATAAACTTCCATACTGGTATCTTGACTACAGCGTAGGGATTTCGGAATCACAAGATTGCATTCCAAACGAGTTGCGTCATCTAAATGAATACGAACAAAATCAGATTGCTCTGTGTGGAGGATTCTACAGCCTATATCAGAAACAAAAAATACAAAGTAAAATATTTGAACATCGGCAGGGTGAATGTAACATTGGCAAAAAACGTGATCTAGATTATCATAACGTGTTCACTACTTACTTCAACATTGAAAGACCGCATAAATTTGATTCGTCGAACGAAAAAATCAAAACTGCATTACTTTGGTTAAGGAAAAACAATCGTCTATTTCGAGATTTCCTCTCAAATTATGAAACCATTTACGGGTATTTAATGTCCTGTCAAAATATACGCCCTGAAGAACGGGTAATTCAGGTGACAAAAGGAAATTTACCCGATATGATTGGTAAAGATACCACTGGCCTCCTCATACCAGCTGATAATGTTAAAATTGAAATAGGTACAAATCCGGAAAGTCACAAATTTGGAGTTCAGCATCCACTTCAGGAGAACTTGAAGAAACTTAGAGATATTGTAAATGTCAATTATTCTGATCCCGACCTCGAAGCCAAACGGTGGCCACATTTATTCCCTGAGGGTAATGGAAGTTGGCGAAAAAACACGTCTTTGAAACAACAAACATATGTCAAGCATCATTTGCTTGGCATGGACGATCGGTTTAGAAAGAATAACGAGTTTATGTTTTTCTGGTACGACCGGTTAATTAAAGAGAGATTGTTATACTATAACAACCGTCAACGTACGGTTAATGTAAATGAATTGATTGAGTCAATTCAAGTTAAAGATGTACGCGAAAATGCAAACAGGTATGGGTCTGTTGTACCCAGCAGTATCTCAGGATCGAAGACATACTGGAGAGCTCGTTGCTTGGATCTCTTAGCGCTAGTACGGGATCTCGGAAAGCCTGATCTATTTGTAACTTTAACTCAGAATGACAATTGGTTTGAGTTACAAGAAGCATGTGGAGAGATTTCAATTCAGGAGTTGGATATCTTGAATAAACCTATAATGCAACCAGCAATCGGGGGCAAAAGCGTTGTAAAATTCCCAATTGAAGCAGTAGTAGCATTTTATAAACGACTAGACATGTTCATGAAATCTTGCATTCACAGCAAAAATGGTCCATTTGGTGAGGTGATAGATTATTGGTTCCGCATAGAATACCAAAACCGTGGAGCTTTACATTGTCATATGGTTTTGTGGATATGTGAGGACACAATACCTGAAGATGTTGTAATGGCAGAAATGCCACGATATTGTGGAACAGAGGATGTCGCAAAAACTCAAACATTTCAAGCAAGGGAATACGTCAAAACATTCCAAATTCACACATGTTCTTTGGGAGGATGCAGAAAAGATATAACTGCTAGATGTAAATATGGTTTTCCATTTTCAATTCAACACTCAGAAAAACTAAATGATTCCAAAATGGGTTATACCTACATTCGACGGAGCGATGAGGACAAATATGTTGTCCCGTATAATTTATACGCCCTCATGTCTTGGAACGGTCATATAAATGTTCAGAGAGTAACAGCTAATGGAATTGAAGCTTATTTGTGTAAGTATGTATCCAAGCCCGAAAGATCAATTGATGTTAAAGACGCGACTTCGGACACTGAAAAGTTTCTGAAAGCTAGAGTTGTCGGAATTTTGGAATGCTGTGCTCATCTGCTACAATTTCATCAAGTAGGATCTTCAAGGAAAACAATATTTCTTCCGTGTGATTTTCAACCGAATCAGAGAATGCTGAAAAGAAAATCGCATTTGCCCGCTGATAAGGAAAGTGATGACGTTTACTATCAGACATTGCTTTATAAATATTTAGTTCGCCCGAAAGAATTACGTAATCTTACCTACGTTGATTTGTTTCGCTTTTATGACGTTGTGGCCGAAAAGGCACGGGTAGTATACACGCAAAGTTCAGAGTCTCAGTCGCAATCAGAAGCCGAATCTGAAGGTGAATTTCAACCTAAATGTGATGAAACACAACAAGAATTTAGTGTTAGAATCCGTAAAATTAGGTCCCAAAGGGTAAGTTATATTAGCGGTGGCTACAAGTATGTTGAGCGTGGAAAGGCAGCCCTACCCAGATATAGGTTTCTCCTACCATTCGGTAACGAATCTGAAAAATATTACGAGCAGCGTTTATTGCTAGAGGTGCCTATATGTCAGGAAGATCTGAATAGTGACGGTTTCCCATTCTGTGACGACAACGAATCAAAAACATTTATCGAAGAATGTTGTCTTCGTGGTTTAGTGGACTCTGAAGAAACAGCCAAATCAGCATTACTAGGAGCTGTAGAGAGAGGATTTTCTGTTGACCGTGTAATAGAACTGGCAACAATGTTTGTTGATCAATCGTTTGTTTCCAAGGAATATGTTGGCTCTATTATAATTCCTTGGTCAGAAAGCATGCCTTGCATTGTTGAAGCAGAAGAATCAGAGAATGAATATGGAGAGGAAATTGCTAAAATGTTAGATATGCGTGTGAAATTTGAACCATTCGATACTTATCGGGACTCAATGACTGATTCACAGAGACATATTATGGAATGGGTTGATCAAAAAATAACAAAGGGAGACCAGATTCTAGCTATAATAGCAGGAGGTGCTGGTGTTGGTAAGTCGTACTTAACCAAAGCGTTATATTCATACTTCATTGAGAAAAAGATGGTGTGCGTTTTATTGGCCACCACTGGAAGCGCAGCGCATTTGATTTCTGGAACAACAGTACATTACTATTTGAATGTTGACATACACGGAAACAAGTACTTGCAGCCTGGCACAATTTCGGCAAAGATTATACAAGACACCGATGTCGTAATGATGGATGAGTTTGGAATGCTGGACTCTGACCTTTTCGATCTCTTAAATGAATGCACAAAAGAGTATGGGAAATCCCCGCACTCGCCTCTCGGGGGAAAGCATTTGTTTCTAATTGGTGATCCTTGCCAGCTGCCTGCAATTAAAAAATCTGTCTTTTCCAATGCACTGTTGAACGAGTTTAGTATTTTACTACTTAAGGAAACTGTTCGTCAGAAGGATGAAAGATTTGCTGCTTTGCTGAACCGAGTCCGTGTCAACATGTTGACCGAGGAAGATAAAACCATTCTTAGAGCAAGATATACTCATATATCAAATGTCGAGTGTAATGATGACTCACTTATTGTTACCGCTACTCGCAGAAAAATGCACTTTTACAACAACCAGTTTATCACACAAATGACTGGAGACAAAGTGGTTATATTAGCTCAGGATTTTGAACGCGATACCAACAGTGAAGTTAGTTCTTCCGTCAAGGAGAAAATCCGACGATACGTCACAAACTTATGGGATGAGAAGTTAGTTATTAAAGAAGGTTGCATAGTCAGACTATTACGTAATATGAATGTATCCGCTGGGTGGGAAAACTCCAAGAGAGCCAAGGTATTTCGAGTGGCAAAGGACGGCAGTTTTATAGTTCTACGGGACATTAACGATGAGTCAAAGCAACTTCCGCTAACAAAGATTAGACAACCGTTTAAATTAGGTTCTAATTTGTATTACCGTTATCAATATCCATTAATACTTGGATATGCAACAACTGTACACGCTGTTCAAGGCACTGCAGTTACAGGCAAATATTACGTTGATTTGGACCGTTCATTTTGGGAAAGTGGGCAAGCATTTGTCGCACTTAGTCGCCCCAAGGAACTTTCACAACTGTATCTTTTGAATACACATTTTGAAAAGGTTTTTTTTAAACCTTATTACAAGCAATTATTGCAGTGGATGGAAGAAGTTGATGAAATTGCCCTCTTGCGTAAGTCACGGTGTATTGGGGACTTTCCCCTAATGCCAGTCGATCCAAATTCGGAAAAGATTGACATATTCCCGCCAATTCATGGCATTGAAGCAAGGGTATCAGATGTAAAAAATGCTCCGTTTAAGCCTCCCAGAACTTTGAAGGTAGAGACGCCAGAGGCAAATAATAAAGTTGCTGTAGGAATTGGTAAAAATAAACCGATTCATGAGATTAAGAAAAATGTGACACAAAAGGATACCGATCCAAGTATTCCCAGAATTTTCAAAATTGGGGAATCTTTTCTGAATGCATGTGGAAATAGTACAATCGTACTCAATAAACTACTATTTTATCAAATGGCGGAGTATATAGTAGTTGTTATCATCATCAATTCATAATCCATTGTAATTCGGTTTACAATCATTATTATTTATTTTATTATTTGCTGTATTTCGTTGGAATAAATAATCAAATGCCTACACTGTTTAAAAATTGTGTTGCTCCGACATTTAGGAACTCAAACGTTTCAACTAACTGCTCTCAGAAAGTTAATCTGACAACTAGAAACCGTTCCCAGATATTGAACATGTTATTTTATGCCAGGTAATCATCAAATGCAGAAATTAAAGTGTTACGAGTTTAAAAATAAAATCAAGTCATTTCTATACATTCATCGTCAATTAAAAATCATTATATACATGTACATGCAAAAGTAATACAGGTACTCAATTAAATAACCAATTTTGCTTGATGACGTCAAGGTTGCAGAAAATTATTTTAGACAACAAAATCCGTTTTCTTAAACATTAAATCCATTTTTTGGAGTGCCAGAGTAAGTATATATTTTTGCAACTCATCCAAAACCCATGGGAAAGAAAGACTATCAAATCGGTGTATTCCAATGGCGAGTAAGCTTAAGTAACATGATTGTCCATTCTTGAGTTTGAGTCCACAGTAAAAAAGGACATGGACCTCGTCCTGGGATATTACCCATGAAGTGTCCAAGTTAAATGCAGTAATGAGGGCAATGTAAGGATACATGGTGCCAAGGAGTTTTCTCTAACTAGGACGAAGACGCGGTGCCAGAGATAATCCCACTACGTTGTCAGTTAAATGTTCATTAACTAACTTGTGGATGAAAAAACTCGCGACACAATTTTAGCCAGCTCGGAGGGTCGAACCTCGGATAGGTAGGGCACAGACCTGACAACAACGGACTGCGCCACCTTGGATGCCCTTTTTTATTCAATATACTGTTAGAACTTTCATTATAGTTTTAAGTTTTGCCTAATTACGTCTCCAAAAATGATTTTATCAGTAGGTTTATCCAACCCACCAAGGTCAACCGCCACAGGATATATAGCAATGAGAGAAATTCGATGTTGCAGACACAATTTTTGAAAATTTAGAAAAAGTAAAGAAAGTTCTACTTGCTTAATCGTCTTCTGAATCAGATTCAAAAAAATATTTTGTCCCCATCGTTAATTCCGTTGGTTGTACGAAATAATCAGGGACACCATTTATGACGTTTTGACCTCTGATACGAATACAGGTGTACACCTATGGGGTCACGGAACTGTATCAGTGAGTCTATCTTAACAAGTTGTACGTATTTGTAATTTAATAAACCTATTTTGATACAAACAAGTGGCTGAAATGTTGTTTAGTTTGAATTGTTTACTTTTTCAATATACATGATAACAATTATCAGCATATAAGGAACCATTCCACGTAACAATCATGATCACTTTATTATATTGACTGTACTAATGGCTAGTTAAATGTTATCATTATTACATAATAATAAGCCAAGTAGGCACCTAATCGGCAGTCACGCCTTGATCACGCCTTGGTAATATAATAATGATCACCTCAATTCAAAAATACACGGAATATATCCTGTTGCCAATTAAAGTGAACAATTATATGTTATGATCGTGTCAGGAATGTTTGCTTCAGTCGAGTCAGCGCACCAGCACCGACGTAACGTTTTATAACTGATAAATACTGTTTATACAATGGAATTTTTTCTGTCGACTGATTATTGTCACTTGTCAATCACTTAAATTGTATTCAATGATTTGCCTGTCGATGTCATGGGCCAATTAATTATGCAATTTATTCGATAAATAATATGATATAAATTCAGCCGTAACGTGTGCATCATATAGGATACAAACAACATGCCATATCCGATATCCTATCCAAACGTTAACAAATTAATTTAAAAGGCACTACTACTTAAACCTATGATGAATATTAAAGATACAATTGAAAGATAAATTAACCAATAGAGCATATTTGAGATTTGGGCTAACATGTTACCAAATAGAGCCGCGAATTTGCCGTTAACTCTCCTGAAATCCTGGAACAAATATGTTAGTATGGGGTACCGATACGACACTCAGTGGTTCCGCTGTAATTTGTTTGATACTTTTGAGATAGATCCGGTTTTCATATTCATATCATCATGTAGTTTGCACTATTTCATAAGTTAAGTTTGTTTTTCTCCAATATAGTCTAACAATGCCTCCTTGGACACTTCTGCAGTTTCCCTATCGCGATGGTCATTTCCCCAGTCATCTGTCACTTGCAAGGGCACATTTCAATCATTTATATTACAATGGAATACGATTGCCAAAACCAATATTTTTGCCAGACTTTCATGACGTCATTCTAATCTTGTTCTTAATATAAGTATGTCCATAGAAGCAAAATATGCAAAATGCTTGCCATCAATATCTCACAAGCTATTTGCATAAAAACGTCAAAATAAGATTTTGAATTTCAAATGATTTACCACCACTCCAATTTTCTACACATCCTTCTTAAATTAAATTATGCTTTAGATTTTTAATTGGCATGTTATGTTGAGTTATTGTTAAGTTGCTTTAGCGTCCATAATTATACAAAATAGCATTTCGGAATCAGTTTAGCTTCTCGTCGTGTCTAAGACAAGACTTGTCAAATATGAGCATTAAATTCTCGGATTAAAAAAATAAGACGTGAGCCAGCCAGTCAGAGCCAAAAAATAAACCAGACTTGAGCGCACCCTTGTGATTTTAAGAAGTTTTACTTTTGCGATTTAAGGAAAAGATGGTTTGGTGCGGCTGAGCGTCCTAATGTGAGAGGATGCCACTACTGTGTTCTTCACAAGACCAGGTTGGTATGAATGAATCAGTTTTCATGAATCATCAGTTGACGGTATGTAGTTTGTTCCTTCAGGTCAATTCTTGATATTATTAAAACTTGATATTATTACAGGTTATAAAAACAATAGCACAGAAAGGATAGAATAGCATAGTCACAGGAATTGTCACATGTTAATAGCATTTAGTAATTCGTAACCAAAGCAGCACTAATGTTTCCCCTACTACGTACTAGTTATGCAAATATGACTGCTGTAATAGCAAAATGTAATGAGCAAAAGTAAATAGAACTATCCTATACTTGGTATTTATTGTCCGCTGGGTAACTCAAGAGGATGTAACTCAACTTGTAAGCTAAAAACGTGTGAATGGGATTTTCATGAATGAGCGCTGGTGAACGCACAGTATGCTTTTTGCGCACTTCAAACCGGCGTCCTATATGCATGTAGAGTTGTTTATATGTACTGGTAGAAGAATAAATGGGGATCATTTTGATATGCGAATGAGCCTCCAACAATGCTTCCAAGGGTCACAAGGCCAGGTCAAAGTTTTGACCTGCTAATATTGAAAATATGGAATAAATCTGATGTGTCAATTATTTGAAGCAGTTTATATTCATAGCGTTATTCGCCGCTAAAAACTGCATATAATTGCCAATTTTTATCAAATTGGGATAAATAATGCAGATATTAGTAAATGTTTTTCAAAAAATTTCAAACATTTTAAAGAGATAATATCTCCGTTCCGCTGCACTTTCCGCAAACTTTGAAACATGCTGCGTATGCGCAAAGAATGTTCTAGAACATACAAAAAGAGTTTATTGCGGAAATCACAGCGGTTACCAGATAATCACATTTTTAAAATGTCATAAAATTGTGACGTCATCCGGTCACCATACCTGTACAACCACATGACCTTAAAGCTCACTTCAACCTGTTTCCAAATTTGAGTAACAATCAAGCCAAATAATTAAAATATTTATACTTTTTGTTTTTCCCTGACAACTAGCGAATCTCATTATAATATTATGACCATTATAATTAATTAACCATATAGGTGCCAGCAACGCGGCAGCTACTCCATAAGTTGACATACATTAAACTGTAGCGACAATTTTAAAAGCAAAAACTAGTGCCGTAATCGTGTTCCTTGAGCAAGATGCGGTAGGGTTTGCTCAGATGATTTCTTCGTAAATGTCATTGCACGGGGTACATTGAGAAAAGTTTTTTTCAGTTGTCACAGCCTACCTTCCACGTTATGGGGCGGAATTGGGTGAAAGTTGGCATGGGATTTGCCCATAACGTACCAGTAATTAAAGTACCAATGAGTTAGTGATTAATTTATCACTCCACTGGATGTTAGTAATTACATAACCATATTAGCCATGTAAAAATCCATTGCAGTGAGAGTAATAATTGAAAAAAAAACGCTTTGATGACGTCAGTAATTAACTTACCACTATAATGACGCTATTATTAAGTTGCCACTGTAGTGGCGTTAGTAATTATTAATTTCGGTTTGGTAAAGAAACTTATTTAAATTTTAATTGGTGTATTGTTTTGTGCTTCTGTTCAACGTACGTTGCGAGTACGTTCAAAGTACGAGTATTTAAATTGATGTACATATGTGCAATACCGCTGCTAAAAGTCTAGCATGGGGAAGGAGAAATGACCACGTACCACAATGAATAAATGATGTGTTTATTCAAATGTGCAACTTGTATCTACTATTACAAGTAGAAACTCCTCATTTCACTGCATGCTTTGTCGTATAATGCGGTTGGGTCCCTGGAGCGACGATGTCTCATTTGCATTAATTCCGAAAGAAAAGAACAAGCATATGTATTTAAATTTAGCTTTGCACGGTGTGCCGGCGGTGTCAAAATAGGTATCTCCCAATGTACAGTGTTAGACTTGTAATTGTTGTGTGGCCAAGCAAACAGAGTGTTCTTCTATTTTTTCGTCTACTATCTTCAGTTTGGGTTAATTTTTGACCTTCTTTTGGAAAAAGCTAGTGAAGTGAGTTCTGAATATTTTTTGTTTCTTTTTGTGGATTTCATAATTAGCAGCTTGTTATTTAATCGCTAACTTGATAATTAATGTATTTTGTTGCAGTAATCCTCATATATAGTAGCATGAGTTTGTACTCCAACTTGGACCCTGCAAGGTTTGAAAATTGATTTCGTGAGCAGAAGTTCCATATTGTAAGTTGTTAAAGAGGATGTACCAAAATCTTAACGGAACCACCTCCTCCGCCACGGAAATATGTACAATGAAAATTCAGTCATTACAGCGACAATTGTTTATATTTTTTATTGCAGCCGGTGTCATGGAGCGACTAACTGACAAGGGTCGAAGTTCCGAAGACAGTTTTGGCGTTACTGACCGTGAATTGAGCAACGAGCGTGCTGGAGGCGATGTCGAATCACGTCGAGTTGCCAAAACCAGCTAACCTATACCCTCCTGAGCTCCCGGGAGGAGTTTCCAGAGGAAGGGGAGCTGACAAGATCCCTGTGGCGTCGCCGTCATCACTGCCACAGGGCGACTCTCCTGACTCTAGGGCCGGCCTTGCCGGTTCTAGAATTAAATTAAAATTTTAAAATTTCTTATTCCTTGTCACATCTTTCATATGATCGAATTTAATTCAGCATTGCCAATTCTTTCTTGACGATTTCTTGAGATTCTATTAAACTTTTGCAAAGCATGTCATGTTACCACTTGAACGTCACCAAAAATTATTTTTAACTTATTGGAATTAAATGTGATTTCAGATAGTAGAGCGGCACATGGCGTTGGCTTGAGGGTCTCAGTTAAGAGATGTTATGGAGGATTGCTAAGCCACAAATCCAAAAAGCCACAATTCCAAAAAGCCACAAATCCAAAAAGCCACAAGTCCAAAAAGCCACAATCCACAATGCCACAATCTCTGGAATCAGCAATATACATAGTAGTGTTTCATGACTGTATCTGTCTCAAGTAGTAATTTAATAACGAAACCTAAATTACAAATGCTGTACTCACTCGCCGACACGCCAACACGAGTATTCAACACAATCTCAACTTTGAACTAATGACCTATTATTGTCTTTCGGTAAAATCGGGATAGTAGATATAGTAGATGAGGGACCACAAGAGTAGTCTTTATCATGGTCTTGCTTCACTACTGTTACAGATCCGTAACATAAAAGATTAGAACTTCGTTTACAGATATTGTGATGCTATGCATTGCTTTGCACTATCATTCAATTACAAACACTAGGTTGGTGACTGTAATTATTAATACCTATAATTAATAGATGCCCTTTGTTAACTACTGAATAATAATTGTACAAAAGTTATTGCTAGGGACATAAGGGAACACGACTGATCACAATATGACAATTTTTATTTAGTAGTATGTATTACGTATCCCATCTGCCATACCAATACATCAAAATAAGTTAAGAATTTTGTGGGACGGCGTTTATTGGTTGTGGCCTGGAGCGGTCCCTTCACCTTAGTTACGGCCCTGGAGACTTGGAGGGTAACTCCACCTAGGATTATGGCGGCGGTGGGTCTCGTGAACAGTCCAATGCTTCCGCTGGAACCACACGACTCCTACGACCTGCGCCGAGAAGAAAAGTGAGAAATTTGCATTTTCAGATGAAATTTGAAAAACTAATGTCAAATTTCATCTTAAAATGCAAATTTCTCACTTTTCCCTACTCGTTAGTATCATCACGTGAGTCACGTCACGTGACCTTATCTATTGGGGCTATGTAATTTTTAAGATGAAAGTTGAAAAGTGTTCAAACTACTACCTCGAAAATTTATTTCTGATGATAATGCAGAAAAGATTATTTAAATATCCTTAATACCCTTGGTGGTTGACACTAATACATTCTCCTAAAACCAACAAGATTTTATCTGAGTCGTCAGAAAAACACATTGCTTCCCGGCTAATAATACAATCCCGGATGGACAATCTAAGGTTATCTTCCACTTAATTGCTTTGATGACATTAATATTACTTGTGGCTTTTTGGATTGTGGCTTTTTGTATTTGTGGCTTTTTGGATTTGTGGCTTTTTGGACTTGTGGCTTTTTGATACACACCGTTATGGAGATAATTGTTATTATTCGGAGCGAACAATGATAAAATATAAACACCTGAAAGTGGGAAATCTTGTCAATAAAGTATTCCGAATGTAAGGACTTAAACGAATCTGCAATGTCTTGTAATGCGCGCATTTAGCGTTTACGGTTTACATAATTGATAGTGATGATATTGAGTTAATTTCTGGACATGAAAATCATAAATTCCTTCAATCAACTGTGTGAATGCCCCTCCATAGCAGTTCATTTTGTAACGTTTTCGAATTTCAAACACGTCAATCATAACTTTGTATGAGGGCACCAAACATAACTGTGATACATGTAACGTAAATTGATAGGCAGGTGCGATTGATTTTCCATTTACTTAAGGATAGAAACAGATTGACAAATGTTTTCGTTGAAAAGTTTTCAATAAAAACATTTTCATCATATTTTAAAGCATCTCGAAGTAACTACATATAAACAATCGTGTGCACAAGTTCTTTGGATGTGAGAGATATATTTTGCATATACGAGAAAAAATGCAGCTTGTTTCGTTTGCTTCATGCTGGAACATGTATAAATTGTTGTATTAGCTAGTGTTAGAAAAAATCCGACTCGGACTTTAATAATTGAAATGCTGCAAATGTTAGCTTCGACGCCAAATTGTCATCTTCGTACCATTGAAGCATTATCTAAATGCAGGTCGTTCCATATTGGTACAGGAGATTAGCCTAAATTGCTGTATAAGTTAAAAAAGCACGTATTTAATGAGTTTAGCTACAGAATTGAACTCAAACTTTTTTGCGGAAAGTAATGTTGATTCAATGTTAAGCTGGAAGGAAACAAAGTTTGATGGTACCTGAGATATCAGCTAAGGAAAGTAGACGTTAGAATAATAGTCAATTATATCAGACGTATCTTTACGCCTCACAACCTTCATCAAAATCTATAATTACGCCTCGAATAGAAACAGATATCACTAACTCAAATCTTGCATTAGTGTTCCTGCCAATGTAATAGCTGCGGTTAATTAACTAGCTTACAAAAATATATGAAAAATGCAATGCAATTTCCTGGATCGCATACCGATCCATACCGACCGGTCCATAGGCCGCAATGCGCTTCATTATAAGTGTCCGCTTCAGATATTTATTCCAGGTCCACGGAAGTCACGTGAAAGAAACTGATTGGATCTATCAAGTGGAGGTAAAGTGTCAGCCCACTTAACTATTCAATATTTCTGATAATTCCTACATATTTGATTCATGAACTGCTGCTATTTTTTATATACATTCATTTCGTCTAATCCAAAAAATAAACGGATCCAAAAAATGTTACATCAACAGCAAGTGAGGAAGATGCCGTTGGTAAAGTTCTGGTTTGTGGTGGAACATAAAAATTGTTTTGCAATTGAAGACTAATTGAAGTAGAAACAAAATAAACTAATTTTCGCAGTGCTAATTTTGCATATTATCTACGTAAAATAGTGTGTATGTTGATGTCTCAAAAATACTGTTGATTTAATCGCCAAATATTCAGAATAGGATACGAAGTACGGTTAATATTTGGGTGGCAGCGCTGCATGTTCGTCCTGGTCCTAGTTGATGATTTGTGAAGGTGTCGCCAAGCATAATCGGATGTAGTTGATAATATTATTCTCACCGTTTGAACTAGTCTACATTTAAAACAGTATATATCAACCTAACGTCGCAACCACAACGCGGACCAAAGATTTGATGATATTATACGTGTCATGGATTCACCATTACAATTATTTAACTTGACAATGCGAGTGAAAAATAATATCTAGTAGGCGTCCGATGTCGTACATAGAAACCCGTGGCATAAACTTAAGATTTATCCGTAGACTCCACCACCCTCGATGGTGCTTCGTATCTGATTTTAACAATCGTTTGATATTGTCATTTGCGACAATAAAGGCGCACTTGTTAATCAGAAAACTAATTTCATATTTACGACAAACTACGTTTAGTGTTCTAAAAAATTCATGGAGGCCAGCTTGTTGTTGTGAGGTGATTAAGTGTCCTTGTGTAACTAACGGTGAGAGGTTGTCAAATATGGCAAATTATAATTGAAAATGAAATGCAATAAGTTTTTCTGTGTGGATTTTTGGTACGTAGATTTACTGTTAGTAATTGTTACCTTGTTATATAATACTTACCAGCATTTGTGATTTGGAACATAAGCGACGTCTATGCTCGTCAAGTGACTCAAGAAGTATTATTTTGCATCTTATGCATAAAAACAAAACTAGTGGTTCTGTTCTACTCCGTGTCATGTAAAATAATGAAATTAGTTTTCTAGGTCTTACAATATTTAACTATGTAAATAGTATACAGACAAGTATGGGATCACGTGAAGGACGGGCTTTTTGCGTAACTTACATATGCATTTCACTCATGTAATAGAAATCAATTACGGCTTTTTAAATTATCCGTGCCCAAGCGGTAGTTTATTTCTTTCTTGTCCTAAAATAGTGAATACCTAACAAGGAAGCATCTTTTACTTAAGGCCGAGTTGGAGCTTCAAAATTTGCCAAAATACTAAATCGGCGACGCTGAAAACCATGGTAAACTTTGTTTTTGCCGAACACGTCGCCATAAACGTCCACGGGAAAATCCGTGGAAAACGAGCGTTATGACACCACTTTTTGTCAGCCCTCGTACTGTAATTACTGCAAAAACATAATTTTCAAGCAGCGAAAATCCAACAGCCAAATAATTGGTCTTTACAGACACAGTTACCAATTTGGATATACATTTTATAGGAAGCGGAATCATTAACAATATGACAATAAGTTTTTCCCGCTTGATGGACTCATTATATTGAGACTTTTGTTGCAGTTCTGGTATAGCCCTTTACTGCAGTTCTGGTATAGCGCTTTACTATAGGTATGGTATACGCCTTTAGTATAGGTATGGTATAGCCCTTTACTATTGGTATGGAATATCCCTTTATTTTGAAGCTCCAACTCGGTCTTAAGTAAAAGATGCTTCCTTGTAAGAACCTATTTATAAACTTAATCCAGACAAAATGATATACGCACTGTACATGAAAAAGGGTTTGCAATTTCTTTTGGCGTATTCAATCTCACATTGGAATTAATTAAGCGTGATTTATTCTGTATCAGATACAGTGTATCTTGTAGATTATCTGGCATCATATTTTTTGATAGACTTCGTTTAATTTCCCACAATTATGTTTCATTCTGATTTAGTGTCAAATCCTAACTGAAAATGAAATTGTAATGAATTCCAAGCTCAACTATAAACTTTTAGATGAGGTGTTCGGAACATGATGTTCCAAAGCACAAAACCAAATAAAATGATCTATGTATGTATATAATCACGAAACATAGCAATTCCTGATTTATTTCTTTTTTCAGACTTTGTGAATTAAATTTATGATAGGTTTCAACTTCAGAAGTTGAACTTCTAAACGATTTTCAGCAAACGCTTTCATGGGTCAATTATAAAATTATAATTTTAAGATTGCCCATTGCTTGTGACATCTTTTGCACGATACAAATTAATTCATCATAGATTTCTTGATATTCTTTTAACACTAAACTTTAGCAAATCTCTTGCAAAGCAAGCGATGTTATAACTTAAACGACACCAATCATTATTTTAAGCTTGTTGGAAGTAAATGTGAGAAAAGATGGCAAGTTCCCATGTATACCAATTATGGAGTTGATGCTCAACGTGAACTGTTACTAAAGTATTTATTATTGTTATTCGGAGCGAAAATTGAAATAAGCCAAACACCAGAAAATGGATCATCTTGCCAATATAACATTCCGTATATATTTACCTGAACAAATCTTCACTGTCTTGTAATGCGCACATTTAGCGCTTGCAGTTTGTGTAATTGAGATTGATATCGAGTTAAATTCTCGACATGAAAATCTTAAATGTCTTCATCCAATTGTGTGCATGCCACGGCACAGCACTTTATTGTAGAAACTAGGTAGGTAGTGTTGGAAGCCTAGTGAAGTTCTCATGACAACAATAGTTTAACGTGATTCTAATAACACAATTCTGGAATCTGCAATAATTCAAGGTACTGGATTTCCCAGCAAAGTTTTATTTTTAGGGTAACTACAAATCCGACTCCGGCTTTAATCATAGTAATTTTGCAAATATTAGTTTCAACGCCAGCGGTTAACATCTTCAGCCACTTGAAACAATAACTATAGCAGTAGTTATTTGCAGCTTATCGTAGTAGTTTAGTTGAAGTCGCAGTGTAAAGTTCTAAAGTGTAAAGTACAATAACAGATTTTGCGTTACAGAACTAGACTCGAATTTATTTTGCGTTTTGTGGAAAGTAATGTTGAGATATCGGATGAAGGCAGGTCGACACTAGAAAAAAAGTCAGTTAGATCAGAATACTTACAGTATTCGCATAATCGCATACTGTATTCAGACCATTTTAATTCACAAAACCTCTAGAGAACCTGTAATCATGGCTCAGACAAATCCAACTATCACTAAATCAAATCTTGCACTGACATTTTGTCCGATGTCAGGTATAAAGTAATAATGACATTTAATTTACTAACCAACATTCAAAAAGATACTAAAAAATGCAATTTCATGGATCGCACATCGATCCCCAACACCTCTCTCCACAGGCCGCTATGCGCTCGAGAATATTTGTAAAACTTATTTCAATTCTAGGGAAGTTATGTAAAAGACTAATTGGATCTGTCAAGCAGTGGTAAAATGGGAGCCGAACAAAGGCTATTGAATTTTGTTATAATCACTACGTAATTTATTCATCAAATCCTGCAATTTTGCAATCAGCAAATGCCGTGTTGCGCTGCATCTTGTGTTTGGAATAAGTTGATTGTTGTCATCGCATTATTATGTCTGGGTAATAGGTTCTAAGATATAAGGCATACACTTCGTCTAAATTCCTCAATTAGATGTATCCCGTCCAAAAAATATTACGTCAGCAGCAAGTGATGAATTGTCATTGATTCTTCGGTTTCCGGTTCCTTTTATTTGTATTAGGTAAACGTATTGAAACGCTGAATGAATACCCAAATTGACTGACTTATTTAGTTTTTGATACTTCTATCTATACCTAGCATGTGCGCCAATTTACATAATATGGCTTCAGGGTTTGAATTACATAAACTCAAGATCCCATTAGGTCCTCGTCGTTAGTTGTAGAACTTAAGAAAAGTGTTTTGGAATCCAACGGTGGTTCAATTAGCAACAAAATAACTAATTTTGGCGGTTCTCCGATCGCATATTATCGTAAAATAGTGTGTCTATTTTTGTCCCAAAAATACTGTTGATATAAAAGGGAAATATTCTGTAAATTCTGCAAATTACGGTTAATATGGATGGTAAACCGAATACCGCGTTTACTGAACCAATACAACTTGCATTGAAATCCACGCCTCCGTTCTAACTAACTAACAACAAATTTTTAAATCCGTTTTTCAGCTTTGAAAAAAGTCAATAATGTTACTGACCGGACTTGTTTTGCAATTGAAATTGGAAGAACCTCCAAACAGAACGAAAGTTAGCAATCAACGTCACCCATTACAATTCCCAGCCTGGTGGGTGGAAAATACACAAAGGTAGCTCGTAATGTCCGGTGTAGGGCGGATATAGCGGTGAGCTATTATGAAATACATATAATTTTAGTCGAATAGCCTGCCATTATGAGCAGTAGTATCACGCATTTGATAAAATTGAGACCCAGCAAGATTTGGTCATTCAAATGAACTGACAGTTCCGGATGTAATCCCAGAAAACTATAAAAGAATCTTGGAATCGCTTTCGAGTCCATAATGTTACAATTGTAAAATTGGCATTCATAAAAGTGTTGATTCCATTGGAACAATTACGTTTTTACCTTTACCCAATGGATATCTACCATTATTTCCGTATTGCTAGATGCATTGTGTGACTGAATTAAGCAACGGCAAACATGTGATATTGTAATTTATGATATAATGTAAACAATTTATGATGAGCCTTTAAGTGTTTAACGCCAAGAAACATTATATGGTCTGAAATTCTTTATGTGAAATCAGGTAGGTTGGGCAGTTCTATTGATGTTATGAGAACTAAGGACTCTAGTTTGCGAGTTAAATAAATTTTTTGACTATCTGTAAGTCGTCACTGTGGCAACATGTTTGTTTCAATAGAATATGCCCGCCTTCATTTCAGCGTATTAAACTAAAATATTTATTTTAGAAATATTTGTTCTCATTGATTGGAAATCAAAAACAATCTTGTGAACAATATCCTTGTATGTTGGACAAATACTTTTTAGACATGGGGAAATAAATGTAGCTAGCTTATGAGAAGTAGGGACGCTGGTCCCGTCAGAAATGTAACAAAGTAAGTGAGAAGGGAGCGAACATTTGAATGGTTAGTTTAATAACCAACATAGGGAGGATAGAGTCAGGTGTAGTTTGTTGACAAAGTAAGTTGTCAAAAATATATAGAGATAGATAGAGGGAAGAAAGGAAAAGATGAGGCAAGCAGTTAGTATTGTTTGAGCAAGCATTGGAGTAGGAAGGAAGGAGAGCGGAGAGAGAAGAAGCGTCTTTAGGTTTTTTCGGAAAATTGTTTTTGTGTTATTTGTTGTGTGTGGTGGAAGGAAGAAGACGGACAGTTAAAATATAATTAAATTGTGTGCCTATCTGTTTGCATAAAAAATATATGCAGTAAAATAAAAATTAAAGTTTACTCGTTCCCTTAGCTCTTAGCTTCATACAGGTGGACATTAGAAACAAATCAGTTAAAGCAGTCATATTTTGTCGCATACTTTATTCAGATATAATTTTTCTCCACAAAATCCTCGTCAAAACCTATAGCTACGGCTCGAACAAAACCGACTATCACCCATTCAAACCTTTCATCTGTACTTCTTTCGATGCCAGATCGATTGTAATAACGGTGTTTAATTTACTGCAGAAAGTTACGAGAAGAGTCTAAAACTTTGCAGGGATTCAGGGAAATCACGCGAAAAAATTGATTGGTTCAAGTGGTGATATATGGGAGCCAAACAAGGTTTCTTTAATTTTTCTTATAATCCATATATGTATTTGATCCATGAAATTCAGTGATATTTGTGTCGCATATCATCTTGTTTCACTGCATCTGGTGTTGAAGACAAAGTTGTTTGTTTTCGTCGCATTAACACCAATTAGGGATAGGTGAAAAGACATAAGCTATGCATTTCGTCTAATCTCACAAGTAGATGTATTCCATCCGTTCGACTCAAAAAAATTACATCAACAGCATGTGATGAGTTGTTATTGATCCTTCGGATATGTCGGCGTATAGCATAGTTGAATGAATAACTTAATTGACTGACTTATTGAACTTTTGATACTTGTATCTATAGAGAACATGTACGCCAATATCCATATTATGGCTTCCTGGAACAGTTACGTTAAGTAAAGATTTCGTTAGCATTCAGGGGTATTAGTTAAATATAGAACTCAAAAATGATGATTTTGGAGTCCAAAAGTAGTTCAAGTAGAAACAAAATAAACCAAACTTGACGGTACTCCGTTCGCATATTTTCTACGTAAAATAGCTTGTCTATCTCGGCCTCAAAAATACTGTTGATTTGAAAGGCAAATATTCTCTAAATGCTACATTGTACGGTCTTTCGGTGGAAGAGCTGCTTATTTGTACCGGTTGGAGTTGCAGATTTGTAATGAAGTTGATAATATTATTTTCACCGTTATAAGTAGTATATATTCAAAACAGTATATACTAACTCACCTATCGCAGTGCGGGCCAAACATTTGATGATTTTATACTTGTCGTATACAACTTTTGAAGGCAATGTTCCGATGGATAGAAACGAAATGATCTACTAATAATTCCTTATTTAATTCCTCTTCCATACTCAGTTAGTTAAATTTGTGACAACGACCACTTGATGCCGCATTGATGCATATCAATATTCAATACTCAGACGAATGATTCAGAAACGAACGGTCGCTGGAGTATCAGCCGTAACCAATTTTTATAAAACCTGATTCTCGCCCAGGGTGTGAAAATATATTCAACGATTTTGATTCTAGACTGTAAACGCTCATTGACGAAAACTATGGCCAAGTTACTAAACTACATACATGTGTCATCAAGATAGATACATGCTTCTCGTCGTTATTTTAGTGATTCCTTTTTGTTTATATTAACTTGAACTCACGAAATGACGAATTATATCTGTATTTGTTAATTTGGAAAGTCTACTACGTCATAATAACATTTTAATAATCAACCTTAGCTGCTTCCAACACGTTACCTATTGTGATGCAACTGGAGACAGGTGATATGGTAATTTATCATAACATGTATACAATTGATGACAGCTCTTTAACGCCAGGAAACATTATCTCTCCTGAAATGTGTTATGTAAACTAACGTAGTTGATTCTTTCCTCTTCGGTTTATGTATACAAATTTCCTGTTTGCGAGTTAACTAATTTCACTTTAATTTTCTGGACATTCTGCATGTCATTAATATGGCAGCATTATTGTTTCAGTATAATATACCTACCTTCATTTCAACAAATAAAATGGATAACATTTATTTTAGCAATACATGTAAACTTTGATGCGAAACCAAAAACAATCTTGTGCACAGCTCCTTTGAATGTTAGACAAATACTTTATAGACATGAGGAAGAAATGTAGCCTGCTTCGTTTGCTTCTTGTTGGAGCATGTATAAATGCATGACATTAATACCTAGGGCAAAGTAGAATCCGATTTAGACTTTAATGTTTGAAATGCTACAAATATTAGCTTTAACGCCACCTGTAGATATCATCATACCGATGAAACAATATCTTACAGTAGGTCGGAGGGTTTACTTGGAGCGTATTAAGTTGGTTTTGTGAACGTTGCAGCTTAAATTTCAAAAGCACATGAAAGGATTCGAGTTACAGAACTATACTCAAATTTGTTTTACGTTGAGCGGAAAGTAATGAGAATTGGATGTTGACGTGACAGGGAACCAACTTTGATGTTTACTGATATATCGGTTAAGGTCAATTGACTTTAGAAAATAAGTATGTTAAATCAGACATTCTATTCGCATACTTCATGACATTTTTACTACCCAGAAGCCTCTTCTAAATCTACAATTATAGCTCGAGCAAACCCATAACCATCACTGAATCAGATCTTGCATTAGTGTTTCTTCCGCTGGCAGGTCTATAGTAATAACGGCATTTAATTTACAAACCTACAAACAGATGCAAAAAAAATTTCATGGATTGCATACCGATGCCACCACATCTCTCCATAGGCCACAATGCGCCATTTTTCTCGAGCGTCATTTTTAATCTTGGATGCACAATAAATCCAGGAACAATAAATGCAGACAAATCAGACCTGGTACGAGATTAAGTGTTATTGCGCAAAATTACTCATTTTGCATACAGCATATGATGATACTATCAGGAGAACGCGGAATGAATATAAGCATATGCATACACGAAACATCTGCAACACGATTAATTTGGGAAATCAACTTACTAGGAAATATGTGTCAAAATTAAAGCAGGGAAGTAAGTGGATGGGTGCAATTTATGTATTTCTGTTTCTATTAAAATTTGAATTTTTACATTGCCTTTTACCCATGCGCAGAAAAGATATTTAATGGCAATTGATAAATTCTATTCAATACAATTCTGAAACATGAGTCACAAAACCAAACTCTTGAAAGACCATTTTACCTGTTGATTGTATTTTTATGAATTTGCTCAGAATGTTTGCATATGGTGCGAAAACCCAGCAACCGTAAGTCAATAAAAAATTATTTTAATGTCATATTTTTAATCTTTACTATTTCACCTCGATCATGCGCCGGGCCAATTTAGTCAAAAGTCAATCAATAGAATGTGATTATATGTCTGGTCTACTTACATATGCATATGTATATTTTTGATATAGCATATCGCAAAGTGCAAATTCATTTATTTTAAGAACGTGACACTATGCTGACTGCTGACAATTCACAAGCAGTCATGCTAAGACATTTAGTAAATTACTCATTTATTAAATAAAAATAACTGTGCGAGACAGGTAAACGTTGAACTATTTGAGAATGGTTTATTGACTACAACGCGTTTCGAATAATCTTCATCAGGTAGTCTGTAACATTTTAAATTGGAAAACACAGATTTTTAGTAAAAAATATTTAGTAAAAAATATATACATAATCAGCTTGAACGATACAAAATATAACATTAAATCATATTTATAACAAAATAAGTTTACTTGTCAAATATAAGTCAAATATTATGTGCACATAAAAATTATTTTGTTGTTGTGGATTCTACGTCCAATAATGTAAAGTCAAGAACAGATTATACCAGGGTTTAGCTTGTGTATATTATTGATACTATTTCTAGGACGTGTACAAACAAAACCATACCTATCAATGTATTATTCATTCAGAAGCATTTCTTTTATATTCTTTGTTCTGGAGAAGACGACAGTTACCGCTAAATTTTCTATGTTTGGATGATACCTAGTCATACAATTTTGTTTTATATTGGAAAGAATGAGCTTCACTATTTTCTGTTTGTAAGCTCTGATACAGTTATAGAATGGGAAAACCACAAAGACTTTGTTCTCATCATTTTCTTGGAGAATAGGCTGATCATGGCATTTAATGTTAAATCTTTCCAAAATGGAGGGATTTTGTTTATGAAGGTACGTTATCAGTAAATGTTTTTTAGGTTTTAGAGTGGACATTCTAGGTTTACTGATTAGATTTAATAGAGTGGCATATAACAAAGAGTCTGCATACCCTCTAGATAAGAATTTGTTGTATAAATTTTTCAAATGTTTAATACGTGTTGACATTTCACTACATAATCTAATAATGCGCAGGCCTTGAGAATAAAATAATGAGTTCTTTAGGTGAATGGGGTGATTTGATTTGGCATGTAGGTACACATGTTTTGAGATTGGCTTTGTGAATAGTTCTGTGGAGATTGTATTATGATTTTTTAAAATCACATTGACATCTAAAAAGTTTATGTTGGATTCGTTATATTCGAAAGTAAAGTTCAGGTATCTATGTTTGATAGTCTTTTTAAGCCAAGAATCAATATCTTTAATGTTTGTTATATCAAGAATGAGAAAAATGTCATCTAGAAACCGTTTATAGAACACAAATTTTTCGTCACTAAAAATACCTTTGAGCTCGTTGAATACTGTAATATTGGCAACTGATACGGACGCGGCATTACCCATTTCGATACCTTTGTGTTGGTAGTACATTTGATTGTTATACGCTACATAACTGTAATCCAGGCTAAGGCTTAACAGTTCCAAAATATCTTGCTCATTAAAGTCAAAGATATTTTGGATATGCTTATTTCTCATATAGGCGTTGCTACAGTGTTTTTTACAATCACTAATATTTAAATTAGGGTATAATGCTTCCACATCAACAGAAATTAGGCAATATTTACTAGATGGATTCAGTTTGATATTTTCTAGTAGAAGAAGAAAATGCTGTGTGTCTATTAATAGGTCTTTCACCTCGAATAGGCATGGTTTCAAAACAGTCTCTAATAATCTTGAAGCGTATTTATTACTTTTTCGGAAAGTACTAGAAAGTGGCCTACCTTTAGGGAAAATGTCCCACTTTTTATGTATCTTAGGTAAAATATAGAATTTAGCTGGTTGCTGAATGTCAAACGAAAGTTTTTTGATATCATAAGATTTTGGTAATTTTTTGGAGAAACAGTTTAACTTGTCTGTATATTCCATCATTGCGAAATCAAAAGCTGTATTTGTAGACGGATGGTAGGTATTTAAATCGTTAAGCTGCCTCTTCACTTCCTCGTCATAAGCATTTTTATCAACCAAACAAATACCTGCATTTTTATCAGTTTCTATTACTAGAATATTATTATCTGAGCAAAATTTACTGAAGTCTTTTAAAATGTTAATAAATATATCCCCGTCTTGAAACTTGTCGGCTGAGAATATTTTTTGCCATTTTTTACTTAATGTAGGTACATTAAAAAGCTCATGAGTAATAGGACAATCTTTGCCTTTGTTCCCCTCTAATCGCCTAAAATCTTTTTTACATTTAATCAGAAAATCAGAGTCATTATTGCAGTTCGGATTTGTTTGGAAATATACTTTCCATGAGATTTTTCTAACTGCTTCAGCAAACGATTTTTAAGTGTTCTAAAATTTGGATTCTGTCCTACACAGAATTTTAGCCCTAGTAACAGTAATGCCCTAAATTTTACTGGAATCTGAGACACAGACGTCAAGTTGTGTATTCTGTCATTATCACAACACCGTAATAATTTAAGCAAAAATGATTTTGTTTTGTTTGAACACGTACCTAAAATCCCAAAAATCTTCATTACATTAAAATATTTTCTGGTCTTCTTAGAATAAGAGGCTCCATTGACTGATTGTCAATCCAGGTCCTTAACAATGGGAGTAATATCTTCATTCCTTGGCGTCCTTGGTTGTGAAGTCTCTCGAGCATCGTTCTGGAATGAAGATGACGATGTTGGACGAGTATGCACACTTTTTCAGGGGTTCCTAAACGGCTTATTTATCGATGACCCAATTGGTCTAGGGAAATTTGCAATTCCATTGTTATTAGGAAATCTTCCTTTGAACTTCGTTTGTTGGAAATGTTGTGGTGCCTGTGGACGTGGAAACCAAGAGCGTTGAGTATGTTGTTGACGAGGTGGTGGCCAAGAGGAAGGTGGATGAGGAGGAGGAAACGGAAAACGGGAAGATCCAATTTGATGCGGATTAAAATTATTTTTGTTGCGGTCTTTTAGATTGTCATAAGTTTTATTTTTTGGCTGAGGTTATGAAGACGGCTGTGGTATCCAAGATGAATTTGGGGTCGACGATAACTGTTTGCGACGGCGCTGTGCCTTTAACTTGGCTCTTTCAACAAAGTCATTGCAGGAATTTATAAAGTTGTCATATTCATTTTTGACGACATCAGAAGAGAACGACTCTGTTGAGTTTGAAATTCGCGAACTAATTTCATTTGCCAAAATATTTTTCGTCTCTGGGTTGATTTCTGCTGTGGCTCTCCATCTTGGTTGAATGTGCTTGATCTTGTTTTGGTAAGCTTGCCAGTCAATGTTTTTAACGGGGTATTGCTTGACGAATTCCATCTTCCCTTTTAAAAACATGATGTTGAAATGTTTAATTGTTTCGGATTTTAGATTATCAGGGGATGTGCTTGTTTTTAGTTCCTCGAAAATTATACAAGCTGACCGTAGCTTAAGAAGTTCACAAAGTTGAAATATCATATATTAGGTGAGCGTCTCTGGTGTAGAAGCCATTGCGTTTCATAATTGAAGAATCTAAATTGCTAAGATGATATGTTCTATAAACGCACAACCTGAAAATTCTTATCCAACTTGAGTTATCGTACTCCAATGAGCAAAATCGAAACTAAATTTAATCAATGTGGATTAACATTCGTTAAGATTTAGGTGAAGGACAAACAAAATGAAGCAATTGTTTACCTATCAAATCCAATTACTTCGTAGACTCGAAACAGTGTGGACCATTTACCTGTTTTCTTAATTTCATCCATACCTTCAGATGCAAACATTACGACGTCTATGTAAATCAAATCCGACTGTCAAAACAACTTTTTTGTAGTTAAAGTGTCTAAGCATAAGAATGTGAATTTTTTGCACTTCCATGATGATTGGTATAAATGGCAGTGACGAGTGACATCCGTTATTGCCCCTGAGATTCTGAAAATCCGGACAAACTACAGCAAAACCGTTTTGCCAAAACGTTAGGGACATAGTAAGTAGATACATCCGAGCAGCCGCAGAAAGTATGTAATTGTGACATGATGACCATAGCGCAAACTATTATTTTCATTCTGTGTGAAATAATAATCAACTTCAGGTTTAAACAAATTTCATTATGATCGACAGTATGAAACACAGCTGCCAAATCGTCGTTAGAGTTCCAGTAAAAAGGTTCCAACAAAATATTACCTGCAGGTCGTTCATTGAAAAAAATATCTGCAGCAAGTGTCTACATAACCTATAAATTTTTTATTATTTACAATAGCAGCTTTGCGGGTAAAGTTCAAAACAATTGGAACAAGATTTATGGGACAGTTGTAATTTTGTTAAATTATTTCTTCGAGTAGCAAGCGGACAGATATGTTATTCCAGGACATCAGACTTTTACAAACTTTTTCCAACAAAAAATTGGACAGTTTTCCAACTTTTCTTCTAAAAATAAAGGAACCCGTCACCATGAATAAACTGATTTTTAATTAGCAAGTGTTCCCAAATGTGCTGTAGAGAAGAGACATCCATTTTGACATTTCAGCAATACAGTAGGCAATGTTCCTCATTAATTTCAAGTGTACTTACAAGTTGAATATCGATTAAAATATTGTTTTTACGCTACTGCACTTCTAGAAATTTTTAACAAAAGCGACTATCATCGGCTATTGCTGAATACGATTTTGACAAAAATAAACTATTCTGATTTTGAGCATATCAATTCTGTAAACCATTAGACAAAATTTGCCACACGAAACGTCCGCAAAAATCTTAAAAGTTTGCATAAAGATTTTGAAAATTACTATTAATTAATTCAAGTTACTTTATCAGTAGATATGAAAAACAAGGATACATTTCACCAGAACCTAAAGAGTCATCCTACTTTCTGATACGCATTGGTGTATTTAATACATTTATGAGATTTCAAGCTGATATAATATCATTTTCCACAAATTTTGTGATGGTGACATCAAGCGATTTCAACGACACCGATTGTAATTATTCTCCTGCATGAAGTTTTGTAGCAATCAGGTAGGTTGTCAACAACACTGTCCTCAGGAATTAAGATACGTCGATCAGTTTGGTATAAATATTTAATTTATTTTATTTCTAAGTACTAAAAATGGTTAACTAAATTATAAACTCTGAAAAAATGTAACCTTCTTCAAGACAGGCTGTAACAAACTGTTTCCCTCGCAAAATTGAAATCTGTCACGCTTTCTGCACAAGATTTCCAGAAACGGTATTTAGTATGCTACGTATTTTTAATATCGGAAAAAACATATTTGCTAAGTGTTGTAATGTTACGTGATGTGAAATGTCAGTCAAATAGAAACACAATGGGTATTAGAACTATGTGAGGTATCATAATGTCAGGGTCCGTTCCCATGGCCGGTAGGAGTTCCATGGATTCCAGGTCAATATGTACATAGTGCAATTGCTGAAAATTTTATCTGGATCCAGTAATTACTGTGGCATTAATCCTGGGGTGGAGTGGGAAACAATTTGCATTCAGCAAGCCAAATAATCAATCTAAATGAATAAATTATTACATTAAATATATCTTGAAATAAATGGAAAATAAATCTACTCTCATCCTCACATTTATGTAATTATTTTGAAAACTTTGCTCACCATTCTCAGTAATCACATTAGATTAATTAAAAGTAAATTAAAGCATTCAAAAATTAATAAACCAATATTTGATACACACAATTAAGTTTTTTATATTAATCAAATTAAAGTGAGTAATAACAGATTGAAAAGATGTTGTAATTATTTCAACTTTCATTTCAACGCTGTACAAACCGATTTGGGAAGTAACGTAATTTTATTCGTTCTTCAAATTTCACATTAGCAGTAATTACAGCTGCAACTTACAATACTTACAACTTGTTAGGGCGATACCGATATTAAACATTCCGATCTTTACAGTACATATATTTTTGCTACAACGGGTGACGATATACATTTTTAATATTTCGACGCCAGAAGTTAATATATTCATTCCGGGAAACTTTAAATGATGAGCACATTTGAAGGGACAATTATGTCGTAAGCGGGTTTCGAGGTAAAGATATATATCTGAAAAGAATTGAAACAAGAAAACTAGAAGGAGCTCCATAAGCTATATTAATGCTCGACTGACTACGACAGGACAAACAGAATTTAAATCTCCATGACAACCGAATAGCGGTTACCCGTTAGAAAAAATGTCGTATGAATTTTTTAGATATTTATTTGAATTACATTAATTCCACTGTTACAGAACTAAAGCATAAAACCCTGTAATAGATTGTTGGATTGTTTCCCTACTCAAAATTGCACATTCGACGCACAGTTCTTGGGCACTCATAACGTCTGCACTAAATTGTTGTGCATTTTAATCTTGTCGGGAATGGATCTTTAAAGATATATCTCCGCGACAAAGTTTCATCAAAACCTACTAAACTTGCTTACAAAACATTCTATCTTATTTTCTAAATCGACTTTTGATAAAATGAGAACCATGTCTTCACTAAATTAACATTCATTACACTAGTGTCGAAAGCGCAGTTATCATGTCGCCTCCAAAGCTACCTATCTACAAACATTTCATTCCGCTCCTCAATTTTGACAATGCGGTCGCCAATGTTCCTCAATGGACTACAAATCGTAATTTACAATAGAAACAACCGCGAAACCATTTTATATAAAGTATCGTTTCAGCGCCACAAAGTACGGTTTCGTGCATTGTGAGTACAATGAAATGAAAGGTTATTCGCATCACTCCCACAGGAACATATTGTTGTTTTGTCTCACATTTGATTAAACTCAAATACTGGAAGGCGCGATCTGGAAATGACATACAAGTTCCGGATATGGTCTCCCGAAAAAACTAACAAAGAATCGTAGGAAAGCTTTTAAATCCACAATGCCGTATTTACGAAAATAGTATTCATCAGGCTCAAATACAACATGTATTTGAGCCTGATGACAACCAACTATTACCAGATGCATTTTGCGACAGTATTCAGTATAAAACCTAGTATAAATTTTAACACTACATTAGACATTGGAGTTTTAATTGTGTTTTTATACCATACGTATTATCACGCATTAAAAATGTAGTTAATTTAATGCGCTGAATACAGTGTTTGGCACCTTCTTACTTCATGAAAATTTGGCATCCTTCGAAGCACGGAAACGCAGAATTATGCCTTTAAATATCAAGCACATTAATTAACCCTGAACTGATTCCTGGAAAATTGTCGGCACCTCCGGTTTCACAATGAAAAAAAACTACCTTTATGATTCTGCTTTTTTATTGAATGTATAATGAGACATGTTAAATAAGGCATATTTAATTGAACCAAAGGAACATAAATCTTTTGAAAAGTACCCTGTAGTTGACAATTGCAGTTAAGGGAACAACAAAAAATTGAGAACCACTTTACCAAAATCTGACTAATGGCGGTAGTAGAAAATATATTAGGTTACGACGAGTATAATTAAATTCTTCTCGGTGTTCACATGTGCCCATCGCCGGCAAAAATCAATCTAATCTTGAAATTCCTTATATTTGTCTGCAACACGTTCACATATAGTTTAGTAACATTTCGACGCTACCAATTAATATACTAGTGTCGTGAAAGTTTTTTCAGTAATTCAGGTGGCACGATCTCTTGCTAGTTCTTTAGTTAGTTGGACGATGAAGTTTTTAATACATAGTCTTCAAGACATAACAATCAGTTAAGTTTGATGTGAGATTGTTGGGTCAGCAATGTTGGCCAAATATGTTATTTGGTAGTAAACATCACGTGCGGGAAATCAGAAATATTGAGTAACGTGGACATTAGATCGAAATCGGACTGTGATCAGCTGTATTGTATTGGATGACATGGATTAAATTATCGATAATTTGAATTATGTATTAAATTGACACGACAATTGCCAAGTCGATCTGAAGATATTAGTTTAAAACACCCATGACGAACAAATGTCAACTGTCACGCAAATGGTGTAATCTCGGTGGAATAATGGAATTTTGACACCGCCATTTTTGTTTTCGTGTCATATTCATTTCATGGACGTAGCAGGTCTGCTACTTCCTTGTCATATATTTTCCTTTGCAGAATAATGAGCCACAGCATTAATTAACGATATAACTGTCTTAACTAAACATTCAACCAAATATTGAACTGACAAATATGTGACTGTGTTCACGACAAGCTCTCCACTAAAACTACTTCCCTCATTAAATAGAAATGCAGTATTCCGCAAACGGAATATAATTTTCTATTTAACCTTAACTCACATAAACCACACATGAAAATACACAGATCCAGATCATACCGTAATAACGGCTTGCGATTTTATTTGGCCATTTCTACATTCATCGTTAATGTTACTCATAATGCTCGATTTATTAATTCTGCGTGTAATTACTTTATCAAGTAAATGCATTCTACGTATGCATATTTGAAAAAGGGTGATTTTATTTGCACATCGGACATTAATAAGATGGTCATCTTATTTAAGTTCCGTTGGAGGGCCTGTTGTCGTGCTGTTGGCTGGATGGAATGGGCAAGTAAAAATATACTTAACTGAATTACTTAACTGCTGAAGCAGCACTTTGCTCTTGGTGGACTCAATACGTTCGAATTACATGGGCAGTTTTTCTGGATCTGTGTATCCGCTTATTGGACCTTTCATCAATTTTGAAACTGTATCTCACGGTGTTGCTTTTCCGAGCTACAAAATTAGTACGTTTTAACATATATAAATTATTTATGAAATGTGATATGCTATTTTGTGACTGATATAATATTATTTTCAAGATTTCAAGTTGAACGAAATGTTTTGTCGTTGATCTCTGCATTAGGAAATATGTAAACAATCTTGTATAAAATGCGAGTCTGCTTTTCGTTGAAGTGAAAAACTATCTAACCATATCGCATCATTCACGTTGAGCCAAATCGGATTTTCATAAAAGACCTAAAGAAAAGACCCTCATTGAATCTTAGTGTTAATTATTGTTCGATGTCGGTGCTCTTGAACTGCCGGCGTCTTGGTTAACCAGAACCACGAAGTCGCACTTTTCTCCCCGAATATATATCGGAATAGAAAAGGGAAAAGCTCAAGTTTATATTGTATGTATTTGTTTTGTTTTAACAAGTTTGTCAAATAGTTCATACGTACTTGCGCTTTATGAGGTTCAAACATCCAGGCTCATTACTGATTATTTCTATTCTATTCACCACATTGAACTTGAGGAATGGCTGATGTAATTTGTGACCTGAAGTTCTGCCTATTATTTGAAACATTTTGTAAAAGTAGCATTTAATGTCAATACCTTATATTGACATTCCATGCGATTTAGAGGGTGTGCATTTAGTAGGAAGCGCTAAAAACCTAGTTTATGAAGCCTTAGCACGACCTACGTAATGATAACGTGGTACCCTTTAACTTTAGATATCACCGTCACATTTTCAGCAAATTGAACAAAATGTTGTGTTGCATGTTGTATTTATAGGTGAGGTTAGTGATTGAGGACGCAATGTCAGGTTGTGACAATCAAACTTAAAATGTTCCACATAGCGTCTTTCCAGATTTCCACAACAATTTATAGAGAACACTAATCATTATGATCTTGAAATTCCATAAAGTTAACGGCAACTGGTAAACAAATACATTTTACAATTTCAACGCTACTGGGTTACATATTACTCCGGAAAGAATTATATGTAAGGTGAGGTCCGCGGAGGTACTGGTATGTTAGGTAAATTTATAGTTGTTGAAGGTATGAACTTTATGCTATAAAGGCGCTGTTGAAGACTCGTGGTTGCATTTCGTAAAGGATTGCAAGGTCACGTAATTGGAAGCAATGTTCTTAAATACAAAACGAAATTATCCAGGTAATCACTACCATGAAATTTCTACATTTATTTCTTCTTCTTCTCTAGTCATTTTATTCTCCGATTGGTTTCAACTTGTAATCAGTTTTCAACAAGATTTATTCACGTTGCAATTAGAGAATTATAATTTAAACATTTCAGCTTATTCGTTCTCAAATATGGAACCTAGATTCATTCAACGTAGATTACTTGAAAATCTATATATGTTTAACAAATGCCATGTAAGTATATACCGCCAGCACCTGAACGTCACCAATCTTTATTTCAAGCTTGCTGAAGTTGAATGTAAAGATGGGTCAGTGTCATTTCTTGCGAGGTTGGTAGGCTAAGCATTAATATGAAATGCTAGAATGAAAGTTTCACTGCGTTGTAAATTGAATGGAAATTTAATACACAATTAAGTTGAAAACAAAATTATTAAGTTCCTAAGTTCGAAATTTGGATTTCAGGCAAATTGTAATTCCGGCAATTTGAGCCACCCCGTCTTAGGTAGTCTAAAGCTCAATATGAAAAGTTAGAATGGTAGATACCTTTTGTTGTAATTCGAGTCAAAATGTAATTTAAAATTGAACAGAAAATAGAATCATTAAGCTCCTAACTGTGAATATTCATTGTGATATCAATTGCATATTCAACTAGTTTCTGTTAAATTCATTCATCAAAAATCGGCATAGACCATAATTCACTTATGTTGATTTTCTATCCACTTTTGCTTACTCGCTGGTTTCGTCAGGCCACATCTTCTGGAGTGAAGCACATGTTTGCATTCAACGTATTTTAAAACATTATCAATTATTCAAATCTTGCAAATATAAAAACAGTTACATTTACATCCACAAATGATATAAGTATATAGTTATATATATTTACAGCAGTTATATTTACGGAAGCATATTAATTTTAGTAAATATATATTGGCATAAAGTAAAGGATGTTTACATGGAATGCATGACTTCTAGCACGCATAACCTCATTCAGCTCCACAAATGTTATGAATGTAAATACGGGAAAGAATCTACAATGTGTTGCAAAGTGCAGGTACGATTTGTATTTACGACTAAGATTGAGTCAAATTCCTGACATTCAAATTGAAAAATTCATTTAGCCAACTGTGCATGCACATATAACTGCACAAGGGCTTATTTTTGTAACGGTTAAGAATTTCAGGTATGACAATCATGACATCTTTCAACGCCGTCAAGAATTACTTTGACACTGGGAACCTGGCGTATTAACTAGATTTCAATCTTGCCACTCCCGTAAGTGCAAACCTAAAAACCCACTGAAGTATTCAAATTGGTTAAAGTAGTATTTACGAATACGAAATGTCGTGGAATACATTTACGTCATTTTGAGCAGCATCTGGTTTTAGTTACATGCAAATATGTCAATAGTTCTCGGACATCAAATCTTACGTGTATTGCGTTTTCCCCAAGTACGGCTGAGCGTTTGCGCATCATTGATCTGTTCCTAATTTTGAGCTCTATGAATTGGGGTTGCACAGAGACACACGTTATGTTTATTTTTAATGATTGTACTTTAATATTAGGATATTAATCATACAGTTACAAAATACTGCGTTTCATACATCCGAGGAAGATGTATTTACAATTTCAAATGTTCCCGGATTTTATATCCACATTTAAATTGAGGCATAAATGATTGCTTTACATTTTGTTTTCAAATTTCGTCAAATAATTACAATATCCGTACAAGCTTTCCAATCGTAACATCATGTAACTTTAACGTCGCATATGATCATTTCGTGCCATTTGAGTTAAAAATATACTATAGGTGGACAATGTCTGGCGATTGGTTGAAGTGTTGAAACTATATGGTAAATCCGATACGAATTTTGTTGCTCCAGTGGACCGAAACTATCACTATAATACAAAGAAGTTGCATGCAGTTGTTTTGTAAAAATGCCAAAGCAATCGTCTCTACAATCAACAACATTGAACCGTAACGATCTATTGGTGTTTAGTTTTGGCCATGCAATATTTCACTACATTAGAATCTGGCAAATATGAGATTGTTTTCACGACAAGCCAATGGCAAGTTTGCCATGAGTTTACCCATTTTCTCATGAACTGCATTTCAAAATATTTCAACGAAAAGGCGTTCAATTTGTTAGCTAAAACAGTTTCTCTAGGAACTGTATTCTTCATTTACTTTGCATGAAAACATACACCCTGCGCCGACCAACAAATCTGTGACAGAGGCTGCAACTCCGTGTGACTTTTTTCACATAGTCGTCAATGTTACTTAATTGACTCCATCTGATAACCTGGACGCAATTATATATCAACTACATTCATATGCTTGAATGATACAAACTTTGAGCACCTTCATTTAATTTGCTAATCGACAATAAATTGTTCGCAGAGTTTTTACATAACTCCAACATTGAGTTGAACCGTCTTGTTGTGATGCTATGTGATGCGAAATGCCAATAAAATATTCTCACAATGTCTATTAAATTGCAAGCTCATTTGAATTATTTGAGCCATCAATGTGAGGCCCGGGTGTCATGCCGATCACCCACAGCTATTCATGCAAGTTTGTTAGTATCCATAAGAAAAAATAACAAAGAAGGCCATACATTAAACATTTTATCGTCATCGTTTACTCCGACGATTTGGTGGCCACTTTTTGGTAAATGGCCACAGGAAAAAATACCAAGTCGAAAAGAGGTAAAAATGCCATCTCAAAAAGCAGGCAAAAAGACTGCGCTAATACCGCACTAAACTCCATTCTCCTCGACATTCCGAACCCCAAAATCAGGGAATTGCCTGATTTTCTCTGCAGGATCCGAATCTTCTTTCTTCTTCGTCTGGGATGTGGCTCTCCTATTGCCATCTCGTACTTGATCCACTGTTTCCGCTTCATTCAGCATTTTAATGTGTACCAGTTTTAAATTAAAACTGGTACACGTTAAAACTTTTAAACACCATCAGCACTGGAAACTATACCTAAAATTGTATTTTGTATGACGCTCTTTCCGCTAACGAGGAAATGTATCAGGAGGAATCCTCCTGGAGGATTATGGCATTATGTATAGCTAAACTTGAGGATCATGACAGAGATAACGTGTTCCTAGTACGTGACTACTTCGAGACGTGATTTAAAGAAAAACGGGAATGGACATTACAAAGTTACCTTTTTGAGCGAATACGTTTTGTTTACAAGTTGGTATGACGAGTATAGTTTGAGTACACTTTGAGTACAGTTTTCTATAAAAATTGCCCTCATGATGATGAATGAAGGAGAAAGAAATTTTAAAACTAGAAATTAAAGAGTATACCGCTTAGGGTTCGCAAGTTTTTAGTTACCTAATTGGGGGAGTTTAATATTGAAATGCCGTACTCCACAGACATTCAGATGAACGAAAATGTGAGAGCCAGCTGTGTGGCACAAGAAAAAGATTTTTTAAATACTTGTAGTAATGATGACATTATAATTCTTCAATACCATAAATAATTATTGTGGCATTTGGACGTTTTTCCAGTGTCTGCGGTGGAATTGATTTGGTGCTCGCAAATGTTTAAATACAAATTTGAATCATCGTAAATTCGTTAAATTGCAATTATATCAAATCGAAATGTAATTTCCGAACGAAACGTGTAATAAGTCAAGAATATGATAGGAAATTTTCTACATAGACTACAAATAATACTTCCGTTCTACTGAGTCGACGATAAAACATCAACTTTATTTTTTGTGATTAAAATTAGTTTTCTCAGTCTTACAACATTTAACCAAGTTGTAAACAGCAAATTTGGGATCATGTCATGTCAGGGAACGCATTCGGTGTAACCTGATTCCCTCATAAAAGAGAAATTTATTTCGGTTTTTAAATTAAATTGTCGACTTCTACAAACTGCAGTTTATGTTGCACGGGTCCTAATATTGTAAATAGCAAAGAACCTATTTGTAAATTTATTATATTTTCTTATTTCCTTTTTCATTTCCCTCAATTATGCTTTATCCAGATTTGTCCAAGCTCAAGTTAGAACTTTATGATTGGTTTCAACATTTTTTCCAGGGGTGAATTATAGCATTATAATTTTAAAATTCCGCATTCCTTGTCATTCCTTTAGCATGATCGAAATTAGTTAATCATAAATGTCTTCAGATTCAGTTAAACTTTAGGAAACACCTTTTGAACCATGCCATGTTACAGCTTGGACGTCATCAATCATTATCTATAGCTCGTTGGAATTAGTTGTTAGGACAGGTTGAAATCTACCGTACATGTATTTTGAAGCGGATTGAAGCTCTAAAGAAATGTTAGTTTAAAGTTTAGATATTATTATCCAGACAATCCAGAGCGAACAATTACCTAATATAAAGCACAACGAAATAGAAACTTGCCAATCTTGTCAATAAAACGTTCCGCATTTAAGCCCTTGAACGAATCTGCAACGTCCTTTAATGTGCACACTTAGCACTTCCAGTTTTGTGCAATTGAGATTGATATTGAGTTAAATTGTCGACATGAAGGTAATAAATTTCTCTAATCAATTGTGTGCATAATACTGCAAAGCAGTTTATTCTGTAAGTTTTTCGAATTTCGACATCATAAATGATAACTTGGACAACTGGAACTTAATTTAGTAGACAGATACAAGGTTCCTAAAGCAACCTAAGTACAGTGACAGGTTTAATGAAATTATTCAATAGACAAAGGATGGAAAATCAAATGTTTGTTGCCAACATTTAGTTTAAACTCTAATTGCCATGGAGCCAAACCAAAATTTTAACTGCGACGAGCAAGAATTTGAAGATTCTGCGATTTTGTTTCCCTTCTTCTTCGTCTCATTTGTTAAAGGGATCGTGCTCTACTTCACTTCACATTGCTGGTTACTCGTGTATAATGACTGCGTACTGACCCTAAATTGATTTGTGGGCTAGTCCGTGTCTGCTTTGTTTTTTCGGTCAATTAATTCACCTGAGTATATTAAATTCTAGCAAAGCATGTTTAGTCATGGCTCAAAGGAAAATTTTTCCCATTCAAACGGCACAAATTTTACCTTGAAAGATAAGAAAAATAATCCTTCGGCTTCCAAAACGAATTTTTTCCCCTTTCGTCACTGTTGTTGCAAGTGACTGATTTAAATGACTTAAACGCCAGGAACTTATGACACCTTAAAAAGTCAAATCTTAAGGACCCACGGTTCTAATCTTACGTCGAACGGTGTTTCAGAGGTGCGTTCCTAACAGTCTTACGATCAACAAGATCTCAAGTTATGTGCACTTTTTCCTATGCAACAAATAACTCCTATCATGTTAAGACTCGATATACTGATAAGATCACTGCTCCTTTATTACAATCACCAAAGAACAATTAACAATCAGTGGTTTTTAACAGTTTTTGAATTCCACTAATTACTTTTATTTGATTTACAGCGGATTAAACTTAACGCTAACAAATATCTAACAGAAAAAACTTATTAATTTTCTGGAGCTCTGAGTTGATCAGTTTCGGAAGTCGGATTCTTTTTTCATCTCCCTTGTTCTACCAATAATACATCAAGACTTACTTGCTAAACTTATAGCTAGACTTACAACAAACAAGAATAAACTCGATCTTACAAGTGAACGGCGAACAGGAAAAGTTCGAACTCTCAATGCACGTCCACATAAACGTTTACATTACACATACATACTAATACTAAACCAACACGCAGTCAGCAAAACGTAACATAAACGAAATACATATTAACAAAGACACTCTAAAAGATACAAAAGTTCCAAGTCGAAATGACACATTAATGCCAAACCGAAAAGATAAAATAATGCCAAGTCGAAAAGATGCATTAATGCCAAACCGAAAAGATAAAATAATGCCAAGTCGAAAAGATGCATTAATGCCAAGTCAAAAAGTGGTAAAAGTGCCATCTCAAAAAAGGCAAAAAGACTACGCTAATACCATACATTACTAATCCCCCTCGACAATCACTGATTAATTTTAAAATCATCCAGCCCAAAAATTGTCATCACAAACAGGTGAATTTCAAGATGTGCATTAAAGACCATCAAAATTAACAACTTTTCGCCGTAGCAAATTTAAAGTTTACCGTGGCGTTAACTTTTTAATTAATTTTGTATATTAAATAGGTTACACCGTAAACATGGAATACTAGAAACCGCGCTACACACATAGGTTACGCGCATAAATACAGCAGTTAATAATTAATGTTTAGTTTGTATAATTAGTTTGCAATTCAGCAATTGAGTATACTGTGTATCAGAGTCCGACAAGTTCCCATTTTGAAAAGGGCATCAGGTCCCATTTTCAAAAGGGGCATCGAGCAAGCCCGCTCGTGAAGCTTCGCTTCACGAGCATTCTTGGCATCCGCATATGAATATTGCATAAAATAGCCACGTGGAACTATAATTCACTTTTACCGTTAAAAAGAACAATCTCAGAACAATAAAATACAAAATCCGTTATCTGCAATCATTAATTAAATTTTTTAGAACCGCTACCTTTTACAGCTGCATTATCGCCGAATTTCGGGGAATGGTGGGTGGTAAGCCCCCATTGCTTCATTATTGGAAAATAATTTTGTCGGCTTATCTGATAGAGAATTTTAAGGTGGTCATTTTTGTCAAGACACCATATGTCACGTCGGCCAACTTTCGCTGGACTGGCTGCATGATTCCTAGGATCAAGTAGGGATTAAGTATAATATATTATTTCGGAATTTATCTACAAATACAAGACAAGTGATTCTGAAGGTTTTCCGAGTGTCATATTTCTTTATATTACATACAACACGGTTCCGGTAGTTTTTTTCATTTCGTTTACACCCGTCCTAGTTATGTTTACAATATCCGCAACACTGCAAGCCACGTTTCAAATTTACATACTGTCTACACAGAAAGTAATTTTTCAATGGTGTGTTTTTTTGAAGGTATCTAGTGTACAAAATCATCCGACAGGGCTATCTGGGGTTCAAACAACCGCGCACATGCTGCTGACCGAGTTGCATTCTAAGGATACTTGGAATCACTTGACTGGGCTTGGTAGCAATGAAATGCTGCCTGAACGGCAGCACTCAAGTGTGGCCAGAAATTTAAACTCGGCGATAATGCTGCAACTGACCCACATCCTCCATATTGCACTGAGGCACGAAAGCCGTGTCTGCAGCTATGGCGCCTGCGGTAAACGGTCCTGACCAATGCCAAACCATTCAATTTAAAAGCCACAAAACTTTCTCAGGAGTTGTAGGTACCTGTATTAAGCCGCAATTACCGGGTGGATGGGTAGTGTGATATCGTCTCGCCCTGGCATTTGTGTGGATTCAAAATATATTTTCCAAACATCCATAAAATTTCTGATTTGAGCGAATAGTTGACTAACTTTCCATTCAACATCATGGTTTGCTTGGCTCGTCATCAAAATTGTCTATAACAATATATGGAACCCTAGAATTAAATTAAATTCAGGTTGTCATGACATCCATTCAAATTCAGTACGTCCATCAATTGCGAATCAGTAGAAATGTGGGGAGAACAATATAGATTTCAAGCTTATAACGGATCAGCGAGGCCATATGTCGTAAATTCAGGCGTAATAAATAGTTAGGCTACTATTCTTCAATATGTTCCTTTTAATTGTGATCTGATGCGTTTCTGAACCTACAGATTTCGTATTTGGCTCTATGTTATGTAAAAAATGCAATGATGGATTGTACAACTCCTACAATCTCTCACTCTCCTAATTTTTTTCCACTGCATCACTGCATTTTTAAAACAAAATAGCGCAAAATTCGAAATCTGTAGGTTCAGAAACACATCTGATTGACAGGACATAAACTGATTTTTTTGTTCTTACTTAAAACACTGAAAAATGCACAATAATACTTATAAACGGATTTGTCGAACAATTATCACGCAATTTTATTTTATTTAGAAGCTTTTGAAAGTGATCCGGGTACCCGGACATATGCTTCGGTTATTATGACATCATTACGTTGCCAGCATTGGCCTTACTAATACACCAACATTACTAAGCCTTGCGGTAGCTGTGATTCAGGCCGACTGTATGCATATGTAGTATAGAAGCATTTCTCAGGACGATTGTGCTATATTTGCGATGATAAATCTTCACAAAGCAAAACGCACTGCTACAGGCACCAGCTGGAACCTGGTTAAGGGAATTGAGTTACCTCCTGTCAGCTCCTTGCCAGTGGTCAGCGACTTCACCGTGCGCATTCCAGCACATATATATAAATGTACGGCGTTGGCTACAAGCTGGGTTGCGCTAACATGGTAGTATATGGTGCTAGCTTTTGCAAGTGTAAATCGACGGCGGATACGCTATTTTTACGAATAGACCCCAGTTCCCTTGTTGTGATTTGTCCTACGGAATATTCGCTATGTTTTGTAGGGAATTTTGTCACAAAAAATCTGGTGACATGACGGAAGGTGACGACACATTTACGCAAAATATTTGAGCGCACAATGACGTTGAATAATATATGTTCAAAGTCTTTAATATATTCTCCACATATTTCCGATAGAATTATAAAATATCGCAACAAAATGTAAAGTGGAATTCCCACCGGTGTTGCCGAATATCAACGAGCCGGTTTTAGGATCATGGTACATGAACGTTGCCGGACTTAGTATTGCTACATAGCAATTCATTTTGACCACACTAGTAATATTATTTTCAAAGATAAGCAATGCTACAACTGTTAGGTATTCTCAGGCTGACAATATCGCTTCAAAATTTCAAGGTGAGATATGTTACATTTGCATGATCTACACCCCGTGATCCTTAGAACTGATATTCATAAATAGATGGTAGATCAATTATACATTCGGATGCAGACTCCATCGAAACTCGAGATTAAATTCCCTCGTTAACTTACCAATCCATTACGTATCTTACAAGTAAACGTTGTCCGGTTTATAGAGCGTTGCGAAGAGCGCGAATATCTACCTGAATCAGCTTTTATGCTGATTCTGACGGTATGTTTACTTCTTGGCAGAAATAAAACCTAGGCACTTTCTAAAAAGGTAAGCTATTTCTGTTGGGGCGTCCTAAACGGCTAAAAATTTTGTCAGATATAGAATCAGCGATGCTGAAAACGATGGAGAAATCAGATTTTGCGAAATCCATACCCTTCAGCCCATACGAGTAAATAATTAAATACGTTTGTGTCCAAGGAAAATTATGCAGGTGCGCTTGACTCCAGCCAAATATATGCACTTGCTTGCAAATACGTTCCAAAAATAACGCGCCAAAAATTTGCTAAGTGGATTATGCAATGTAGTTCAAGCGATATTTTACTGATTGAAAGATAGGAAAATGGTTTGCACAAGCTAAACGCTACCTTTTTACTGATGTTCATCAGGCCTCTGAAAATGATCCCAGTAAAGCAAACATATACTACTGCTGCAAATCCATGGCCATATTTAATCTAAAAATTAACATTTGAAATTAGCTAAATATCAAAGGAACGTGCGTCTCTGGACATTATATCTAATTGAGCACTTGAAGTACTAAAAAGGGGAAAAAACTGTTTTTAAGAATACATCAATCAGCAAGTTGGTCTCACTATATACATTATCGTTTCAATAGGTGACATAAAGTTTGAATGTAGCATGCATGAATTTAGTCAAGTTTAATGTTGTTTACCGTATATTTATGCCATTCATTCCCTAATCCTTGACATACCTTGAAAACACGTTCTGAAAATTATATTCCATTTCAATTGAACAAATTACCTTTACATAAGTGTTGCTAAGGGGTTTCTGGTTATACTGTGACACATTATATATCTTTCTGTCAACAAACGTAAATACTTTTTGGGAAATTACGCTATACATTTGGGGCGATCCATAAAATATGTAACGCGAAGGGGGGTAGGGAGGGGTCTGCCGGCGCGTTACAAAGTTGTACGCACGGGGGAGGGGGGGTCAGATGCTGCGTTACGTAACGCTGTCACATAAGCTTTTGTAATAAGACCATACACAGAACGTAATAGAAACACTCAATATTGTTCAAATTAATGAAATATAATGACCATTTCGTAGCAATTATTGTAGTTAAACTGTTATCGAACTACGCATAATTAAATTAGCGTTTAATTACATTAATAATCAAACTCTATGTAATCAAATTGGTAATTCAATTAAAAACAAATTAAGACTAACCCCAATATATTTATTAACGCTGAGAATCAACAGCGAAAGATATATTTGCAATTAAACACATATTCGGTAACGAAATTTAATTATTTAATTTAATAGGAACTGAAATGAATTCCATTTCCGTTCCCTTTTTTACAATTTTAAGTAAAATACGCAGAAAATATGCAAAACGTTAAATTACATTAACTTTAACTTGTAAAAATTCAACAAATACATTTTACCATGTATGTATTATGTAGTACGCGATTATGTGTACTATACAATGCACTTATATATGAAAACGCGTTACGCGTTACGCACAGGGGGGAGGGGGGTCACGAGCCGCGTTACGATTCGTTACGAGGGGGGAGGGAGGGGTCGAAAAATCGTTTTTTTTGCGTTACGTATTTTATGGATCGCCCCTTTGGCGATTCCCTTGGTACAATTTTTGTAAATGATGCTCACCGTAATAGTTAACCATCACTCTTTGTACACCTTAAAAAATATTGTAGGCAATAAGACGGGAAAGTTCCTATAGAATGGGCATATGCCGTTTCTGTAAAAATTAGCATACCATAGGAATCAGCAGAAAACAGTGAACTTGCTGGATATGCTCGTTTATCTCTACACTACCTACATTAGACAATTTTCCCTTTTTGGTGAAAATTGTAAGAATAGTCAGATGATAACTAGAAAAGTCAATTTGCAAAAATAGTTAAATATCTGAATTTGAGGACAGATGAGACTCAATATGTTTTTCAGGATGTAAATATCAAAATGTTTTATGGTATGACGAGCGACTTATGCGATGGTCGCTGGATACGTATTTAAAATCTTGAACTTCCGTTGCATTTACAGAATCTGGCGTTCACAAATATGTAATATATTCCGTTTCGATCTTCTACTTGACATGATGCAGTTACTCTAATGATCCTAGATAATGCTTGCATGCTATTCGTGCCAAGAATCGCAAGCGAGACCTTCCGACGTCGTCGGCTTTTCCGCGCGACACAATAACACCGCATTGAAAATCGCGGAGCAGTATTCATTCATTGAAATTCATTGAATTGAAAGGGAATTCATTGAAACGTAAACCGGATGTCGTCACGAGAGTTGAATCAGCGGTTATGTTGTAAGATTTGCAGAGACGTTTAAGACTTGCAATGTAACTTTTAATGTGTGGATCGATATTTGTTTGCTGACAATTACTACAAGATAGTTTGTAGAAGAAATTAATGTTGGGTGCGGAAAGGCAGGGTAACGAATTTTAGGGAGATTTGAATCGTTGTGATCCATCAAAATTCAAGCGAATATCTGGCATTATTGCAAGTGAAAGTGCAAAGACTTATTCCCAATTCGCGATTCAGACTGCAAAAATGGTTGCTTATGGTATTTCATCCTACGACATTCGATTTTGGAAAACCGAACACAGTATAATTTAAATCCATTAGAAATGAGCATTTGTAAGTTTATCTTTAACGCCACAAATGTGGAGGCGGAGAGGTAAGTGTCATCTTAAACATACCATCCAGCCATTGAGAAACTGATCTAATGAAAGCCCTTGTGCTCTAGGAAATATATGGATTCTGACGTACTTTATGGAATATTGGCCGGAATACATTACTTATTCTCAAATATACATGCTGACGACTTTAACGTAAACTCTAGTGCATATGTGAACGGATAAACAATAAAATAGTTAACTATGTAATATTGTTAACAGCTAACCAAAATGGATACCCTTGGTCTATAAGATATAATTGAAACACTAATTTCACTTACAATTTTCTGAAATAAAATAATCTTTTGCTAATTCGTAAAAAAAGTCAATGAGAATCAATGAAGTAAAAAAGGCAATAAGATAGATGATGACTAAAAGCTAACAGTTTATATTTCTGTGCCGTACTGTTTTAATCTTATGCAGTTTCAAATCCCACTGGCTATGAATCTTTCGTAATAATGCGTAACACTTCAGCTATTTCTAAAATCAGCTACATAATAATATTCAAAAGCGACAAGTTTTGAACATTAATATCTTTCCTCTAGGAAACAAATCACCAAGAAGCTAGTCCTGAACGTTAGTAACTAAAATGAATGATACGAAACAAATTTTCACTGTATTATGATTCAAGTGATGATCGTAATATCAGCACTAAGGAATATAGCCTAAGGGTTTTCAAAGTTCGAAAATTCTGAATAGATTTTTGAAAATGTACGATAACAATTTGCGACAATAGCTTTAAACCAATAGAATTAGTTTTTTCAATTGATCCACATCTGATACCTAAATAAATGAAGACGGTGCGTGCATGGTAGCGTATGTAAGAAAAATTTGCGTTCGCTATGCCGTACGTGTTCAGTCCTGTTTCTGTGCAAGTTTGCTGTGCGCAATGCGCAGTTCAGCTCAGCTGAGATATTTCACAAGCCTGACGTGTGTGAAGTATTTTATGGCTTTAACATTTCCCATAATTTAATGGAAATCAGTACCTCTATGTAAGGTTATCTCCTGATTTCAAACACAGTTGTCATGATAAGCCTAAAGTTTGTCATAATTTAATGAAAATCAGTTTCCTTAAGTAATTTTACCCCTGATTTCAAATATGGAGTCGGTTTTGAATCCCGAGGCTTATCAAGGTGTAATAACGTGTAATGATAAGCCCAAAGTTTGTCATAATTTAATGAAAATAAGTTTCCATAAGTATTTTGTACCCCTCATTTCAAATATGGAGTCGGTTTTGAAACCCGAAGCTTATCAAGGTGTGGTAACGTGTCATGATAAGCCCAAAGTTTGTCATAATTTAATGAAAATCAGTTTCCTTAAGTAATTTTTACTCCTGATTTCAAATATGGAGTCGGGTTTGATATCCGAGGCTTATCAAGGTGTGATAACGTGTCATGATAAGCCTAAAGTGTGTCACAATTTAATGAGAATCAGTTTTTGTATGTAGTTTGGCACCTTGATTGGGTGTATGGTGTAGGTGTAAAATCCAGGGATTATAATAGTGTAACATGGTGTTATGGTAAGCAAAATATTTGTTGCATTTTAATGATAGAAATGACCTTTTTGCACGTTAATGTCCTGATTACAAATGTGGCGTCAGGTTTGAAATTCAAGGCTTATTTGGAGTTGGTGTTATGATAGGCCAATGACCAGTTTAACCCACCCCAAAAATCGTATCGCCCATAAGTCTATACACTTTAGCAAATTCTCAATTAAAGAATATATTTGCATGTTGTTCATAATATTGTTATGACAATTGTCGTGTTGTTATTACTCTGTATCGAACGACTGCGTCACAAAATATCTCAGTCAACAACTGGGGAAATGAAAAGGTTGAAGAGGGAGTACAATGTTCAGTTTGAGATATTATTCTTTGGTGATGCATAACATTAATTTAACGATTAAATTAAGGCGCTATCGGCAACATTATGAAATATGGTTAACTCTTTTTTGTCAACAACTTTCATATGCTTATTCACTGTTGTGTCAAGGGATTTAGTACTTATCCATACAATTTTATATTATTGAATTTCGGGTGACACAAAAAGTCTTAAAGTGTCTAGCCCAGCATTTTCGAAGTGTATTAACGATTTGTTTAATGATATAATGCTCGCATGGCGAGCACGGGTACCCTAGTTTGATATATATTTGATATATTCCGTGTAAAATATTTTAGGAGAATACATATAGAGGTCTGGCTTTAAGTTAGAACTTATGAGAAATGCCACCAAAAAAAGTCATTTGGATCACATGCAACGAGTAAACTTCTTTCCTTAATATTTAAAGCATTTTTAAATTACATGGATTTTCTCGAGTTGGTTATTAATGAAATTCAAATTTCCGCTCCCCACTATTCAATGTACATGTGAAAATTTTAGTTATCATTGAGTATCGAAAAAATTCTCTACGCTCAAAACAAAGCTTGATGCATAACATAAAGTATGAATTGATTGGTTTCAACATTGTATATTATTTGGTTTAATATTAAAATAACATACACACTATAAAATCAACTGGTTCGGCTATGTAATAGTGTTGTTCCCCCACACATTTTGAGACCTAATTGCGGCTATGGCATGCATATTGCAGATGCCGATGTCCACAATCATTTGGGAGATTGTTATGAAAAACTGCAAACTTTGAAGTGACTCTGTTGACATTGCATTGGCATCTGCCATAACCAGGTACCTCCAAGTCCTGTAAAAGTTTAGTGGTTTTTAACTTGATGGGCATGGCCAGGCTCCACACGTTTCACCTACATCCCCATCCCAAGTCCATTAACTAAATATAGATGAACAAATTTGGGGTGCGGACACCGCGGATATGGGACCCCCGGAATGTCCCTTTACCATCGCTTCGCGATGGCAAAGGGACATGCCCAATTTTTTCCCCAAAAGGGCATGCGGACACCCCGGACACCCCACTTGTCGGACTCTGCTGTGTATACTATTAATTAGCTAGGTATCGAATGAGTGCAACAGTTCAAACATGAGTAAACTAGTTACAAAATGAATAAACTAATTACAAAATGAGTAACCTAGCTACAAAATGAGTAAACTAGCGACACAATGAGTAAACTAGCTACAAAATGAGTAAACTAGATATAAAATGAGCAAAATAGTCATGAAATGCTCAGCACTGGTTGAATTTATGACAATTGAGTGAAATGGGATACATTGACACCAAATGAGTCTAAAACATTCCAAGTCATTTCATTATATTCTCACAGTGTATAAATTATTTTTATTTGCTTTAACAGTTCCACAAGATCTATAAATATTCTACAAAATGTCAGCTCTCTATTACAAGATTTAGGAATTTGACCTTTCGATTTCAAATTGATCTTTGGCCAAAATAATTGCTTTTTCGTAATATTTGCATTGCCAAGTGGCTACATACAAATTTTAAGCCCTTTATTACAAGATTGAGGAATTTGATCTTTCGATTTCAAATTGGCCTGTGGCCAAAATTGCTACCGTTTTCACGCTGATATGCTGTGCTTTCAACTGTAATAATGAATTGTATGACGTTAAACAATTACATTTAAAAATTACGAATCTTTTTGACATTCCGTCTAACCGACCTTCCGATTATATTTGGTATCGTTCCATACATATTTCTACGGAGGAAGAAAAATTCCTTCAAAAGGAACAATTTTCCCATTTCAAAAGGGAAAAATATTTCCCGTCAAAGGGAAAAAGTTTTCCTAGCCTTGACGGCTGGCTATATGAGTGCACCGTGGACTCAATCATATGTCGCAATTAGCATCCACTGGTGTCTTGTTAGTACATTTAAGTGAAAGAAGTTTTTAAAAAATGATAACGATATATAAAAACATTTTCCGTGAAACATAGGCGTGTGTCATCGATGTAATGTTTCGGGTACTGCTATGAAGGATTATGGTTGATTAAAATTTTAATGGTTCAACAAAATCGTCAATCGAATAGAGTATGCTTCAGTTAAGCGTCCTATAAGAGTCATCAGTGTAGATAGAAAATTTTAGAGATAGAAGGTTGTTAGGAAGTAAAGTTTGCGGTTTAATTTTGGGTGAGCATTTCTGTAGTTCAACTAACTTTAGTAGCTATTGTACTCAAGTGGTCGAAGCAAATGCAGTAGTTGCCTCGACCACTGGAGTGCAGTAACTGCTGAAATAGTCTCCAGCAGAGTAACAAAGTAACGCCTCCAGCTGAGAGCAAAACGTAGATCCTAAAAAGAAAAATAATGACCTTCGGTACAGTCAATTACAAGCTACAGAGTATGATGAGGAAGAGGAAAGTTCAGTGGTTAACGGTGAGTTATCAACGGTCACTAATGATCCTCAGAAGCGAGACACCTGGACTACAGTCTCTCAAAAAAGAAGAAAGCTAAAAATCCACACGTACCTGGATCCTCAGACAGTGGATTAATAAATCATCGCAAGTAGTTCCCGTTAAATTTTTCGTGACAAGATGTCAGCCAGGTACAACAAGGAATGATTTGTCTTGTCAATGAACGACACTGGAAAGTTCTTCACAAAGACAAAGGAAATCAGTTGACTCCATCAAACCCAAGTATGACACATACTCACCATTCAAAGTAGTTATTGACGCAAGTGAAAATCCAAGATCATAATTTCTGAAACCTGAATACCGGCCACAATGTGTTTGGGTGAAATATTTCTATCCAACAAGAAAATTGAGTAATAATGCGAGTGTGGCCACTCGGAAAAACAAGCTAGATGACACGACATGAAAATACTCTCTTGGAACGGGTTTTGAATCGAAGGGTATATGGAGACAGCCTTTTGTGAATGATTATGATGAAATTCTCCTTCAAGAAACGTGGCTACATGATCACAAAATTACAGAGATTATAAAACTTACAATTAGTGATTAATTTGAGGGTTTACACAAAGCAGGGATGCAATATTTTTGATTTGTTCAAAATTTTGTGCTGTATGAATTGACGTTGTAGAAACAAACCATTTAGGTTCATTTTTAATGATTGTGCTTAAATATACCACGCGATGTATTATTATACATCGCGATGTATTATTATCATTATACAGTTACAAATGTATAAGACGAGAATGTGTGAAGGAATGAACGAATTTATGTATATGCATACGTATTAGGCGCGAAGGACACCTACCGTAACTACTTCATCATTGCTTGATTTCCAAACTTATCGGCGTCTATGTCAGTTGTTTAATTATTATTGCACACAAAATCTTTCGAGAATTACACAACAGTTTATCGAGAGCACTATCAATTCTGACGTTGTGTTTGAATACAAATTTTATCGACAACAGGTCAACAAAAATCATATTAATATTTCAACGCACTAGTTAACGTATTGTACCGAGAAGGTTGTATTTAAATTACAAGATTCTGTTGGAGTTGGAGATTTATAGCATAACTATAAGTTTTAAAGCTTGTGAGTATGTCAAGCAATCTCTCGAAGCTTTAGCGGCAACTTGTGAACAAAAATATTGTCATAATTTTAACGCCGCTACTTACAATTATGGTACTGGGACGGAAATTTTAAACGTACAGGTAGGATACTGGAAAGCACTTCATTTAAGGGGAAGTGACATTTCAAAAGTAACTCAAATTATTCTATTGTTGAAGAGTCTTACTGCCAAATTGAGACTAAACTTTTTATACTTCAGAGTGTTATAGTGGTAATGCTGGAATGTTCGACTGGAAAGACATGTCATTAAAATTAAATTTTTCATATCAATCTCACCTGAGCCGTCATTTCAATTGTGAGTTGCTTAAAGCGCATTATGCAGTCGCTATTTTAAAAACAAAGTTTGATAGTATTTGCCTATTATAATCGACTGCAATACGGATGGTAAAAATTTAAATTAGAAATGATTTCGATGTAGCTGCAACGGGTCATGGTTTTCAATTTAAAGACACCATGACGCCCCGAGTTAACACTTTAATGCCGGAGAATTTACAAACCAAAGCAGGTTGATTTTGTCTTACTCTGTCAGATGCAGGTATGATAACAACTGCGTGTTGATTAGACAATTTAATACATGAAATCTAACTTCGTCTAATTTTGTGTACATTGAGAAGTGGGAAAACGGCAAGTGACCAGTAAAGAATGGCAGATTAATCAATCAATATTATTTTATTCGCTGAGATGGATTCAGAAAGATAGCTTCATGTTTTGAGCTAATACTTTGCTATCAATTGGTTTGTAATTAGTGGAAATGTGATGACAACTTGAAGCTGGCGCGATTTCAATATTTAAATCTTACTTTTTTTTATCTAACTCATTGTTTATTATTAGAAGTCTGAGTTATTATTAGAAGAAGTCGAAGTTATTATTAGAAGAAGTTTATTATTAGATTATTGTCTATTATTTATTATCATATTGAAATTTGAAATAAATGAATTCACTAAACTTGGTAGTGTAATCATTCCAGCAAATGGAAACTAATTATCTAACGCCAGAATGTTACCGGATTTGGTTCGCAAAAGTTGCAACTTGCACAACAGCAGTAGTGACAATGAACTACCAAAATACTTAAAAATTTCATCAGTAAATGAAACCCATTTTATATTTGCATTTTTCGTGCTAAACTGTATGACAAAATGTACGTGAATAGCAAATTGACAAATATATTTTATTGAACACCACAAGCTAAACAAACCAATTTTTAAAAAATGGAAAATTATCTGAATTTGGAAGTTCCTTTTTTAACAAAGCCAACATTAATTCCACTCAACTTGAATTAAATTTCTTACAATCTCCACTGCTGTTTCCGAGAACCTTATGCTATGTTTAATGAAATAGTGTAGCATTTTTAGAAAACAATCGTTAATATTGCTCAATTCAGTCCCGTTGATAATCAGGTTAAAAATTGTAATATAAAAATTATTTTCGACATTTCATTTCATGATGTTATGCGACCTAACCGTCATTAGTGCATTAAATAGCATAGTTCATAATAAATGTGTACTATTCACCAATGAACTAACAGTTGTAACCTCTGATTCATTATATCTGGAATAGTACGCATTTCATTCAACTCGATGACCAAAATCATTTATCTCTGTGCCCTAATTACGCAATATATCGAGTAACGCTTATTAATCATTTTTTATAACAATATCGGAAGAATTGTCTCGGAACTGCGAAATACTGTGCAATCACGATGAACCCATAGCTGAAATACCGTTGTGGAGACAAAAGCCTATAGTATAGTACTTACTTAAACTACGTTTCGTAAACTCTATATTCCATTTTTGTTGCCTCTCTCGAGACAATGTAACATTTAGGTGCTGTATGTGGCTTGCTTATCATTAAATATTGGTAAACAAGTGAATCTTCATTAGACCAACCTTCAGACACACAACAAATATTATTTCCCTCCATCACTTTACAGCTCATTTTATTTTTAACGTGTGAGCTACACGAACTCACTTCAAATACACTTCCAACATGCAGGTTTTCGCGCTAATAGCATGGACACTAGTCGTACCTTATCGCCTCCACGAGTAAATTAGCTGAAACTTTCTTGTAACATTTCGATTGTATTCTTTTGCGCCAAGTGGTATTCATTTAGTCGTCTGTCTAGTCGAAATTAAAAATTTCAAAAGTCCGTTAACGTTGCAATGTTAATACATATTTTCGTGTAATATGACTACATAACTGCATTTTTCAGAAAACGATAACAACAATGCTGGCAATAATATTTGCTGTGACGAGTTATCTTAGGTGCATATAAGTAGAATGAGACAAGTACAACGTACCGTTCGCCAGGCAAACTTGCAAGTTAGTTCCGTCTCTGGAGCATCAACGAAACTGTATTCTTGGAAGTACAGCTAAAGACTGTGGACATATGGATCGATTATGACTATCGAAACAAAAGCGATTTTGCGCACAACGTTCTTCGAGATTTACAAAAGGGGTTATCCACAACACTGATCATTCTGATCTTCAAATTCGATAACGTTTAGCGGCAATTGGTCAACAAGAACATTGTTAATATTTCAACGCCACTTTGGAACATATTGTTGCCGGAATTGTTAAATACTAAGTCAGCTTACTCCACTGTCTGTGTTTTACTGGAAGTTAAAGATTAAAATTCAGAAGGAACAGTTAGAGTGTCTTAATGCCAAATCCAGATTTAACTATTTTTTACTTCAGAGTGTTAGGAGCCGAGGATATCAGTCAAAATTTTGGGAATGATGAAGAATTGGCAAGACCCTCGCCAATTTCCTAATGGCGGCATAATGCTATTTCAACAGCCGGTCCATTCGGGTGATATTGGGAATCATATACAATTATTATGATGCACGTTTACGAAAGCCATCCTGATACCATACTACTTGAATTGGTTCGAAAGGTTATCATTACATTTATTTATTTAACGTTCACGTTTCAACGTCCGCGCATTAAATATCACATCAGCCTTTGTTAAAAACGATTTAATCTACAACTTATAGTCAATTTATGTCCCTTCGTTGTGTTTTATTGAGTATCGATTGTACTTTTATCACAAATGAAACATAAAGAATTGCAGAAATTACGTTACAATATTTTGAAGCTTAAAACCAAATGGTCCAGGTAATCACTATGACTTTCACAGAATGATTCATAACTCAATCGTTCTTCGCAATGTGAGTTTATTCTGTATTTGGTTTCAACTTCTAAACAATTTCAAACAAAATTAATTGAGGTGTTTAATCGAACATTATAAATTTAAAATTTCTCCTTTCTTGTCAAGCCTTCCTTAAATTTCTAACCTATATTCATTCATCATATCATATGATTCATATGTATCTTGAGACTTTGCAACATTAAAGTGAATTACGTGCAAGATATATCATGTCAGCACTTGAACGTTACCAATTGTTATTTCAAGCTCGTTTAAATTATATTTGAGCCAAAGGTGGTTTTTTCCTTGGGCATTCCGGAGGTTGAAACTAAAAGTTAAAACCTGTAATGGAAGTTAGATTGCATTATCATTCGCAGCGAAAGGAAAAAATAAAAGGCAGGTATTTTTTCATCCAAAATAAATCATGCTTTTGGTGGTAATTTATCAGCAAACATTTCTATGAAAAAAAAATATTTTCTTTGGATAAATGATTATTTTCTTTGGATGAGAAATTAGTCTTGTGTTTAAGGAATAATTACTTTTTCATATAAAGGCATGATATTTTATGGCAAAATAATTTAATATTGGGAACCTGCATTGTATTGAATGTCATATATATAATATGACAATTTGGTTATGTTATGTCGTGCTAGTAATTATATTATATGGTAGTGTGGAGTGAAACGCTAAATGATGCCTTTATGATACATTCAAAAATCTTGACAATTTACACCAATACATGTCCAAAAGTGCCATTCGAAACCAACACAAGGAGACACTAACGACATTGTGATTTCGATTGTTTTGTCTGTCAGGTGCAGCAATTGTAGCTAAATTCTGGAGTATTACGTAATTATATTCTTTAATGTTACACGATGACGAACTTGCAGCTAAATTAGAGAGTATGGATCATTATTTTTCCAGTAGATTGTAGAAATTTATCATAGTTGCTTATCGGACCTGAGCAATATTAAAAGTTGATTAGTCTGTTGCGTAATCCCATTCAGCACGCATATAAACTCTAAACTAATTTCTTACCTTGCTGACATTCACAAACTCCCTTCCTTATTATACACCTGAAAACTGTCCTTACTATTGACTATTTTCTAGGCTATGTAACGAATTTCAATTACAAGCATGCATACCGTATAAGAGAAAGAGCAAAGAGCTTCTGGGTCTATATGAAAAATCGCTGAATTACATTGTCGAAAAATGCACAAAAAAAGTTCTAAAAATCGTGACAATGTATTAAAATTATTCACCTAGCCAAAAAAATAAAATTAAAGTATCCATAAATATATATTCAGTTAGCCCTCAAATTTAATACCAAACAGGTCTTAAAAAATAATCATTTACCCAAAGAAAATATTTTATTTTCAAAGAAAGTTTTGATGAAAAATTAGCACTAAAGTGATGATTTTTTATGGCAGAATAAAATTTTCTCAAAATAAAATAACTATCCTACTTATTTCTACTAAATCAGAGTATTGGAAAGTAGAATGAATGATCAAATTGATTATAACTTATTAGATTTTTAACATTTTTGTTAAAGGAATACATATGCCATTTTCCATTATATGACCGTGCGGTGAAAATATTTATGATATAGATGTAATTGATATTTGTTTGCGAATGTGAATGTAATCTGTTTGGAATTTAGCTGTGGTCCAGATAACATTACTATTAAATAATATCTAGTGCACATCGTGTTGTATTGCAAATATGTTGATGGTAAACAGCTTTTCTCATTTTTTTCGCAAAAACATTGTCGATTTAACGCCAATACATCAGAAATACCACAACACGATGCTTTGGACTTGCTTAATGTCCCGTATCCATGGATGCGATGCGTTTAGATAACTTTTGTATATCGTTTCCGGAAGATGCACTGAAAAAATAAATTAGAAATGGAAATTGTGAAATTTCACATTTCGGCATGAAGAATCTTGCCGAAAGAAACTTTTTTAGTTCGTTAGCAGCGCAGCTGTGGAAACTCAGGATCATTAATGCACGTAAGCCTTACCAGCCTTCACAACTCTATGGATACTCTGTGTCAATGATAGCATTTTAATTCTTCTAGCCATCAACCATTCTTGAAATGTTTAGACATTTCTGTTGCACCAGCTGCAATTGATTTCGTGGTATGTAAATCAGAAATTTCAATGTCAACGATGTAAATCCGCTAGGAATATCATGTTAAAATTTCGTATACAACGTGACAACCTCTAAATATCTAGCAAATTATCCAAACAATGTTGCGTATGGCATTTTCTTTGGCTGGTTACCTTTGATACAGGATAAATAGGACAAATGTATACATCCTTCCTCAGTTTCCCCCATGATGCATTTCACGATACTTTATTCTTGTACTACGGTGGAGGCAATGTCAGATCATGGCAATCGAAACTAAAATTATGTTGCGCAGTGACTTTCGAGACATCCAAAACAGTCTGTGAAGAAAAAGAGTAGTTTTCCGAAATTATTAACGTAAAATAATTTTCGTAAAATTTAACGAATTTCAAGATCAGAACGAGTAAGCTCTGATCTTGAAATTCGTTAAATTTTGGTGACAACTGGTCAACAAAAATTTTATCTCAACGCCACTAGTTAATATATTGGCTTCGAAATTGCTATGTGCTAATTCAGGTTATTCCCACGTCTTCATCTTAATGAAAGTTATAGTTCAAAGTTAGAGAGGTGCAGATTAATAGTCTTTGTAATATGCACGGTTTACTTGCACATTTCAAATTAAAACAACACAATATCAGCGTACGAAATGTCGCCAATTCAACGGCGAACGTTATGGCGATCATACCGGACGCGTAATTTATTACAACAGTTTGTTAGCCTGTAGAGATTGAAGAAAATGTTAATATTTGAATATATGCAATAATTTAAAGGATTTAAAATACCCAAATACATCAAGAATCTTGAACAAGATACAATATGCTTAACCATAGCGTCCTTTGTGGCTCCATGTTGTGGATCGACTAATTTAGGCAGCTGAGTTACCGAAAGTGGTAAGGACTAGGTGTGGATTGTTGCTGCTAACGAATACTACTTTGGGTTTTCTGTTAATTATCTATATACTGCGATTAAAATATATACAAGGAATATTATAGACAAATTAATCTAGAATCCAACAATTAATTTTCAATTTTATATACAGAATTATTTGCTCCGTTTTATGATGGCTATCTGAACAATAACATGCTACAATAATTCATCTGCGTCTATTGAATATACGTATAATCGACGCTTTATTCTAAAATAGCATTTTACTTGTAGTTATATACAACCGTAAATTAAAGTAATACTTGAAATTCATCCATATTCACTGCAATGTCGGAACGCAAAACTACGCATTTGTTTGTGTAATTGTTTGCATTAGGTTCGATTAGCGCATGCACGCTCGAAGGTGGGGAATAAAAACAAATCCACATCATTCACAGGTATCATTAGCACGTATTAAGTGGACGATGAACATCGGCTCCGATTTCATTCCAACAAGTGCTAACTAATTCCACTAGCGGGAAAGAAATTACCAGGTATCCATGGTATTGAATCATCGGCTCGTGAGTATTTATGTCGTTGCTTCGACCACTGGAATACAACAGGTACGGTAATTATTCTCCAGATGTGTTAGTTTAATACACAGTAGTTAAATCGCAGTATCATTTACGTTTTTGGTAGATAAAATGCTTTTTGCTCCTCAAGTAAATAAACAAAATTATGACTGAAGAGATTCGACTGAGAATATTTGATGTTCATACAGGGGAACTGCTTTCTACTTCCCGCTACTTTTATAATAGTTCAATTTACGCCTCGAGGTTGATCGACATTCGGAATTGAATTGTGAGTTGTAATCTGCTAGGTATTTCCACAGGAGTGTTTGAGTTTGAAGGAGGAATTGGTTATCTATTTTTTAGTCGACGTAATAGGCATTTAAATGCTGTAGGCATCCCGACATTCAGATGAACAGGAAGTTGTAACCCAAGATGTAACCCAAGGTACAAGATGAAAACCTTCTGATTTTCACAATTGATGTAACATTGTTGTTATTCAATGCTAAGAATTTTATTTTGACAATTTTATCGCATAATCAAGGATTTCGTCGGATTGGAGTTTGCTGAGTAAAAGATTGAAGTTCATGGTCCGTGAGGTCGCTAATCTTGTGATATTTATGTCCGGGTCTTACATTCGTATCTCTATTCTTAATGAAATTTCAAACACATCTACTTTCTGGCATGTTTATAATTAATGCAGTAAAACGATTCATAGTCCTTTCAATGAGATATCACAAACGGTATAGTATCAACGGGGCAACATATTTAGTAGTAGCATTTCGACGTCGTCAATGGACATATTCAGCCAGGGAAAGTAAAAAAATCAGGTAGGGTCCAGCAGCTTATGTAAGTTGATTTCGATCAAATCGCCAACATCTGATTTGCAGTTGTAGAACAACGCTCGACCCAGTCGTATTTTGCATTGTTGTATTTCCGATGGTGATGACAACTCGAACGAAATCGAGATTGTTTAGTTAGGCAAATAACGCGACGAGGCTTCCCTTCACAAAATCAATAAATCTATCTCGCGTTTCAAATCGCTTCAAATTCATTATATCCATTTCAATTGATAGTTGAGTTAGCAAATTGCAATACTGGAGTTTGAAATACATTAATAGTACCAAACTCAAAAAACCTACTCTCCTGTGGCAAAATAACTTACTATGAGATGTAAAAATTTTATTTCCATTTCGACAAAACAGTCGTCAGAGCTTCTCAATGACTGCCAGTTGCATGTTGAAAGGTAACCAAATATGCATCCCGAGTGGAATGGAAAAAACCCAAAGGGTCAGAAACACACTTTAAAGTAAAAGTGTTGAGCACTAACATAAATTATTTATGTAGAAGAAGAATAATTCTTGCATTATTCTACCCCAAAATACAACGTAAATCATTTACCAAAGGTGCAGGTTTTTCTTCATAAAATTAGTTTCAATTTTAATTGACAGTTAGTAAAATCAAAGTTAGCATCGCGACAGGCAAGGATTTGGAGATAGTAGAAGATTTTAGTACTCTTTTTTCTCCTCAGAGATTTATTCATAATTACATTTAATGGATCGTTGTGTAATTCATTTCAACTGTCTGGCTATTGCCTAGTATGGCTCTTTATTGTGATCAAATTTATATCTGAGCTGGGGAGCGGCTATGATATAGATAACTAGCTAGCATTAGCAATCGTGTAGTGTTCTGAATAATGTTTGTCGTTTCAGTTTAATCTGAAAATGTGAGAACGAAATTAAAAGCAAATTGAACAGAATTTAAAAAAACCTTTTTGTTGAGTCCCCACTACTTATTAAACAATAAAAGCACCACGAAATAAATTCATAACCAAGAAGTCTACATATTTTTCACGAATGCTACTTAACAAAACATCAATGCTCCCATTAACTATTCCTTACCGAATAACAATACCAACCAGTAGACCAACATACCTAAAGACAAGTCGGTGTCCGATGCTTGCTTTGCTAACATTACGGCGGCTTTGTTGGCCAAGGGGAGTAAGGAATTCTCAATTTGTGTTCACCATATAAAATAAATATTCGGAGCTAAAGTTTAGAGAATGTAAATAGTAAATATACATTTATATTTATTTCAAATTGGATACGTAATTAGTTTTTCAGCAGTAAAGGATCAGTAGAAGCAATTTCAGCAATAACGTTGACAGAGACGTTTTAGTATTGCCCCAATTGACATCAGAATTATATATTCCTGAAGGATCAAAGAAGTATCTGACGTTACCGCCTTCAGAAACACGCATTACATTTTGAAACCTAGCAGCAACATGTCTAGGTGATGGAACCCTGTTTCCAAAACACAGCGATTATTTCCACCATCTGCATTTGATTTGAAAAGTGATCAATCTAACATTAAACCAAACAAAAATTAAAATTAACTAAACTGAATAAACAATCAAGCAGAATTTAGATTATTGACACCACCCACTGCATCAAGTATTTCCGCTTTCCCATTTTGTCAAAGAGTTTCGTATGCTACTTGAACAAGTGTCATAACGGTAAATGCGGCATGTAATGAGTAATACGCTGTGTAATATGTGCATTGCAACTGAAAATGTATAACAAAGTCATAGCTCATTGAAGTTAGAATGTAATCTGATGAGGTGAGCTTCGAAACTTATGTTGACATTTTATAGGACGATGTGGAAAACTATTTAACACCAGTTATTCACTTAATGTCACTTCCCCGTCTAGAAAAACATCGGCAAAGCCGATTTGTATAATTTACTCTAAAATCCGGTAACACTAACTAATAAATTCTGGTAAAATATAATTGCAAAACCTTGAATCAAGGTGATAAAGGTTATATGTTGCAAAGCTAAGGAAGTTCATGGTCTTGTTACAACATTGAGAAGCAATGTTCTGAATTACAAAATGCCGTTGTTTTCAAATTGTAAACAATTTCCAACAAATTTGCTTCTGGCGTCAACCGTTATAGTTTTAACATTGCTTCTTTCTTACCAAGCCTTTCTCAACTTGGAAATCAGCGTAATAAGATTCTAGAAAATATCTTACAAATATGTACTGCTAGAGCTGGAGCGTCACATATCTTCTTATCTTTAGGTTCATTATTCCTTTGTTTCAAAACAAAATTAAAATCTTGTATGATATATTACATGGGTATACAACCTACGCCGATATTTAACATTTGGATCTTGACGATCTTCATATGTTATCAGCATCGGGTCAACACAATCTATAATTTTTACACTTTGACGGCACAAGTTAAGACTTTCACGTAGGGCAACTTGTAAATAAATGTAGTTAGACCTTTTCCATCGTTGGCTAGCGGAGGTAAGTAAGAATTGGGTTGATATGTTTTTAAAGAAGGAAGTTAAAATAAGCGATTGTATTTGTCAATGTTTGACTCACAGTAACAATTAAAACTACACGTAGAGCTCCATAGCGATCGCGTTAGTGGACATCTGGCAATGTATACTAATGGAATGACGTTGCTTTTATCGTACATAAATCATATTCAATCTCATCTTATGTTACATCTAATTAAATTGAAATCCTCCCCGCTCTGGGTCTACTAATGAGGTACTAGTTCAGGATAATATCTCCGGAAAACTTAAAAAGAATCGAAGTAGTGCTTTTGGCTCGTAATTCATATGTGAGAAAGTACTATTAATGTAGGGCTTCATTTACGGTTTGGTAAAATGGTAAGCACTGTATTTTATTCTAAGGGATTACTCCAATTTGTGGCCGCCAGCCTACAAGATAACGTATTAAATCTTGTAAATTACTCACTTAGCAGTTCGAATTAAGCAGAGGACAAGGTGACCGTCACCAATATTCATATGTACAAAAGAAGTTGGAATTGCGGTATTCGATCGTAAATATTCTTAATCCTATCACACATTAGAATTTAAGTAAAATATTCAATGGGTCATTTTGTATACAGTTTATTGACACCTTCACTCCTTGACAGAATGTGAGTTTTTCGCTGCATGTAAATATAATATTAATTTCGCTAATTAATTAAAATCGCTGTATTTGCATATGACCAAATAAAAGCTTTTGATTAAAAGTGAATTTCCATACGCATTGTTATCTATTTCATTTGATTTAGATTTGCTTGTATGATGTGCCTTTGGGTTACCTTTAAAATATTTTGTGCAGGGGAAAACAAACCAAGTGAATGTATTGCACACAGCGGAGTAATTATAACTTCCATTATGTTTGTACCATCATTGGAGCTGGACACTTATTTCGAAACAACTTGGTATTGGTGAGGCTCGACAACTTGCGGAGTTAGACTGATTTAAAAGCATTCTAATTTTGAAAGTCCATCTGATAAAGCTTGAACCTGTTAGCCTACAAATTGTAAACATCTCAACGCCGTTAGTTAGCATACTCATATTGCGAAATGTTTACATGGCCGCAGGTCGCAAGTGCAATTCCAGGTGTCTCAATAGTTAATTTGTACTTGAGTGTAGAACTTGACGTGACAAATTATTCGAGTTTAAGCCGAGTCTTACTCGATGTTGAACTGGAAGGAAATCATGTTTAAGGTAAACACAGACTTCGGAGATGAAGCAATTGGAACGAAATAAGGGTTCATTATCAATGAAACTTTAATTGCTGAAACAGTTTAAAGAAAATGCAGATTTCATAAATTTAGCTATTGCTCCGGAACATAATAGGCAATTGTCAGAAATGTATATATATTTGGAGACATTTTTTAATTAAACCAAATATCTTAACCTTCACATGTGACAACTTTCACAAGCTAGCATCTAAGTAAATTCTTGTTAAAATAATAAAACATGTCTTTTAAAGTCGTTGCTGTGCAAAAGTCATTGAATTTATTAACATTTTCGCAAATCACAATTAACTTATGCATCTGCTAATGTAAACACTTCTCTCACGGACGTGATTCTAATAGACCATCTGCTTAGCAGGTAAAGATTCTTTGCCTGCGAATGATTCACTTAACTCGTTGGGCCGACAATATTTTTTAAAACACGTTTATTTTTTCCAAAGAATACTTGTAATCATAGAGACAACATTTATACATTGTTCAATCATATCCTCAAGGAAAAATCACGCTTAATGCCTTTGGTTCTCTGTACATTATATTTCCAATTCCATGCCGTGTGTTATATTTGTCTGAGTTTCTGGAAGGCTAAACAAATCGAATAATAGCTCAATTGACGAATTTAATTTTTAGACGTTTTTTTGAATACCGTAAACATGTACGTACGCTTCTTTTTATACTCCTGTGTGGCGAATTAAAGCGCTTGTGGCACGTAATATTAGTATCCCGTCGAAAGATTAAAGTGAAAACAGTATTTTAAAAATACCTGCATTTAAAATGACGCTGAAATAAAAAAAACCTTAACCTCACTATGTACATTTTTTTTGTGCTGTGGGAAAATATGATTGCTTGAAATGGTAAACGTTCAACAAAGTTATGTACCAATACAGTATACTTAAGATTAGCGCCCAATATTGTTCAACGGCGTGATGGAAGGTTTTAGTCGAATCAAGTTACTTGGTATTTGCGCTTTAGTGCTGTGTTTGTTATTTGTAAAGAATTGTTTGGATACGTTGGAGTCTGTAAGATAATTCATTAAGTATTTATGCTTTGGAGACAAGTTATGAATCTGCTACATGCAACTGATGGTACTAAATAATGGATCAGGTTTCGGACTGTCTATTGGAGCCAATGGATGGGCGACAAATGTTAATAAAATGGATTTATGCCTACTAACTCATGTACCCACACTACCGGCTCATTTGTTGGTAGTACATCTCTGAAATTGAGTGAAGAATATATTTTCCAGGTCCAAATGAATGTTTAAATGGCTGCGCGAAATGTCTTCCTGTATCTTACAAAATGATTGAGACAATTAAATTGTAAATTCCTGCTTCTAAAACAATATTTTACTCACAGTATTAAATATTGAAGGTGATTTATGCTGATACTTGACACAAACTCTATCTTCATTTTAAATCAAACACAATCCATCCACCAATACCGTCTCACCTGACTTGAGAATTTGACTCACATTATTACATCAGGATATACACGACGTCAACGTTCATCAACGAGTTTTACCAAGAATCGTTTCTTTTAAAGGTACAACATCAAATACAACTTTTTGAAACATGGATTATAAAACTTGAGTCATATTTATTGAAGCAAAACTTCATAAAGCTGCACAGTAAGCGCAGCTCAATTGTGGCAAATCTTCTAATTCACTTATCTCTTCAAATATATTTAACTTAATACCTAAATTCTATGACCTCACATCTCAAACTGGAGCTAGATTGTCAGTAAAACTCGAGCTGTGAATTGAACTTAATAATACCAACGAAAAGTGGAAAGCAATAAATCTAAATTGAATCAAAATTGAAAACTGAATCAGAAATCCTGAATTTCGGAATCCGATTATGACATTCTAACATTTCCACCTAGTTAATTTATAATTCACAAGACATGAGACGTTACTACGTAATAAACTGCACGAGCTTGTAGTTAATGTTTAATGGAATCTCACAATTGAATAATATAAAAATGTGTGAGGCAGTCACTCTTCAGTTCAGGCAGACAGTTAAATCAGCAGAATTGCTTGTATATTGAAGGTTGTGTTTGTTATTACATTTAATCGCGATTTAAATGATGTAGATATCCAGACATTCTGATCAACATAAAATTGTCATCCATAATAAAAGATCCACGTGAGTTCAGATGACGGAAAAGTTGGGGGCAGTACCAGTTGTGTGCCACAAACGAATACGATTTTTTTGTAGTTAATCAATGGTCCTAACGGTGAGAACATTTTAATTCTTGAGTGCCATCCATCATAATTGTGACGTTTGGATGGTTCGTGTTTTCAGAAATTTTAGTTAATTTGGTGGTCTGCTTAATGCTTAATAGTACTAGATGCTTTTTGCCGCAGCATTTAGTATAAGCGAATATATCTACCAATTGAGCCAACGTTTGGAGGTGATTGTATTTCGGTAACTTTAAAAACATGCTAAATCGGATTTAGCCTAAAGCCTCCCGTGAACTACTCACTCTCTTAATATATTATGTGGTATCGAAGCGCCCACTTTGTATATGATGGGTCACCCTCATTAAATCAATGGGAAGGTGATCAAATGACTTGGACTTTTGGTGCTTGATCAAAGGAGGTCCCAATGTGCATTATAAGTCATTCTATCCTTACTAAACAGTTTTAGTTAAAGAGTAAATGTATAATGTGGCGAACGAAAGGAACATAATTACCGTCACCAATACCTTTTAGATGACTACAATAAATTCCGTGATAAAAAATTTGTATATAGCCACGCTACAAAAATCTCCTGATCTAAGATAAAAATAGTTTTGTTTCTGCAGCTCTGCCTTCACTTCGTTTCCATTTTCCAATCTGGCTCCCAAATATGTAAAATAACATCTCAACAATAATATTGGAGTATTTTTCTAAACACACGCTAAAATTAATATACTAGAGAGGCGCTGACAATTTCCATTTCCAATGATACCGAATCTAGCCTCAAAAAATATTGTTTGTACTTCAACGGCACTAATTGATACTATAGTGCTGTTTAATTCACATAAAAAGGGGGCATACTAAACCCCACTTCCTAGCAAATCCACACCCACTCCCACTTCCACACCTACTCCCACCTACCTGGAACCATTTGCGACAAGTATTGCCTTATTTCAATTAAGCATTTCGAATTTAATGTGCGCAAAATTTTGAATAATAAGGCAATAATATATCTTGTCCTATTTTGTTCTAGAACGTAGGCGACTGGGCAAAGAAACACTTATCCTCAAATGATGCCGCTGCTTACAAAGATGAAATATTTCGCTTACTCCAGTCAAACTCTGCTGCCGATTACCAGGACAGGAAACTGGAATATATGAGCTTGTGGAACATTGCATTTCAAAATTACTATGAGAGATGCTTAGAGGACAACATCTTGGCATCATATCGCCCAGTGCTGGAGTCCCTGGAATTGTACAACGAGTTGTCTGGAATCACAAACAATGCTGCGGAGTCGACCAATGCGTCTTTCAAGAGGACATTGGAAATAAATAAATCCAGTTTCTATCAAGCTTTAAGTAGTTGGTATTTCTACCAAGTTGATGCCTTGTTTGCAATTCTTCGTGGCTTGAAAAACCAAGGACATTTTGCCCCAAAAGGTCCGATACACAAACAAATCCGTTGCCCGGAGAACCTTGCTGATGTCGTGGACGGAGAGATTTCATCATCATTGGTTTACGATGGAAAGCTGCCTAAAAATCTTGCATCAACGAAGTTGTATCAAGCCCCATCCCTTCCAGAAGCAACAACGTTAAGAGGAATGGCCAAAATGTTTATTCAAAAGGATAGGATAACTCTCATTCCCAAGAAAGGCATCTTTATTGTTACTGGTTTAATGGATAAGCACTATTTTGTATGGAAAATATTTAAACTTGGTTACCATTCATTTTATGATTCTCACCAGACATAATTGTTTGAATATGATAGTCAATACATCCTTTCTTCTATTTATTTTTCAAGGTAAACTGGAATGCTGGAACATGCACGTGTTTACGGCGAACAACCTGTGAGCACTTGCTTGCAGTTTCAATGGCAATTGGTAAGCAATTCCTTTCGAACATGTAAATTTGTCACACAAGTTTATATTGCAAGTTACTATGTGTTATTTTTTGGTGTAGATGGCAGGAAAAAACTGAAACGTTGTCAGCCGAACTTAGGGGCACTCTATAGAAGCAGGGTTAAACGAGCAGTTGGAAAGAAAAGTGGTCAAGGTTATCGAAAGCGGTTTGCTGATCACAAAAGGATTAGTAAAGATGAAAGTTCGGCAGGCATATTCCCAGCAATAGGAGGAAAGCGCCCAGAAGATAACCCGGAGACTCGTGACAGGTTGGTTAATGATTTTGATCGATCGGATTCTCCAAAGTCCATGACTCTTACAGTACCAAGTGCTGCTGCCAACGGTAATTTCATTAAACATTGGTGTTCCATCTACTTTCAAATTAATATGCATACTAACATTTGGTCATTGCCCCAAAACTATTTTAGGTGACTGTCCGGTAATGTGTTCAAGCATGCTTAAGAAAGATTGCCCGTTTATTCCGCACCTCAAAACCTCCAATTGCGATCAAGTGTTCCTGCGTCTTCCCACCGGAAATATTACATTATCGGATATGAAATCCCTGCAGACCTCTCACACGAAAGCGGAAGTGCGCTTTATGGCACGGATGGCAAAACGTCAGGATACGCCGGAAAACTGGATCGCTGACACTATAATTGATGGGTTTCTATTGATGATTGCTGATGCCAAGAATGAAGACTGTATATCGCTAACGTGTCAAGAGGCAGCTCACTTGTTCCGCGGAAACGAGACGACTTTACTTTTTGCTACTGAAAATTTTCAACAAGGGGACTATCATGACTGGAAAAAAATTGATCAAGTTTTTATTCCATTCAACAAGGACGACGAACACTGGATTCTGTACATTCTATACCCGAAAAAACGACAGATTCATTGTAAGCAGAAGTTAACCTCTTTTTTACCAATTTTCATAAAATACAAGTCATTAGTGTATTTATTGCATATAGTTATGACGTTGTTTGTTGCAATTGCAGTAATGGACCCGGTTGGTTGTTTCAAGTTACCGGCTGAACACCAGTATTTCTTGGAGGATTTATTCAATCATAAATTTGATATGGATAGCGAAGAATGGGAAATTGTGTATCCAGAATTGGCGTTGTCTGTGAACAACAACGCACCGCAATGCTGTCCATTCATTTGTTTTTATGCAGATGCAAGTGCTCATGGGTTATCCCTAAAGTCTGTACCAGATATTGGAGAATATCGCGATCATATTGCGGCAACTATAACTGGAAAGTGTATACCGTTATCCACAACTCGAAACCAAAAATGTTTCATCTGCAACGAAATTGTTGGCGGAAAAGAGAACTGTGCCTTTTGTAAGAGGATGGCACACTTCAAATGCTTGAAACAGATCCATGTCCGTGGCCGTTTTTACAATGTATGCTGTTAAGTTTTACTTTTGTAATAGTTTAATCAATGATAAAATTTAGAAATGAGCTTCAGCAAAGACCAAATTTATCTTTACGATTTTTTCTTGTTGAATGTTTGAACCTAAAACACACATTACCTATTAATAACAACTGAAATGTTACAAGTTAGTTACAATTTAACACATGACTAGAAAGTGTATTTCAATATCTTGCTTGTTTCATTGTTAAATTACTTAATAATTAAACAAAATATGCTGTTACTTTCTATCAGGGCGACGGAATCTTGCGGTTGTCGGGATCATGGATCCCGGAGCGGGATTTGTTTTGGTTTTGTTTTATTTTTGTTTTCAGCGGATAGAGCCGCAGTGGGATTACTTACTTACAAGGGAACGTTGTTAGGTGAATAGAGCCTAGAGAGAAACGAGAACATACGTCTGAATCAGAATTTTTCGCTGATTCTAACGGTACCAACTTTATTCTGCAGAAATGAAATCTGTGGATTTTACGAGCACTTTATCTTTACAGTTTCAAGCTTGGTTAACAGGGGGGTTGGAACATACCATGATTTCAAGCTTATACAAAAACGCGCCTTCTATCTTCAGCTATCTTCATGAATATTTACTATAACCAGAATTCAATATTAGATACTCAATAAAGATGGCTGAAGTAGTGTGTATACATAGTCATCGCTGCATGTATGTACATTTAGCATTTGGCTTGAAGTCAGTACCTCCTATCGTCAGTCAGCATTTTGTCACACTCTAATGCTCACGTTGACCAAAATATACATACACTACATTGCTTACGTACATGCTATAGAACCAATCGTACCTCGGAACTTGTCAGGGAATGACAACTTCGGCAAAAAACAAAATATTACTGGACGTTTTCTATTTAATCTCAACATCGGAGTCTCGTACTAGTGACTTATACCAAGGGAATATTGTGTGAATTATACATATGTACATGCATTTGAACATATATGCAAAAACCTTATCCTAGATGCGGCACGCACAGGTTACATGAATTTCGATTATGTTGCATAAGAAATCATATTTATGTTCCATTAATTTAAAGCCTATTGGTGCATTGTGAGACTATCAAAGTAATAACTAAATTTTAATTCACCGTAAAGTCCACAGATTTCATTTCTGCAGAATAAATTTCGTGCCGTTAGAATCAGCAGAAAATTCTGATTCAGACGTATATTTTCGTTTCTCTCTAGGCTCTATTCACCTAACAACGTTCCCTTGTTAGTAAAAAAATTGGCTTTTTGTTTTTATTTTGTTTTTTAAAAAACGTAATTTATTGCTTGGGTAGTCATTCATCACTTTTAGGCGTCATTTTAAAACTCCGTTTCTCAAATGTCTCCAGTAGGAAGCACGAAACGAATACATTAAGTTAACCTAGAAATCGGGGCACAGTGAGAAATTGAATCTTTTAATTAATATGTGACTGCTTTGTGTTAGCCAGATTTAATTAAAAGCTGAAATTATTGTATTAAAAATCATTTAGTGAACGAAACTGCAACTGAAAATAGGGCACTGTGAGAATCTGCTGACTTTTGTGATATTTGAAGAAAAATATTTACATTTTTGAGCTTTTGGATTGCACATTAGCCCGGGGCAGCATTTTGGTAATAATGGGGTATTGTGAGAATTTGCTGGTTTTTTTCAATTTTTGATTAATAATCAGATAAACTTTTGATTCTTTGCGTTCATTGAATCGAGATTAGCCGGGAGCAACTTTTTGTTAAAAATGGGGCACTGTGAGAATTTGATGATTTTTGCGATATTACATTAAGAATCAACTACTTTTTGGATTTTTGAGTTCAAGGATCTCAGATTACCCCGGAGCAGCATTTTTTTATATATAAAAATTGCGGCATATTGAGACTTTAACCGTTTTTGGTGCAATTGCATCATACATTTAGTAACTTTTATAAATTCTGTATCCCAATTTACACGATTTTGGTCGGAGCGGGATATTTTTCCAGAGCGGGACATGAGCTTGGTGAGCATATACCATTTTGGATCCCGAAGGTTATGGATAAGCTTCGGGAAAATATGCACGATTTTTAATAAAATATGCATGCAAATATGCACGCAAATTTACGAAAATATGCATGAAAATATGCACGGCATTTTTCAATGAAACAAGCTTTATTTTTGACAGTTAAACCCTTTTTTGTAATCAGGAACAAAAATATAGCATATGACATAAATTATTTCTTATTAGTGAATTCGAAGTGACAAATTACATTCATTTCCAGATTTTCAACAGTAAGTCTCCTCCTGGAGTCCCAAAGAATTGCGTTTTCCATACTAAAACTCCGTTCAACTTCCACTGATGTTACGGGGCAAAATTTTAGTTCCGCCATCCGCCCAGGTTCCATGTCTACTCGTACGGTTTTATCCCCGCCCAATATCTTCGAAATCGCTAACACAGTTGCATAACCAGGATTGTTATTCAGAACAGATTGCAATTTAATGAGAACATCCTTCCCTGTTTCGGACTGATTACTTTTCAAACGTTCATCCACATCATAAATTATTTTAATTGCCTCGACTAGGGGAAGGTTGCGCTCTTCAAGTTTTGTAATTCAAGATGAGAGAAAACAGTAGTTTGCGGATAAGTCAGCCAGATCGTTTTTCAATGAAGCCTTCGTCAGTAGTTTTTGAGCAGTTTTGATAGACACTGCATCTTCCTCAGGGAACTTATCGATCACAGATTCAAGCGCAGCAAAGTTTCCAGCGCATAAGTCAGCGGCATCCAGCCACGTTCCCCACCTTGTTAAAACTGATTCCGGTGGCAGCGGTAGATCGGGAAAAGCCTTTTTGTACGCTCTTTTTCTCGACGTAGCCTTTTTAAATATTGACTTGACTGAAGCCAGAAATTTATCCACATCTTTAAATTTTCCTCGAATAGTTTCAGCAACGCGGTGCAAAGCATGTGCTAGGCATGTCACATGTACTAAGTCCGGATACGTCTTCTTAAGTACCTTTCCGGCTTTCACCATGTACTTGGCGGCGTCAGTCAGTAAAACGGCGAAGGACTTGTTGATGTCAGCTTCTTTTCGTCCGGGCCAAAGAAAGTGCAGAGAGTCCATGACAAGCTGAGAAATTGTCACGTTGTTGGCGTTATCAATTTCTCTGGACATGAGAAGATGAGGCTTTCCAGAACCTTCCGGTGACAGGCAACCAAACACGACATTGACGATGAACCTTCCGCACTTATCCGTTGTCTCGTCAACTGCCATCCAGATCGTTGAGTTTCTTGCTTCGCCTCTGATTTCTTCGATTACTTTGTCGTACGTCGAAGAGATATACTTTCTTCGCAAATTTGTTTCGCTTGGCATTGTCCTCTTCGTGTATTTCTCCATGAATTCCTTAAAATAAGGATTTTCCAGTTTGACCCATGGAATGTCAGCGGATAACAGCGCCTTGCAGAGATCCGCGTTAAATTCGTTGGAAAGTGGAATTTCGTTAACCAACTTCTGTCGCTGCCCCGTTGCCACTTGCAAAGAAACTGCTTTCTGGTGAGATGAGGTGCCAACATGTTGAACGAGTTGAGATTTTCGGTCCCAGGTGTAGAGTTTACAGCAAACCTGGAAATTGTCAATAGAGTAGTGAATTAAAACAAAAAATCATAAAAACATTGCCATTGTATGAATTAGGTATGTACAAATGGATTTTAAATTTCTTAACTTACATTACAAAAAATTTGCGATCCATCCAACTTAAAGTTCTTTTGCTCTTCCTCTCGAAGCTCCTTCATCCAGCCATGCAACTTATCCTTAATGGATAGACGTCCACTCATCGTAACAGTTAGCTTCGTCAGTACGTATTTTGAGAAAAGCTATAACTAATAATTTCCTCACCAGTGAGTTTTTGTTTTTCGGTTGAAGAACGCGATGGGAAAACGACAAAACTGCATGCTTGCGGTCGGTGCGCACAGAGCACAGGCAGTAAATATGTTATTGGTCAGTCTAGTATATTTTACTGGTGTCGTATTAGTCGTACAAATTCATTTTAGCGTGAATTATGCCACCCGGCTCCACAATAAACCGTAAATAAAGTGTAAAAATCCCTTTGCATTGTTTTATGCAACCAGATTGCCAAAATATGCATTGCATATGCAATATGCAAGGAACCCCTGAAATATGCAAAATATGCAAACACAAGTGGCTCTTAATCATTTCATATTTTTGTGTTTGACTCGCTTGCAGAAGCTTAGAATTGTCAGTTAATAAACAATTGATATGCAAGTGCATGATTTCCCGGAGCCTAGTTATGGAAGATTCTAGGCTCTGCTTGTGGGAGTGGAAGTGGGTGTGGAAATGGGTTTGGGAGTGAAAGTGGGTTTGGGAGTGGGTGTTGAACTTAGTGTGGGTGTGGGAGTGAGTGTGGGTGTCGGAGTGGGTGTGGAATTGGGTGTAGAAGTGGGTGTGGGAGTTGGAGTGGGTGTGGGAGTTGGAGTGGGTGTGGGAGTTGGAGTGGGTGTGGGAGTTGGAGTGGGTGTGGGAGTGGGTGTGGGTGTGGGTGTGGGTGTGGGAGTGGGAAGTGGGAGTGGGAGTTGGAGTGGGAGTGGGTGTGGATTTGCTAGGAAGTGGGTTTTAGTATGTCCCCATAAAAAGTCAGGTGTAAAGCAGTATCTCGAATTAGATAGAAGTTGCAAATTTAAATTAAAGAGTGTATTGAGAGTCTTAAAATGAGTCTAGATTTTGGTAGAAGATATCATTTTGACTTGAGATTGTTACGAATGACAATATTGGCGGAACGTGAACCTGGAAGAGAAGAGCAGTTGCGGTAATCTGGAATATTGCATTTGCATAAATAATATAGGGTGTTAGAAAGAAATCAGACTTTGATCAGACGTATTTAATTGGCTCAGATGGATTAAATTTGTGGACTTGTATAAAATGCGAGTCTGCTTTTCCGCCAAGCGAAAAACGATATTTTACCCCCATCACATTATTCACTTTGTGCTAAATAGGACGTTCAAAAATTACCAAAAGCTGATACTACAAATCATGGTTTCCATTTTCTTCCTATGTCTAAGCCCTTGAACTACCGTCGCCTTGGTTTTCCTGAAGCACGAAGTCGTACTTTTCGCTCCGAATAGCTATCCGAATAGAGAAGAGGAAACGCTCACGTTTAATATTATATATTGTACGTTTTTTTATTTTCACGGCTCAGTAAAATAGTTCATTTAAATTTGCCTTTTATGATTTTCAAATTTCCAAGACAGGTATGTTTTTAATTCCAATAATTTCTTCATTTTTCTCCACACTAAACTGGAGGGATGGCAGATGTAATTCGATTTGGACTGAAATTCCAAATTCCATCTATTATTTGGTACACTTTGCAAAAGCGGCATTTGATGTCAATTACATTTGTTGTAATTCCATATTATTTAGAGTGCGTGCTAGTACGTAGCGCTAAAAACCGGACTTTTCAGATACCCCCTTGCCCCCTTGGCACGCCAATGTAATGTTAATGGGTACCCTTTAACATTATATGTCACGTTCACATTTTCAGCAACTGATGCACAATTGAATGTTGCGTACGGCGTTTGATGTTGCAGTGTATGTACAGGTAAAGTTAGGAATTGAGGACGCAATGTCAGGTTATGACAATCCAAACTCAAATGTTACACAGAACATCTTTCTAGATTATCATAACAATAACAATTTATAGAGAACAGTAATCGTTCTGATCTTCAAATTCCATAAAGCTAGCGGCAAATGGTAAACACAACCATTTTATAATTTCACCGCCACTGGTTTACATATTGATCCCGGAAAGTTTAAATGTGACGTCAGGTTTGATGTTCTTTAAATGCTCTTTAGATAAAGGTAAAGGTTTGCAAGGTGTGCTTACATATACTATTGATGTCTGGCGATGGGGGTGCATCAAATTGCCGGAAATACAAATTGCCGGAAATACAAATTGCCGGAGGTCCAATTAGCCGGAAAACCAAATTGCCGGAATTTCAGTTTGCCGGAAATCCAATTTGCCGGAAATCCAATTTGCCGGAATCCAAATTACCGGAATTACTGGTATATCCTGTGAGTTTTAGTGTAGCTGTGTGGTACGCAGGAATGTAATTGCCCCGAATACCATTTGTGTTAATGAGTCTTGTGAAGAATTCATAGAGCCTGAGACTTGTTGTCAATTAAATTTTCCATAACATGGTCGGTCAGTAATTTACCCGGACAGGAATAATTGCATAACTATTAATCACTACACCAATTCCGCCGAAACAAGAATCAAATTTTTTGGAACAAGTCAAATCTAAATATTCTTGAAACCATAGTGGAGTATTAAGATTAATATAATAATAGTAAGATAAACGACAAATAGAATTGAATTTCCAAGTTCAATAGTTTAAACAATGAAGCACTTCGAATGAGAATACGGGACCCTCATACATTTACTTATTCCAAGTTCAGCAAAAACTTACCCTCCTCCTGCAGAAAATTTTAATTGTATTGCCAATAAAATACAATGTATATTGTTTCAATTTTTTAACATATCACTTTTCCTGGCGTCTAACAAACCTTTTAAGTATCACAAAGATCGAGAAGCTCCTTCTCCTTAAACTTGGAGGATCTAAGCCAACGTATGTAAAGTTGGCCCTTTCCCCCTTATGGTCCCATCCCTAACGCCAACGGATAATGATTCCCCAATTACCGATAAGGCAGGTTGAGGATGCTCACGTAGGTATGTAGGTAAATGGATAATATAGAGACTCTCGACTCAATGCTTGGGTAATGCAGTGTGCATGCCGTATGGGCAGAATGAGGCAGAAGTCAAGTATCCAGTTCGGTCGCGGTTTTCCAACTGCACAAGCTACCTTGCCAGTTTGGCTACTTTATTCTTATCTTTCTCTATGCTACTACATATTTGATACATAGTCATGTATTATATTTGGTTTTATTGATTTAGGTACGCATACAAGCGTGCAGGTATAAGGATAACTTATACCGTCCTTTACACGTAGATATAGTCTATTGCTATATGTGGCGCCCCAAAATTGATTTGTTAATCTGTCTGTGTGTCCGTAAGTCTGAAACACTATAACGTTTGCTAACGTTGACTGATTTCATTTATACTAGACACAGATGTACCTCAGGCCATGGTAAAATTCTACTTTGATTTTGTGCCTCCGGGATCAACACCGCGGGAATGGTGGGGGACCATGCATCTTTTTGGACAAAATTAATTAATTGGCTTATCTGAGAGAGAATTTAAAGCTGATAATTTTTTGTCGTCACACCATGTGTCAATTCGCCCAGTTTTTGGAGTGGCGGCTTCTGGTAAAGTGTCGGCGGTTAAGGGTCAAATCGCGAATTGACACAAAAGCTCACGATTAGCATATTAGAAGCAAAGAATGACCATCCACTGGATGAAATGTTTCTTCCAGTGGAAGAAAGTGGATTCTTCCATAATTTTTCACTGGCCGAAAGCAAAAATAGGTAAAATGTGGCAGAGCAACACTACTCGAGACGTCCAAGTCATTTATTTAATGAAAACTGCAGAATTATCTCGCTTATTACACATTACATTATCAGGTATTCATCATCCTACAGTCAATTTTACAGCCAGTTTATGTGACATTTTTTGATAATATGGAGTACGGTTTTGTTAAAAATAATGAAGCTACCATTGAATTGGATACTTGTAACTGATCAAGATTAACGTAGTAAAATCAATTTTTAATGTGCAGCGTTTTTTCCATGTCATTTCGTTTGCCTATATCCTTTGTTAAACTAAAACGTAGCCACATAGTCATAGAATATTGACTTCCGTCCACTTTCTTCCGTTTCGTTCATTGTTTCCACTTTCGTCCATTTCTTCCATCGTCCACTAAAATTGAGGTGGAAGATGGAAGTTTCTATTCTTTGATTAGAAGATGACATTGTTGTATTATTTCTCAAAATTGCATACACCGTACTCAAAACTAAACTAATGATTTTGAAATGACCGACGTGTTTACAAAACTAATTGAATTTCGATTTGTAATAAATTGACCCACTTCGTGTGACATTGCTTATTTTGTACTTTAAATCTCATGTTCGTAACAACAACATTATGCTTTGATTGACGAATTTGTATATTCTGTATTTGATTAGGGGAAGCAGTTGGTTTGGTTCATTTTATTTTATGTCGCCTATAATTGCGAATGAGAACCTGCTTGTATGCATGCACGCGACATGTCTTGCATTCATGAGAAGAGTGAAAATAATTATCGAGCGATTACCTGCCCAATCAAATATCCAAATAGGAACCGGTGTAGACAAATCGGGTATATTGTGACGGATCCTCGTCCGCACGGTAGCGGAAAATAGTCGTTACCTATAAGTTTAGTATGAATGAATACGTAGGAAACGAAGCTACTAATTTAAGAAACATATACTTTACTTAAATCAATTCCATGGGAAAGTTGATAAAACGGGATAAGTAGCATGACCCGAGACGTCACTGTCAATGCTAGGATTCGCTTGGTTACTAGATCCAATTCCTCAGATTTTAATTACAACTGTTATTCCTGTTCAATACAGGAACGACGGTGGTTCGAAAACGTGAAAATCTGCACTTCGGTTATTGGCGCAAATAAATTATATTTGGCGCAATATTCAAACGACATTCTTATGACAATCACATTTCCTACCGAGTCACCAAGCAGCACCGTGTATATGATACAATTGACACCCGCTTGAGGTTTAGAAACAATTTTGAATACAGTCAGTCATTATCACTGCCGTGGGAAGCAAGAGAACATTGAAGCACTAATTGTATAATCAGATAATATGCTGCGTTAAAGACGGGATTTCGTATTTATTACTTGAACGTTACCTGAGTTGAAATATTAGTTTATCTAGTCCCCAGTTATATGAGAGATGGAATCGTGCTCATTTATCATCGTCTACGTTGACATAGTGAACGGTTAAAGACGTTCCAAGTTAAGGTAAGGACTTATATGTAACATCTTCAATATAACTGCCTTTCTCTCACTCTCTGTTTGGTAGGACTAGCTCTTATCATAAAAACTTTCAATTCCATTTATTCCATTTGCAGGTCCTTTAACACCGTTAAATGCAAGTCATCACAACGTCTAGTTGTTATGTTGTAACTCCAGTAAGCATTGTGGGTACGATTCATATATTTGCATTTATTCATTTTCTCTCGTAAAGTAGTAGATTGTGCACAGAAGTAAATCTGATTATTTTCACAATAATTACCATATTTGAACCGTGACGTAAGCATTACAGAATTTCGCACTGTGCCCCATAATAATGTACCAAGGACACCGATTGAAAAACACGTTTTCTCAAGTGATTAATTCAGTGATGCTGACAGAGAAAGAGGACAGAATAAAGTGATTGAGATATCTTTAAATAAAAAGCTAATTTGCACCGATTATGATACGGGAAGAATGAGCGCAGCACATAACACGATGTTCAATGCTACTGTTCTTGTCTCAAAATTGCCTTGCGTTGCGTTGCGTTGTCTCAAAATTGCGTTGAAATTCCAAAATGCTTAGAAGTTGATTTCCAAAATTTAAAATAGCTGCTGAAATACGCATGAAAAATATTCACACTGTTCGACTGTATTATAGTATATATGGCCTGCTTAGACATACGCAAGAGCCGCAACAAGCATGGGTACTACATGCAACCCCAAACACATGCGCACGAAGCAGATAGAAACAGCTGTTCACTTCACCCCAAAGACATGCGCACGAAGCCGTCAGAAGCAGCTGCTCATTTTAACCAAAATACATGGACACGAAAACTGTAGTAGCAGCTGTTCACTTTACCCCAGACACATGCTCACGAAGACCACAACCGCAGCTGCTAATTTATTTTGCAAAACTGGTCGTGCTGTGCCGTGTGCTTGTCGTTTGAATAAAACATCAAGAGCAGTGTCCAAATCTCAAAATAATTGATGAGTGTTATTATTGCGAATTACATTTACTAAACTTGTTCAAGAATGGAGTAGTTTTTGTTCCTTTTGGGAACATACATTTCCGCATGTTGTAACACTGGGATGATCGTTGGGTAGGTATTGATTGTTATTATAAGGGCCGTTGGGTGGCTATTACGCTTATAGTTTCGGTTCGCCGTTAATGCCTACACCAACTCACTTTTTCCTTACGGATAACGTCTGACTCCTAACGGAAGGCTCCAAGCTGGTTTCCGGAAACAGTAAAAAGAATCGCGAAACAAAATGCGAATGCGAGTGCACAAAAGAAACTACAACTTTTGCCCATGCAAGAAATGGACGCTTGCTACAGAACAGTTTAGGGAACACAACAAATAGAATAAGTTTTATTCTAAGCTACTTCTTAGGACGATCCTTCTCTCATGACAGCCAAAGGAATATTGTTTTCTTTTTTCATTTTTCTTCATAATCATGCATGCATAAGTTAGTACTTAATATCTTATTAGTATGTATGGTAATGGTATGTAGGTAGGCATATAATGTAGTGTTGGTGATTCGGGTACCTGAAACCAGAACAAGAAAAACATTGCACACACACACATATACGCATACACATACATATTGTTTAATGTGGGAATGAATGACGATGAGTTGATGTCCTTTGTCCCGTACGTGGTCCCTTCCACATTTCTCGATCACGCAAGATGTTGATGTTAGCGATGTTGAGTGTTCGCCCACTGCTACATGACCTCTCCTTCAAACTCTCCCGTGAAGACTCTCCCCTTTCTAGTCGGGTGCGTTGGTTATATCGGTTACGTTGACGCTTGAACTTCCTGAGTTGATTAACTCTCTTCTTCCGTTCCGGGTTCTCCTTGAAGTGGGCGTCTCGACGGGTTTCGTATTCCTCTCTTTGTTTTGCAAGCATCTCGACTGACATTAATTGTTGTGCGTCACCTTTCCGATTCTTCGATCGTGTTGGACATCTTGCTGATTGGTGACCCAGTCGGAAGCAGTGGTAGCACATACCTGATCCTTTCTGGATTCTGTCTTGGACTTCTCTGGGTAGTAATTTGGTCGCTTCAAATTCACGTTCTAATTTGTTCATCATTATGTTCCATTCTTGGTCCTTGTTGTGTTCCCCTTGTGTGTTTGGTGTTGACATATAACAATTCCTAGCTTTTATAGGAAAACGAGTATCCATGTTTGTTCTTTTTGGTTTTCTTTGTTGTTGTTGGTGTCTTTTCTTCGACGTTTCGACTTGAGATTTTTGTTATTCTCGTCCGTCTTGCGATGTTCACGTCCTTGAGATCCTGAGCAACCGGAATCTCAGTTTGTCATATCTCTCGCAGATCTGGTGGATTTGATCCTGGACGTGTTTGTTCCATGTGTTGAGTGGAGACACCTAGTTTCGATGTGATGGATGGATCCCGATCTTATAAACCCTGACAACAGGTTTATGTGATGTGTTTTCTAGATAACGATGGCTACCAATCAGTTTTGGTAGTGTCGCTTAGTTTGTTTTATTTTTGTTTTCTAGTTTTGCTGATTTGTATTGTATATTTTTCTGAAGTTTTGGCAAATAAGTGTATTTACAATATATTTACAAGTAGATCTGGCGTTTCCTTGCAGGCAGTGAGTGTTTGGTAATTAACTCTGGGGTACTGCCGTTTCGGTAAATTGTCGGTGACCACGGACAGGTGTTCCTTCTGTCTTTCCCTTCCAAGTTTTTTGGCAAGGGTGCTGCGAAATCGATGTGGATTCTTCCAAACACTCGAGATGTTGGATGTGACCATCCGGATGATAAGTGATTGTAGGCTTTGCCTTCCTGGTTAGCTTTGCATTCTCTGCAGTCTTTTGTAGTTTCTTCGTTCCTTTCTCTTGGTAAGCTCTTTCTTTGATTTCCTGCAGAGTTGCTTTTGTTGACAAATGTCCTGTTGAGTAAATGTCATGGAGCATTTGTTGTAGTGACTTCCGAGTCACTGGAATCATATATTTTCTTTTCTTTTTGGTAAATGTTGTTATTGCTTTGGATTTCTTTATGTTTTCGGCATCTACGTCTCTTCTGGGAGTCTGCTTTGGAGCTCCTTTTATTGTAGTTGTCCCAGGCAACTGGTCAACTATATTTCTTCTTGCTTCCTTGCGAAGTGTTTTCTTATTAGACACAGCGGCACCGCAGTGATGTGTGTCGTTTTCACGAACGTTGGCGAGCATTCTTAGTGTCACCGTCACGGTTCCTGTCTCTAGAGATTCTTTATTTCCTTTTTTGTTTCCATCGAGGATCCCTTTCTTCAAATTTGCGTCGACGACTTTATATTCTTTCGACTCTTTTGCGCTGGAGTCGTTGAATTCTTTGACGATTTCTTGTCGAAACTCGTTTTGCTTTTCTTCGTTGACCGTTTCTTTTCTCTCATTCTTGGTTCGCCAGTTCGTGTGTGTGATGAACTTGTGGCTCTCTAGGAATTCACGTGTCTTCTGAGTTCTCTTTATGTCAGTGATGTGTGTGTTTTCTGATCTGATCTGACTGTGTGTGGACAACAGTTTGTTCTTAAAGGGTTTGCTGGTGGAAGTGATTGGCCAGTCTCTTCCGTTTGTCTTTTGTGCAAGTAAGGTGTCAATATTGACATTGGGGTAATCTTCTTTTAGATTTGGTGTTCTCGTGTAGTCCAACGCTTTTAGGACTATGCTTTCTGTTGTCTGTGTCCATTTGAATGGTTTGTTTCTTCTGATGAAGTGGGAAAGCGATCGAATGAATATTGCGAGGTTCACTGAAGAATGTAGGTACCATTGACAAAGTCTCAGGAAGCTGAGTAAGTTCTTCCTGCTTTCTGATACTGGAAACTTTAGGATTCCGTCAACGGTCTCCTGTTTCCGCAAAAATTCCCATTCGATGTGATGTGGTCCTAGTTTGATTTTCTTTGCCTTTTCTGTTATTGGTTTGAGTTTCGTTGAGTTTGCGCAGGTTGATTGGTAGTTGCGTTCCATTTTTGAATTATGTTTCTTTGTGCTTTCTTCTGATTCGTGTGAGATCGTAGATCCGTTATCTAGTAGTGCTTCTGTTTGCCTGGTTTGTGATTGTGAGTTTGTAGTTATAATTCCGCTCCCCACTATTATCATGATCGGGATTAAAGATTTAGTGGTAATCATCTTCTCCCTTATTAGTTTAAATCGTCGGAGTCGGATGTGGAGTCGTGTCCTGGTTGCGAGTCAGAACATCGCTCGATTGTTCTGCCTTTCTCGTCTACAAGCGCCAGTGAATAACTTGATTGGCTTGGACAGTCATAGCTCATGTGTCCTAAACCTTGGCATTTTCTGCATTTTGTGATTTCCATTTTTGATTTGGTCCCCTGACTTGATTTTTGATGGGAACTTCCACTGCTGCCGGCTGCGTGGTTTGTTCCGTGATTTGTTTGCTGTTGATCTTTATGTCCACTGTGAGAGCCTTCATGACGACCGAAAGCTCTGCTGGATTCCCCATACCAATTTCCGTCGTCCCCGTAGTAACCTTCTTCTCTGGAGTTGTTGTCGTTTTCTGTATCTGTGTAATACTCTTCTGCGTTAGAGTTTTCTTGTTCATCTTCGGAGTTCACTTGGCCATTGTAAAAGTTTCCTTCATCTCCGTCGTCTTCTCTGCTCTCGCGCACATCGTTGTTTCCCGGATAGCCATGAGTGTTATCTTCCCGATCCCCCGTGCGCATGGGAGAAACGTTGTAACTTCTCTTGGCGACCCGGTCTTCTCCTTCTAGTGCCGACGTGATGCGTTGGCAGGCTAGAACCAGCTCTGGAGTTGTCTTTATAGTTTGACTTCCTAAGGCTGTTCTGATTCTGGGCCATAGGGCTTCTCTTGCTGCGTTAACGTGATCTTCTTCATTCTGTGCTGGGTAGCATTCTTGTGAGCGTCCAACGAATTGGTAAATAAATTTTTCTGTGGGGTCCGCCAGTCGTTGCTTTCTTGTTTGGAGTTCGGTCCGTCTTTTGTGAAGTTCGGTAAATCCTCCGAACCGATCTTGAAATCTGGTTTTGAATTCGTCCCAGTCTGCACAAAGTGGAGCTGCATAATTGTACCAGTGTTGCGATTCATCTGGTAGAATTGGTCGCGTTGCGTAAATGTATTGATCTGTGGGGATAGCTTCGCTTTTGAGGTATCCTTCAACTTGTCGTAAGAAGTTGGCTGGATCCATGTTTGGGTTGTAGACTGGCATTTCAACGTCAGTGGTCATAGTGCGTATTGACATATCTTGAAAAGCTCTCTTGATTGCACTGGTAGGTGAGTCCTTTGCCAGCATTTGCTGGATCATTTCGTTGGTTTTCGTCATTGCTTCTAGAGCTGCTGTAGATGCTTGTAGGTTTCTGGCGTATGCGTCTCGTATTTTCTGTGTTTCTTCCTGAATTAATGCCCTCACTCTATGCTCGTCCATGATTAGTGTTGATTTGTTGAGTATGGTGATGCTGATTTATGATGTTAATTCTTGAGTGTTGTTGTATGTGTTGCTAGCCGAGTTTGTCTCTGCTATCCACTCTTCAAAAATTGTCGCCAAGTGACCTCGACGACCAGTCACTCCAGTTTATGCGAGTCGCTTCAGTGTTTGGTGTTTGCGTGACACTCAAACTACTTGAGGGTGGGTTGATTTCTGCTGTCGTTAATGCGATAGCAGTGTGTAGCGCTAACTCGAACAACCGAGATAGCGTTGGGGACCCTTGTGTACCAGTGAAGGTACTTTGCTGTTTATTTGAATTAATTGTTGAAATGATCACTTCTCTCTTCTCTCGGTGGGAGTTGATGTTGGGTGACTGAGTTTGTGTGTTGGTTCAATGGAAGGATATAGGTTTGTACTTGGTGTCTTCTTCCTTTGGTTCCTTTTGAGGTGGTAGTGTACTACGTATTTTTCCACTCGCAGAGGTTGCTGTTGATTTTTATCTTTTTCGGACTCAGTGGGATTAGGCATTAACGTTTCATTGCGTTTAAAGTTGAAATTTTCCTTTGTTGGCTAATTTCGTACATTCGACTTAGGTAGCATCCATTGACTCACGTTACACTTATGACTTGACTTTCATTGTTTTCCTTTGTATTTATTCTATGCACTTACTAGTATTTTTCTATTTATAAATTATGAATGTTAATAATATGATTCCTATCTATTTCCTTATTTTGTGGTGTAATTTTTCGTTAGTGTGTCCCTTTTTGTAATTTTCCTAGGTACTTTTAGTTGTATGTAAGCATCAAATCTAGAATTGCATTGTGTGTGGCCATTAGCATTGTTCGCATTAATTTCTTATGCTACACTACATATATAGTATCGAGCAACCGATACTGCGCACTTACTCACTGTGTGTGGTAGCTGTGGTTGACGCAAACAAAAGCATCACCTTTAGCTTACCTTGACATTAGTGGGTGATGTGCGCTTCCATATACGTAGGTGTAGATGACACAGACGACTTGTCACCTTTTTGTATTTATTTGTGTGTGTAGTGTGAAGAGAGGAAAGTTTTGAATGAATGAGGCAACCTAACAACGGTCACGCTACATTCAGCATAGGAAGGTAAGCAGCAGTAAATGAAAAAAAATATAGAAGGTTATTTGGAAGCGGCGACCCAACGATAGTCACACTGCTTCTTTGTAGGTAGTAAAAGGTAAGTTGTTGTATGGTGTAGGATAGGATAGAGTTTGGAAGAAAGAAAGGAAAAAAATGATTAAGAATGGTGTTATATGGATGTAGTGATGTTGGTGTCTTTTTTAAATGGCGGTTCAACAATTTCTGTTAACGTATGAATGGCCTACTTATCCTCTCTCCTTCTCTCTCTGTCAAACCGACGCTTCTCTTTGTCTGCTTTGCTTGCTTGTGTGCCTTTTTCCTATGCTTGCTATACTATTATGATGTGTTGGTGTTTTGCTTCTCTCTCTCTCCTTTGTTGTTTGCTTACTATGCTTTGCTTATGCCCATGTCTATAATCGCTATATGGATGTAGTGCTATGCCTATATAGTGTGTAGGTACATTACATAGGTATGTAATTCTTTTTTGATTTGGGCGTTATTTTCTACAAAAATTTCCTAATGATGCAATTTCCTAGTTTTTAGATGCAATGGATAAAATTATGCTGATTATTTACTTCGTATTTCCGTACCTTTCCTTTTTTCCGTTTTCTTCTGCTCTTTTTGTAGCTTGTGATGATGATGATCGTCTGCTTTTGCTGTGACGATGATGGTGTTGGTGATGTGAACTCGTTGCTTTTCGTTGGGAAAACTGTTGTTGGTGACGCTTCTTTGGACGTGTTGAGTTGCTTACTTACACAGGAACTGCTTCAGTTTTTTTTGTTTATTTCCTTGTCGCACTTAATTATAATGATAGTTATTGCACTATTCGCACTTTCTTTCACGTTTTTAGGCTTTACTTTTTGAACTGGCAGCGTTTCGCCATGTAACACTGGGATGATCGTTGGGTAGGTATTGATTGTTATTATAAGGGGCGTTGGGTGGCTATTACGCTTATAGTTTCGGTTCGCCGTTAATGCCTACACCAACTCACTTTTTCCTTACGGATAACGTCTGACTCCTAACGGAAGGCTCCAAGCTGGTTTCCGGAAACAGTAAAAAGAATCGCGAAACAAAATGCGAATGCGAGTGCACAAAAGAAACTACAACTTTTGCCCATGCAAGAAATGGACGCTTGCTACAGAACAGTTTAGGGAACACAGCAAATAGAATAAGTTTTATTCTAAGCTACTTCTTAGGACGATCCTTCTCTCATGACAGCCAAAGGAATATTGTTTTCTTTTTTCATTTTTCTTCATAATCATGCATGCATAAGTTAGTACTTAATATCTTATTAGTATGTATGGTAATGGTATGTAGGTAGGCATATAATGTAGTGTTGGTGATTCGGGTACCTGAAACCAGAACAAGAAAAACATTGCACACACACACATATACGCATACACATACATATTGTTTAATGTGGGAATGAATGACGATGAGTTGATGTCCTTTGTCCCGTACGTGGTCCCTTCCACATTTCTCGATCACGCGAGATGTTGATGTTAGCGATGTTGAGTGTTCGCCCACTGCTACAATGTTCGCTGAGGGCCGCTGTTTTGTGTTTTTTGTAAATTGTTCAGTGCACTCTTCATATTTGTCAATAAAGATAAGCAAAACTGAATTAAGTATAAGAAAAGACAGTTTTTATCGAAGGAAACAGCGAATTGAAGAATGGCCACAGTTTTTCTTGAGTCTCAACAAGGGAAGCCGAGGATTTCCTTTAAAGGATATCTATATTCTCAAGATTATATTTATAAAAGTGGGATGTGTAAATGGGAGTGTGTCTACAGAAAAAAATTTTCCTGCAATGCGAAGGCATTCACCTCCTCCAGGGAGGTCATCCGCGTTGAGGGGGAGCACGTCCATCCTCCAGACACAGTACAGTGTACCGTAAGTAATTTATAAAATTGAACAACTCAGAATATTTAAATATTTAATTTGGCTTCTTACAAATTTAAGAAAATGCAGAGATTAATTTATTACATTTGCTAATATATTACAGGCTCAAGAAGTAATGTCTAATGTCCGGAAACGAGCGCGCACCTCCACCGAACGTCCAATTAAGATTGTGTCAACAGCAACGGCGGCCATCAGCATCATCAGCAGAAAATTGAACTTTTCTCAGCATAACAGCGGGGAGAAACTTTGCAGGAATGTCCATGCCAAATTTCAGCGAAATCCGTTAACACAGGTCGAAAAAATCTGCTATCCTATACGTAGCCCCACAAACCAATATTTTTGCAATTTACCACGGTTTGTCATTTTTTCAAAATTTAGGTTCTACGTGATATTACCTTCATTTTTAAAGTAGAATCCGAATATGTAATTGACTTTTTTTAAATTTTGGGTCCGCGCGTTTATATATGGCATGTAATCCCGTAGCAACGCTAGTAATGGTATATCAACTTTTACGAAAAGGAAGATGATGTTAAAAGTTGGTGTCGAATCAAAGTATTAATTGAAATTGCAACGAGTAGATAAATCACCATCTGCCAAAATGACAACCGAAATCTATATTTCACATCATCTATGTGTTGCATTATATTAACTTTTACTATATCATTATTTCCATTATTACTATAACGAATATTAGCCATTCCCCAGTCCGACATTGTTCAGCACGAAACACAGCCGATGGGACGACACGCTATCAAATTAATCTAGAACGGGAAAAATACGCGATTTGGAGATTGCAATTTGTCGAAATCAATTAGCTCTTTTAAGCTCCTCATTCAAATGTTCTTCTTACGTTTGCATATTTAACAATTTACTAACAATCAGTTTATATTAAATCTGGGTTAGTGTTCTTATATTTGGAAGTCAATATTGTAAATTGATGGGAAGTGTCGTTTACATAGATTTGCAGGTTTAACAAGACGAAGATGTACTTTTTGTAACATATTTATTTATTACGCAGGTTAAGGCTATAACCAATGTGTTATTAGAAATCGTGCGATTTTATCTAAGCTGGCTTTTATGAGAAAACCTACATATTTACGGGTAGTCCCAAAACATTCAATACTCAACACAATCAGTTGAATACAGATTGAATGAATTCGTGTTGGAGTACTTCAACTACGCTTATACAAAGTTAATTCCCAAAATTGGAAACTTTATAACTGAATTGAAATGTTTGTCGCTTTTGCACAGTGTTTTATAATATGGTTTCCGCATATCAACGCTTATACGATACTTTGTTGCAAGGGCGAATGCATTTGGATATTTACTGAGTGAGTATAATCCTCTAAGCGCATTAATTTAGGCCGAACACATCTAACAACAGAATTTTGTTACTTATATTGTGATCCTAGTTTTGCTAATTATGTAACCGCATAGTCAAACTCCGCGCCACAATTCTCCATGTTGATAAATGGAAATATCTGGACCTCGAGAAAATTGCTACTCTTCACAGATTATCCATCCAATTAAAGCGATCAGCAGCTCAGACAGAAGCTAATTATCTACTTCATGATAGAATATGCAGAAACGGGAAAAATACGCATGCCCGCCGGTTTAAAGTATCTTCTTAAATTGGTTTGAGTTTGTACTTACAGTATGTTACATTAATGTCGACATTATTTTCATAAATTATTATGGAGTAGTTAATTAGCTATTGATTTCACAAATAGGATTAGTACTCAGGAAATGATTTTTCCGAAGTCACTGAATTTGGATTTAACCACATGAAGGGTGGTGGCACGTAGTTTTACTATTACTGCTATCGTAACTTACTACCATGAAATCTTGTCTCCTTAAGGTTTGTTTCCACGCAGTGTAAACTCCATGCGGATACATCCGGTTTATATTTTGGAAAACTGAATACTATCGATTTTAACACCTTCCATATTAACTGTGGTTAGGACACAAGTGCCGACATTATTTTGTCCGCTTCGTATCTTGTAAACGTAATCCAACGGAATCCGATGATAGTTATACCATATTTCAAGAATCTTTACATACCTACATAAGTGTCGAAAGTTATTTGGAAAGTCATTATGTTTCAAATATTGACCAGCGGTCGGAACCGTCTCTGCTAGCTGGCATACAAGCTAGATTAACTGAACAAAAGTGAATAGCTAAATACCAGATCTTTGCTGAAACTGGCCGAAAATTATTTCTCAAATTTCGATTATAATTTTGCCACTACGCAAGATTTCAATCTCAGTCGCTTTCAGAAATTTCAATCAGTATGTTGATACGATTTTTCGTTAATCATTTGGAGTGGAAATAATCCTAATTATACTGCCTTGAATATTCTTTTTTAAAGTGGTAATTAATTAATTTCTGAGGACTGTTAGGAATTGTGTATTTAAATCGCATACATGATCAAATATATATATGTTTTGCGGGACTTGCTAAAGTTCCTTTTAAGCTTCCAGCTGGAAAATAGATTTTACTGATAAATCCGGCCATATTGTTAAGATTACGTGCAGGAATGTGTGGATGTTTGTAAATTTCTGATAGCTTGTAGCAATATTGTTACATTTGATGGGACGGACTGCAAAGTCGTATATGAAGCGTATTCTTTTATAGACAACCATCAGAGTTAGTGAATCTTATTCGATAGATAGATAGATAAATACCGCCCTTATTGCAGATTTCAATACATTAATACCCACTTAATATGACGAAATCCATATATCTTGTAAATAAAAAATATCCAGAATTATTGATTTCTAGAATTGTTAAAGAGTAGACGCTTTTTGTCTGCTTTACTGGCGCGAACTAATTCTTGTTACGACCGCCCGGATAAGGTTTAGATCGAGGACCTAAAGATAACGTATTTTATATACGTTACTGTGACCATTTTCCGGTTTTTGTCAAAATCATTCCCTCCTCCGGGCCGGGCCCACCAAGCTTAGGCACTGACCATGTCCCTGTCTTTTGCAATAGAAAGATATACCAAGTAGAACATCAGCCGTGGAAGCATCAGCGGTGGAGGAGAACATGCATTTCAAGCGATCCATGTGATTGATTCGTTTTAATACGTTTTGAAGAAAATATTATTATCATTTTGGTATTTCTAAAATATGTACAATACAAAGAACCATTACCCACACAACAAAAACATTTCATTCCGGCAATTTGAATTCCGGCAAACTGGATTTCCGGCAATTTGAATTCCGGCAAACTGGATTTCCGGCAAATTGGATTTCGGCAAATTGGTTTCCGGCAAACTGGATTTCCGGCAAATTGGAATTCCGGCAATTTGGTTTTCCGGCAAATTGGACCTCCGGTAATTTGGTTTTCCGGCAATTTGGCTACGACCGTATTGGTTGACATGGAGTTAAGAAAATAATAAATTTATAGTTTTAAAAATGATGTTGAGGGCATTAGTCGATGTCTTGAGCAAGGCACAAAATTGCCAACAAGGTTGACGTATCTACGTCCACGCATTCGATATCACATCTGACTTAATTAAAAACGATTTAATATGCACCTTGAAAGAAGCTGCCGAAATGATATTTTATTATTGTCCTGGGTTCATTTCCTTTAACTGTATTTTATCCGGTCGCAGGCCAAATAACTAAATATCCAATGTAGAAAATAGCGTGGTTACATTACAACTTTTGGAGGTAAAGTTCTAAAGTACAAACGAAACAAATGATCCAGGTATTCAATATCTAGAAATTTCATGATTTAATTCTTCTCTATCTCTGTGATATTATTCTGTGATTGGTTTCAAATTGTAAACAATATTCAAGATTTATTCAAGCTGCAATTATATCCTTTTAATTTTTAAATTTCATCTTAATTGTTAAGCCTTTCTCAAATTTGTAATCTAGATTCATTCGACTTATATATCTTGAGATTCTACACAACTTTTAGTAAATGCCATACAAATTATATGTTGTGAGCACCTGAACGTCGCCAAGCTTTATTTCAAGCTTGCTGAAAGTTAATGTAAATTAGGTGTGTGATTCTCAAGTTACTGGGCAGGTTGAAGTTCAAAATGTAATGCTAGATTGGAAGTTACGTTGCGTTAAAACTAGAAGCGAACGCAGATACAAAATAAAACAGAAAATAGAAGTATGCAATTCCTAGTCGCTTCCAGTTGCTAATGTGACTGACAATTGAAATGTAAATTTATTGAGGAAATTATTTAAGGATAAATAAAATGCCTTTTCCACATTACTTTGATACTTGGAACGTTACTCTTTACGGTTGGTAATGGCATGGTATTGCGACAAAACGAGTTGTCAAATTACGGAGGTTTATTTTATATACTACCTCAATATATCAATTTGATATAGATGGTGTTCCTAAACACGATCCAAATTTACATAATATGTAGTAAAGTTTTGCGTTTCGATATATAAAAATACCTCAACAGCATTAACTGGCCTTTACAAACAATAAGAATTTATTTTGAATTGAACATAACGCACAGCGCAATTTGTGCTTAGAAAATGCGCCAAAGTTTACATGTGCATTCCGGGATTGCTTACGCCATTAATTACATACCGTACACTCTTGGCTGACCGTGTCTGATTTGTGAGCGGATTCTTTGAGGCATTTGTAATCAAAATGAAAGAAGCAAGTCAATGCAATAACGTTTAAAAACAATCGACGTAAAAGGGATAGAATTCAACTTTCAACGTTTGCAATTACTGTTTTGACACTTCAGTCATTTTGTTTTACACAAGGTAATTGAAGAGTTTGTTCGGTTCGGGGAATTAGTATTATTATAATTGATTGGTACAACGCAACCTTATTGGTACTAACAGTAATTTGAATTTCCATTTCAAGCGAACTCGTATCTAAATCTATTCAACAAAGCTTAAAATATATTGTCTGGCGGATAGACAGCTAAATTTAAGTTCAGTGTGCAGCTAATTAGCTGGAACAAATAAAAACGTGAAACTGGAACCACCTTCTCTAGATATTATTTTCATCCGTTCACTTATAAACAGAACGGCGTCTGTGTAAACCACGTCATTAGAGGAAAAACAAATCTAAGATACGTTTTTTTGCAGTTGCTCCACCATCAAGATCGAATGGAGGTATGAATAGTTATAGATTTTTCACACAATACTCAGCCTGCTTTAGAAAACGATGTTTTCATAATAAGTACGAATGAACAAATTGCATCCGATAGTTAAGTCAATTTAGCAATTTTTTTGCAAAGAATTCTTGCAACGACAGATTTGAAATTAGGGACATCACATTGAAATATTCTCGTTATATGTTTTTTGTCCTCTGGTCATTACATTTTTAAATCTATGTCGTTTGTTAAAATTGAATCAGATAGTGGAAGGCTAGTCATAATGAATAATAGTTCTATCGGGGAATTTACTTCTTGGGTGTTTTATTTGGAATACCGTAAACCTGTTCTTCATTTTACGACTGCACTGTGTATTAACACGGCAAGTTTGGCAAGTAGTCTAAGTGTCCCGTATGTTGTTTATAGTGAAAACCGTATATTTTTTAAACAAATTTAACTAAATTTAAAATGCGGTGAAATAAGAAACATTAACCCAGCAACGTAGACGCTTAATCGATGTTCAATATCTTCTTCTTTGGAAAAATGCCTTGATTGAAATTTAATTTTTTGGACGATCTGAAGTCGTCAATGTGGCAACGTCTTGTGACGTAGTATTTCCAGGGTCGGAAAGGTGACGTTGACTTTTTTTTGAAAATTTGTTCTGAGTTAATGGGACAACAGAAACAGTTAAAACACCTATTCCCAAAATTTCAGCCCTGTAGATTGCATATTTTAGAAAATATGCACATTTTTGTGTTATCAAAAATAACAAAAAGTTTGCAAGTTGTGGAGGTCACAGTTCTTGAGAACGAAATCTGAGATTTTGCATGGACGTGGTTAACTAAAATAGGAAATATGCGATTTTCTTATTTTTCTCAAATTAGGTTGTTTAAAAAAGTTGTCATCAATAGTATTTGAGTGGGATAAGCTGAGCAAGAAATATTGCGTCCCCTGGAAAACAAAGACAATATAAGCAGCCAAACGGGGAAAATGTTGTTGGACCAATTCCAAACATAATTATTGTGAAGTCTATTATGTGGTCCAACTCAGGGCCGCAAAAACCGGGGGGATGGGGGGGATATCGTCCCCCCCTGGAATTTTGGGTGATGCAAAATTTTGTATTATATATTAATAAAAATAACGATTTGTAGCAAAAGCTAACTTCAAAATAAAAAATTGTCGCTCGCATCGCTCGCAAATAATGCCTCAGAAGCTTCTTTTATCGCACTTTCGTTTCGTATTTCGTAACATTTAAAAATGCATGTTCGTAACATCCATATACTGTTGACAACTTCAGTAGAATATTATTAGATTTGCTTTAAAATTATCAGAAATATCATAGGTTATATTGCCGAAACACACAAAACTAATAATTGTAATTGTGACTAAATACTTCTAACCTGTTGTACAAAAAGCCCCGGAAGTGACAGTTCGGACAAAGTACGTCCTAGATAGGTAAAGACAAAGGGGTTAATTTTCCGAAACATGTAGCCTAACTACTTACGACACAAGACTGAGGTTGTCAACATGTTCGACATACATGTTACTTTGCGTGCACATCGGCAGTCAAATATGATATGAAACAAACAATTATTTCAACAAAGTCTGTAATTCAAAACTAATTCAACTAGTTTGACTCCAATCCAATCAGTTAGTTTACTACTCCAATCACATTATGAAACTTCTGCTGCTCGGCATTGCCTTCGATAACAATGCTTAGCATTTATGTAATTTCCAATCAAATTACTGATTAAATACTAACGTATTTGGCGACAAATGATAAATATGGATAACTTCGATATTAAATGTTTATTTAATTAAATAAATAACTTTAACAGGACTTATTAGTATTCGATAAAATATTCGTACATAAATATCAATTAACAAAAAGAAACGATTTGAAGGTTTCATATAGAACTATTACATTTCTTCGGGTGAGCTCCACCCATTATGATATACGTACTAGCTCTAACACAAAACTACTTGCTGTATTTCAACAAAATGTCGAAGCTTGTAAACAAATTTAAATATGAAATAATAAATAAATAGGTAGAGCATTATATCGGAATCCTAAGGAAATATGCTAAAATATTAGCGCTTGAATTCTTGGTGATTATAAATCGCTTCGAAAGTACAAATATGTAGACCAAGGCAAGTTTTTAAACTAAAACAACCTTGGCGTTCAAGTAAATACAAAATATAACAATTTTTCTGTATATAAATGGTGCGATGTCCACTCAATGCAAACCGGGTTTTTGTTTCATTTTCAAATCCATCAAGTCTATAGAAAACAACATTGATATTTGTTTGCTTTTCAAACTTTTTAAGCAAAAACGTTTTGCATCAAGATTTTGAATTGGTCACTCCGCCGTAAATGGATTCAACAATAGAGCAGCTCACCTCAAATCCGGAACGGTTCGTCAAAATTTTGTAGACGACGAAAGTTTTTCGATTTTCTAGAATGAAGGGGTGCAAATAAACCCATCGGTACAACAACTTGGCCACATAAATGTAAAAAACTGAAATTATGTGTCTAAATATGTGGAAAGCATGTCTCAGCAGATCGCCTGTAGATTGTGTTATATTTTTGATAGAGCCAAGATCTCACTTTCGTTGGAAAGATGAAGAAATTATCTAACTAGGTGATCCTCAGTTTTTCCGAATTCCTAACAATAACTTTTAAAAAATTCCCCTAAATTTTGACAAAAATTCAACATTGCGAGTGTAATTTTCATCGCAAAATAATTGTTTTTTAGATTCATGATTTCAGTTTGGCGTTAACATGTAACATATTGTCTCGCATTTCCATGATGTTTTTCAAATGTCAATTTTCATGTTATGCTTATTGCTTTTAATTTTTTAAAGGCGAACGGAGAAAAACTTTCTAGACATTTAATGCCATTTTCAATGCCGGAAAGTTTCTGTTCATATCTTCGATGTATTTTGGATACGGATCAAGACCGGCAGGCAGGTTTTCAAGTATATCTTGCCAAAAATCTGGATATTGCACAATTTGGAGACAAAGTGACTTACCAGTCAATTCTTAGTGACTTTTTGTTAAAAATAAAATTAAGTGGAACTCTGAAAATTAAAATTTGTTTATTCCAGTCCAGAAGCTATGACAAAACGTATCAAGTTGTCAAGTTGTACAATGACTTGGTAAGAATTTGAAACTTAACTTAACAGCAAGTTAATTACCAGCCAAAATGGAAGATGCTTTTGCAAATTAACACTTGATTTTGAGTGTTGTTGCGACGATAATTCTATCCATACCGTAAATACTGTACTTGTATACATTTGTCATTAAACTTTGATATATAAAATACAAGATATGTATTTGTAGTCAAGCGGTGTTCAACGGGCGACATGAATGACGCCAACGCGATATTGTGGAAGGACGAGGTATGTATATTTTCAGCTGAGATCTTATGTAACAAAATATATCTGGGATCGTTCCCAGTGGCTAAGCGTGCCGAGGCCCGGCCCGTGTGAAATTATGCAGCAAACGATAATGTAAAAATCAACACCGTTTACCTAATATAGCTACATTTTACATTGAGCAATTGTTACGCCAATGTTGTTTGTGATATAGTGAAAGAGAATGGGGGAGCAGTTTATTCGGTTTTCAAGAAGCAATGACTTTAGTATTTTTGCTGTAAAAATCTAAGAACAAATTTTTTTTTAAAAATGAAGGGAAACGAATATTTTTAAATAGTAATCAAAAGACCATTTTGCGGAAAGGTATGTTATTATTAAAGTTTACGCAGATGTTAGAAACGAAAATGGTTGGTGGTAATTTTGAAAAAATTGGATAACCCATTTTGGTGCCGTAATGTGGGACAAAATTTGTTTGTAAATGATTTCGGTTTACACCCAAGGAAACATACATAAACTTATGGACATGGAAGATTGTTCATTAATTTCAAGTGGGAATGAACTTGTCATGAAATTCATCCAATGTCTACCACAAATGGAAACAATCCAATTAATTAGACTGGTAGGATTAATGTATTTTAATTAGAATTAACAAAACGTAAAGTTAGTCGTCCATTACCAATCCATGTTCAAAAAATTGTGATCATAGTTTAACAAAAATGCGTTCGGAATTTCACAATAATGTGAAGTCGTCGGTACAAGTTTTTTAATAATGGAGTAGTGTTTAATGATTTAAGGATCTTAAAATCTTACATTTGAGAAGCGGTGCAAAAGTGAAATTTCAATTTCCACATGTAAATTACAATCACCTTTCAAAATTTACGGGACATTTTTTGAATAAATTAAGGACCAAATTACATTCTCTCCATCCGTCTAAGCCCTGGCAAAAAATTATCGATTCACTAAACCAGAATTCATAAGTTAGTTTCTATGTTTAAGATATCGAACGTGTACGGGTAAATGGAAGGACTTACTTAAAGTTGCATAACAAACCGGTACTTTGAAGATGAAGGTGTCAAGTACCGGTGTCAAAAATCCCCAACTCCAAAAATCCCCAAATCCAAAAATCCCCAAGTCCAAAAATCCCCAAATCCAAAAATCCCCAACTCCAAAAATCCCCAAATCCAAAAATCCTCAATCCAAGAATCCCCAATCCAAACATCCTCAAACCCAAAAATCCCCTATCCAAAAATCCCCAAATCCAAAAATCCCCAAATCCAAAAATCCCCAAATCCAAAAATCCCCAAATCCAAAAATCCCCAAATTAAAATATATGCAAATTAGCAGATCCCGAAATACTTCCACTTCTATTTTTGCATTACTGATGATTACATTACGCCGCAGTCTTGGTGTTGATTTAATCGTGGTACGATTGAAAAAGTACGGAGGAGGTAAAGAATGTGACATCTCCTACCATATTGATCTTACTATATTAACTACCGGACGCTTGAAATGCTTAATATGCAGTTATTGCGATTGATATCTTTGTCTGTCTTGGTGTCTGTAGACACAATAACTTTCTTCCACGTTGACCGATTTGGTCCAAACTTCGCATAGGGGTACTTCAGGTAATACAAAAATTTGGTATTGATTTTGGGTCTCCGGGCCCAACCGCAGGGGTACGGTTGGGGGAAGGTCACCCAAGCATCCTTATGGGCAAAAATCTTTTATTGGCTTAACTGATTGAGAATTTTATTCTGATCATTTTTTGTCATTGCACCATGGATCAATTCGGCCAACTTCATTGTGATGGCTACATTGACACTAGGGTCATCAAAGGCTCAAAATATATTATTTCAGAAACTGATCGAAAAATCCAATATTACTATTTGGAAAGTAGATCTGAATGTCAAATTTACACCCGTCCTAATTGCTTCATATTTGATTAAAAAGCGACACCTTCAAAAAGCAACCCATTCAAAAAACCATTGTCAAAACGCCGCACTTTCAAAAAGCCGGAAAATCAAATAACCCCACTTCCAGGTAGCAAATATCCAGAAACAGCTCGGTATGATAATGCTTGGTAGATACAATTCAAGGTTTAAAGCTTCCAGAAGAGCATTGTCAAAATTTAAAAATCATTCAAAGATAATATGATTTCTGTGAAAATCGTTAATTACTTCTGGACGGATGGTGATAATCTAATATCCCCAGAACTTGATTTGAGTAAATATAATCAGGATGACAGTGTGAAAAACACGACCACCCAGAATTTTGATTATTTTTGCATATTTTGGTAGTACTTAGTAAACAACTACCGTATGCCGAATCTTAGCCCCCACGACCGTCCATGATGTTGATGGGGCACGGGTATGCACGGGTATCCCCGCAACGAGTAAAGCATCCGACATTGGCGGTTTGCTAATATGGAAAGATGTCATGCGATGTACTTGGTGCTAAATTTAGTGCTATATTCGACGCAAAAAACCGCTTTTGCATTGCATGCAAACGCATTATTGTACTTCTAGTTTACAATTCGTTTGTTAATTTATGCCATGCTTGAACCAGTGTTAAACACTACGAATTGTTTGGCCTATTCAGGTCGTGTCTGGGACATTTTGCTATTTTCCAATTTTGACTCGCGTCCCCCCCAGAAATGCAGACGTTGTTGCGGCTATGGTCCAACTTGTCCGTATTCCGGTGAAAGTGCGGCATGTAACGTTCTGGAATATAAATAATTATTTTATGCATGTGTTATTGTTCTAAAGATTCAGGTAGCCAGTTAAAAGCTTATTGATAGCTGATTTACATAGAAAGTATCGACAAAATCCAAAAGACAAATTGAGAGAGTTGATAACATCATCATCAGAACACCGCTGCATTGCCACCGCCGCCATAGCAAATGTAATCCCTGGGGCTAGTAATGCTACTTCAATAATTTTGTCTGCAGACTGTCGATGTATAAATATAAATGTTTCGATATTTATTCCCACCGCCAGCACGGCCCAAAGTCCGGCTGAAATGGAGCAAACTGAGCAAGAAATGCATAGGCAGCTAGATTATTGCTAGACATCAGGCATCATTGTTTGTGCACACGCAGTATCTTGAAATTCTATAAATTTGTTCAGAAACACGTTAACATATACTTTAGTAACATTTCGCCCCCATACATTAAGTTACTAGTGCTGTGAAAATTTTATGAACATTCAGGTTTGAGCTTCCGGTTGGATTAAGTGGATGATAAAGTTGGTCAATTAGGACCAACAGCTGCGGCATGTTATTTACAATTCCAGATTAAAGTAATTTTGATGTGGGATTGTGGGAACGGCTATGTCGATCAAGATAGTAATTGGAAGGAAACTGCATATACGGGAAATCAGAAATATTGTGCAATGTTGACATTACAGCGAATTCAGATAATGATCAGTTTTATTAGATTGATTCATATGGATTGAATAATTGATAATTTGAATTTTGTATCAAATAGAAAGACATTTACCGAAGTCGAGCTGAAGGTATTTGTTATAACGCCTCGATGATGAAAAACTGGCAATAGTGGCGTAAATTTTTCAATATCGGTGGAATAATGCGAGTTCGACACCGCAATTTGTTTTCGTGTCATATGAATTTCGTGTAAGCAACAGATCACCATATTCGTTGCGCCGCATTTTATGTTGCAGAATAAGGTACAGCATTCTGTATTAATTGAACTTTATTGCCTCAGTCTTTACTAAACATTTAACAAATTATTTACCAAATATTGCAGCCAGCTGCAGAAATTTTGCAATCGTGAAGTAATGTAGTTTCAACACCACTAATTAACGTCTCCTGCTATTCGAGTATGGACGTGATGTGAACATAGGCGCGTGATCCGAAGATATTTGGGCGACCATGTTGGAGTATGTCGCTAAATTTGTTAACGAAAAGATTGTGTTCCAGTCAAATTAAACTCTTCCCAATGATTCCGTTTGTTGCTGCTTTATAGCATACTGGCAAAGTAGGGGCTGTTGTTCAGAAATGCTGAAAATAAATTTTCATCCTTTGATTCCTGAAGAGGTGGGTGAGCAGTACCAGAAATAAACGCTAAAGGTTGTCTGTTTATTGAGAATTGAAATTAATAAACACTCCACATTTCCACTGTCCCTAAAATCAGAGTGTACTCAATGTGCGTTGTTCAGATGGACAACTCGGTTAGGGAACTGCGCCAGTTTTCGTAGCGAACGCTACAAAATCCACCTAACAATCATTACAATGATGTATTAAACGATTTGAGAGCAAATTATACTCGTTCTTCTAATTGCACAGTAACCGTGATTATCGCTACCAACCTAGGGCGATACCAATAATAAGCATTCCGATCTAATCATTATTTACATTTTGGCTGCAACGGGTGACCGTATAACTTTTTGACGTCACAGGTTAATATATTGTTTCCTGGAAACTTTATACGATGATCAGATTTGTAGGATCCGTATGTTCGTAAGCGTTATTCGAGGTCAAAATATGTATCAGAAAAGAGAATCTGAAATCTGGAAAAAGCTCCATAAGCCATATTAATGGGGGGTGGATCAAAAATCCGGACATCCAAAGATCCGGAATCCAATAACGCGGAAGTCCAATAATCCGGAAAATTATTGAAGAGAAATAAACGAGAGATTAGTTTAAATTAAGTCAGGTTCGGTTAAACTATGTTCGGTTAGGTTAGGATAACCGAACTGTGTCTATTTGTAATAAAAATGTGTGTGTTTACCAATTTCGCCAGTTACGGATTTTTGGATTTTTGGATTCCGGATTTTTGGCTTTCCGGATTTTTGGTTTTCCGGATTTTTGGAATTCCGGATTTTTGATTTTTCCGGATATTTGACATAAATCATATTAATGTTCCAATGACAACGAGAATGCAAACTGAATTTGGTGCTCCATGTCCAGTGGATTAGAAGTTATCCGTAGAAATGAAAGTCCTTGATTTCTATACATAGGTACTTAATTGAACTCAAATTATTTCATGGTGACAGAAATAAAACAAAACCCTACAATGGTTTGCTAAGTGGGATTACTTCCCTACTAAAAGTTGGAACAACCCGCCAAAATGCATACACTGTTTGCGTTGGAACCATTGGCTTCACCAAATCTCAAAATATTCAACGCACAATTTTTGAACACACTAAGAACGTATACACCAAATTGCAGTGAATTGTGCACTAGTCGGGAATGGACGTTTAAAGGGATCTCCACGACAAAGTGGCATCGGAATCTGTTAAACTCCTTATATACGAATTTTTCTATCCACTCCTCAGTTTTTATAATACAGCCGCAATTGTTACTCAAGATGAACTCCGAATACCAGTTGAAACAGGAACATCCGCAAAATCTTTTATGTAAAGTTAACGTCTCAACGCCACCAATTACCATTTCGTGCTCTGTGAGTAGAATGAAAGCGAAGGTATGCAATCCACTCGCGTCGGCGCAAATTAAATTGGTTCAGCAGAAGTTGCCATTAAAACAAGAGATTCTTCATTATTTCTTTATCTTTCCATTTGCCGCTTGTCAGTTATATTTAGTCTTCAAATTAAAGCTCTAGTTGAACTACTATATAAGATTCTTGTTCACATGCGCACACAATTGATTTTTAAAGGATCGCAACATCTTCAAAGAGTTAACACATACCTCCAGCAAATCGTCAATCCGTATCTAACGATTGTTTTTAGAAAAATGCCTGTACTATGCCAAGTTGGGCGTCTTTGTCAAACAATGCGAGTACCGCAACATCTTACTTTTACCGCTAGCAAAGCTACGTCAGTACCGCTGCATCTATCAATTATCAACAATGAATACATGGATGCTTCTAGTTTTAAATAGGATACGCATTTGATTAGTTGTTTGTTTGAAAAGAAGCAAAACGCGTGCTTGTCATATTCCTTTAGTTATAGATAACCATAATAGATTTCTTTAATATAATTCAATAATTTAATGTTTATTTATTTATCGGAAATACTACGGCATTGCTTTATTCGTTAGTACTTCGTCGATGAATTTTATAACGTATTCAGTTCAACGCAATTTTAATTTCAATTTTTTTGGCAATTGTTCCACATCGTAGGTGCCAATTGTTTATTAAAATTTTCACAGAATACTCAGCATACATTTAGAGAACCATCTTTTCATAATAAACACGTGGGAACATCTTAGTATCTGATAGTTAAGTCAATGTGACCATTTGTTACACTGAATTCTTGTAAACATATGTTTAGATATTGGCAAATCGTAACGGTAAAATCTCGCTTTGAGTTTTTGTTCCTCTGGATATTGCATTTCCAGTTCGAAGTAGTTTGTTAACCTTGGTCCAATTGCTGGAAGGCTCATGAAATTGAACATTAGTTACAGTGATAAATTAATTTTTGGATATTCTTTAAATACCGTAAACTTGTACTTAGTCTACATTATCAGACTACGATGAAGCATGAATTAAATCACTTATGGCAGGCATTATTATAATCCATTCGGCGGTTAACTTGAGAGCAGTATTTTTTAATTAACTGCATTTAAAATTACGGTACAAAAACATTCACCCTGCTATACGGTCGCGTAGTGGATGTATAAAATGTTTTTGTTCTATGAAAAAAGCTTTAATGATTCAAATGGCAATCGTTCAACAAAGTCATGTACCAAATGCAGTATGCTTAAGCTAAGCGTCCAATATGGTTCAACGGTGTAGATGTAAACTTTCAACCAAACTAGGTCGTTAAGCCATTGACTTCATTAAGCATTTAGTCTGATAAAGAACTGCTTTGATACTATGGATGCATTTACTTAAATAATTAATGCTATGCAGACAATTAATTAATATGTGACCATAAATCCTAAAAGAGCCCTTACGAGTTTTTTATTTTGTATTTGAATAACGTTGGATTGGAAAAAATCGTAAGGGCTCGTTTAGCATTTATGGTCACATATGAAACCGACAAAAGATGATACAAAGTATTTGATCAGCTTTTGGACTGTCAAATCAAGCCACAAGATGTGTGCTTATTATGTTTCTTGAATGCACAGATTTTCTGGGAAATCCGTAATAATTTCTGCCACGGGTCAAGGGTGACCAATTATGTTCACTAACTCATTCACAAACACTTCAAGCTATATTATCGGGAGCACATTTCTGAAATTGAATGCAGAATAATTTTTTCCAAGTTCAGATAATTGCTGAAACGGATTTGTGAAAAGTTTACCTTGTTTTTATATCATGATATGCTTGAGGAATTGATTCATTTGTAACTCTACTGCTGAAATAATGTTTTACTCGCAGTTTTTAATAGAATATTAAAGGTGGTACATGCAAATACTTACATCAATTTTCTCTTAATTTCAAATCCAACAAAATCTATACCAGCCGACTGACCTGACTTGATAATTTGACTCTGATTTTCAACTTCGGAATTTTATGACGTCAACGTCCATCAATGAGGTTTATGACGAATTATCATTTGCCATATAAAGCTACAAAATCGAATGCAACTTCCATGCAAACATGGATATTAAAACTTGATAACTTGTATTTAATAAAGCAAACTGTGTAACTGTGTAATGCAAGCGCAACTCCGTTCTGGCAAATCTAATTCGTTTATTTTATCAAAAATATTTACTTAAATCAAGCTACATATCGTTTAGTACGACCACGAAAACTCTTCGCTTTGCTTAAAACAATTTTAGATAATTTTGAAATGCCGATTAACTTAAATAACAAGCTTAACAAATAACTTAATCTGTTCCGGATTAATGTCACCGCCACATATGCAAAGTGCATATTTCATGTCCTATGGATTATAAATTACCTTCAGGTGGATATCAGATGAATGAAATGAGAACGTGATTTCGAAAATTTATGTGTGCGGATTTAATTTTTAATTTAGATTCAATTTAGATTTACTGATTTCCATTTCGCGTTAGTTTTATTCGTCTTGTGTTGAAGAGGGTGCTGTTTTGAACTTTTAATGGGGGTCTTTGTGATTGAAATGGCGTACATCTGCAGACATTCAGATAAACGAAAATATTACGAGCCAGCTGTTACAGCTGAGCTGTATGCCACAATGAAGAGAATTTTTTAAATAAAATATAAGCACTGATTGTACCAATGTCGACATTTTACTTTTTCAGTTCCACCAACCATTCTTGTGTCGTTCATTATGATCTTGAAATTATAAAATATTTTTAGCAGTAAACAGTCAACATATTCTTAACATTTCAACGTCATTAAATAAAATATTGACGCTGGGATTAGTTGTTGACAAGCACAGGTACTACTTCTGATCCTGATTGTCAATCTGTAAGTATTAGGTAAAGCGTGAAGCATAAAAGGTACCGATATAGATTATTACTTACGAGTATTTGAGATTGTGAGAACGACAATGTGACTGAATGCGGATCTGGAAGGAAACGACATTTTGTGAAATCGGAAATATGGGCAAAGAAAAATTAACTGTAGAGCGAATTTACTCTTTGATCAGTCGTAGTTTATTGGTAGCGTTGGATTTATAATGTATTGGATCCATAGTTTCAACTATTATTGTTTAAATGTAAATGTGGGATTACATACCAGATGTGAACGTCCCGGACCCGTCTTTTTTAAATCAAAAAATCATTTACATATTCGCATTCCCCTTTAAAAATGGTCCTAAAATCACGTAGAAACTGAATTTTCAAAAAATTGTAAACCGCGGTAAATTGCAAAAATATGTTTTGGAGGGCCTACGACACACATTTCCACAACAACACATTTTCTCGACAATTGTTGACGGATTCGGCTGAAATTTGACATGGAAATTCCTTAAAGGTCCGTCCTTCACTGGGGTTATGTTGAGAAAAGTCCAATTTTCCATATTGAGGTCACGATGTGAAAGGTCAAATGAAAAATATCTTTAAATACGATTTTGATGTATGCTAACCTGTGTAACCATGTTTGTAAGAAATATTGTGCTCATATATATCACTGTGAAGGCTCATACATACTATTGAATGAGGGTTGCAATGTTTCGACAATGAAGAATTCAACAATCACACAAATTTTGGAATTGGCGGAAAATATGATCTCAACGGCACAAATTATAATTTCCATGTTTAAAAGAATATTACATAATATCAGGTATGTATGCAGTTTTCATTACTGTAATGAGCTATAATAACTTGCACTAATCTGCAATAACTGATTCAAATTATTTATTCAAATTATGACTAAAAATGCTTATCTAAATATTAAACTCGAACAAATTTTTGACCATATTCTTGGCAAACTCTCCCACATTGTTTCTCTTGCGAAATAGAAATCAGACAAAACCAAACTATCCTGCTAATCACAATGTAGAACAATTCATGACTTAATATTTTTGCCTGGTGATTGATTTAAACTTTTAAACAATTTACAGCAAGATTAGTTCATGCGTCCCATAAAACATTGACATGTTCTTGGCATTGACAAACAACCATTCCCGCACTTTTGTACTTGGCGATTTAGTTCAACCGCAATGTCATATCGATGCCCTCTACACAGCCTCTTGGTGACTGGGATATACCAATTGTGGAGTCACTTATTGAAACAATAGTTTCTCAAAATTACGATTTACATCCGATTACGATCCACAGAATGGCGCAGCATTGGCAACAACTTCGTCAATTTCCATTAGACTTGTTCACACGGTCTTAAAATATTCAACTAAATAGTAAGTTGACGAACAATATGATGATCTGTATTAAAATAACCTGTAGAAACTATTTCACTCATAAAATCAAATTAAAGTGGTTTTGTACAGACTCCATTTAACAATATATAGACATGAGAAAAGAAATGTAGCTTGCTTCATGCTGGAACATGTATTAATGCTTGTATTTGTTAGGGTAAGGAAGAATCCTACTTGGACCTCAATGAATGAAATGCTATATATGATAGATTCAACGCAACCAGTTGATATCATCATATCCGTGGAATAATATCTAAGCACAGATCGATCGGCGGAGAACCATTTATTGGTTTAGTAAAAGTTGAAATGCAAAGTTCAAACAGCAAGAATTTGAGTTAATATACATAAATTTATTTTCGAGTTTTCAGAATGTAATAACGATTGAATGTTGAACTAGCAAAAAGCCAAGTTTGGTGTTAGCTGAGATATCGGATAAGGCAAGCGGACATTGTGGGAAAATAGTCAGTTAGATCAGATATACTTTATTTGCAAACTTTATTCACACATCATTTTACTCCACGAAAACCTCATCAAAAATCTGAAAATATGGCAAGAACTAAAACAACTATCACAAAATCAAATCTTGCTTCGCCGTTCCTTCCAATGTATGGGCTATGGTAATAACGGCGTTTAATTAATTAACATACAAAAAAGACAAAAAAGATCTGCTTGCAATGTATCTATGCAATTTCATGGATATTTCATCCCTGCCCACAACTTCTCTCAACAGGGCGATATGCGCTTCAAACTATTTACTATCCACGCAGCATATCTGAAAAAGTGTCCGCGATTTGATTTGTATGCATTAAATATCTCATTTTTTCATATAGTTAAGTATGATTTTTTCAATTTCTTCTTCTAGCGAAAATCAATTATATTATCCGATTTAATTCGCTTCATTTCCCGCAAATATGTTTCATACAGACACAGTACCAAATCTTAAACTAAATATGCAATTTAAGGAATTCCAAGCTTAACTATAAAGTTTTGTAGTCAATGTTCCAAAGTACAAAACCAAATGATCCATCTAATCAAGAAACAAACTAATTCATGAATTGTGCTATATTTCAGACTTTATGATTTAAATTTATTATAAGTCTCGACTACTACACAATTTTAAAATTCTTTCAGTTGTCAATTATGAACTATACAGCAACTCCATAAGCCAGCATACATCAAGATGTAACGAGCATTTGGAAAGCAAAAATGAGTACTGTAGTCGTGTTCCTTGAGCAAAATAAGGCAGGGATTGCTCAGATGATTTTTTCGAAAATCTGGTTTACATTGCGAAAAACAGGGGTTTTCATTGGGCACAGCGTTTCTTCCGCGTTTTTCAACGGAATGGGCTAAAATTTGGCATGGGCATTGTAAATAATGTTCTTCACGACGTTCAGAAGTCAAAATGCAGATTCGTCGAATACAATTAGTGTTTGACAGGGTAAAAGGTCAAAAATTTGAAATTCCATAAAAATGTATTTTCAAGTGATTCTTCCCTAGATTGACGTACAGAACTATGCACATTGCTCATTTTCATCAAATAACACTTGAAAATGCATTTTATGGAATTTGAAATTTGTGACATTTAGACCTCTCCAACACTAATTGAATTAATTTTAAATTTACATTGGATTTAATGCTAGAAGGTGGTTCATTATGGTTGCTGGGTGGCATGCATTAAAAACCAAAGTACTTTCTAAGTGTAGAAGGAAGAGTAAAACTGAAACCTAAAGGGTGTCGATCTGGAAATTTGCATACACACATAATATTTACGTTGCATTTACGTCCCAGTAAAACGTTGCATTAGCAGCCGCAAGAAATAATTAAGTTATTTCAAATTAATGGCACTCTTTCCTACCACACTTAATATGTCGGAAATAAAGAACCATGCAAATAGGATATCTGCTTGCAGCAAAGTAATCGATTTGAGCAATAAAGCATCACATTCACCACATTAATTCATATTGAATAAATGGGATAGCGACTCAAATATATCTTGCTAGTATGCTTTCTCTGATTTATGAGCTTTTTTAAGAACGGCGTATTGGTTAACCAATGCAAACCGTAAAAGCGTAGTTTTTGTTACTCGCGTCAAATAAAAAACGCACAAATAACTCAATGAATCATAATTAAATTTAAGGTCTCCTAATCAGCAAGTCGATATATCATCCACACAACCTAAAAGCTCTGCCTCGAACAATATAAGGCCACCAAATTTACTTTCTCACACAGACGTTAATAAAACCATTTTTGTGGGTTCGTTCACGAAAGGTCATCACAGCCATCCGAAACTATCTAATTTGGGAATCGGGTGGGGAATTGCTGCATTATATTTTCATTTACACAAAGAGCGGCGTCGATGCGACTCATTTCTAGAAAGAAAAAATAACCATCTTCAGCATTTATGTATCACATTTATTATCAAATAAATTAATAGTTGTGCTTCATAAGGTAGTATCTTTTTCAAGACCAATATAAAAAATGTACTTTGGTTTCAGTGATGCGAATTCTGGCAGTTGTGAATTTTAGTAAACGTGTTTGGTTAACTGATGAACAATAATTAAATATGCTGGCGGTGGTGATGATGATTAACAGTAGTTAATTAAGAAGGAGGTGGTGTTGAAGATCCTGCTACTCCTCGGAAGGGGCCGCAGCTAACCTGACGACAAGTTGGATGTGGTGGAGGTGCAAGCGAAGGAGGAGATAAAATATTATGTACTTTGGCATGGTTTGGATGAGAGGCGAGAAAAACGTGGTGTGTAATGCAAAAGTAAGGCAAGCACTAAAGTAGATAGATTGATCTCCAGCGGCAAGGTAATGTTGAACACGGTGAATTTATTCAGGGGCAAAGAAAAACACCGTTAGTCAAACTGGCAGTGTGCACTGTAGCCATCAAATAATTACTGGAGATAATAACATGAGATGCCCTCGCTCTTTTATACTGAGCTGAGGTGCATCAAACCATTAGTAAAAAGTAAATACACACATAAAATATTACACGAATTACTAGTCCTTCAACAAGGACAAAAAAGTAGAGCAAAAACTGACCGTTCGATGCCGTGACGTAGGTAAATCATTTACATATTTAACAAATAGACAAAGAGAGAATTAGGCAAATCACACATAGATTTACTTTCATAACACACACAACTGGTTGTTAACATTCTTGTATGTAACAATTCCAGGTTAGGTAATTCGTGTACGGGAGAGGTAATCGCCTTATATTAAACTAAATATACAAATGTTTAATGTGGAGAAATGCAGGTGGTTTTATGCTGGGAATAAAAATAAGCTCAATAAAATCACCTTTGTTAATCACACAAAAACGTTTAATAGTCAGTAGTCAGTGACTACTAGTCATCTGTTTTTAGATTGTTTCAAGTGTTTCGGAAATGTAAATAATGACGCCTTAGCTAACCAATGTGATGATATTACCAATGAAAAATAATAATTAAATCGTAATAAATTAATTTAAATCTTAAAATAACTCATTAAGCAATTCGTGAATTTGTGACAATGCCAAAATTGCCTACCATAACTCCTGCACGTCACCACATTCAAGTCTTGATGCACCTTGCAAGCGTTAATTACTCTGATATACAAAATTGTCAATGTCTTCCAGGGGGCCTATTTGTGAATCAACTTAATAAAATATTCTGGCGCGAGAAATTTTGAAAAGTGAAATTTAAAGAATTTCCAGCTAAGTTAGAATTTCTGGAAGTACTACCGGAGTATAGTACCAAATGATCTATCTAAACACGAACATAAATATTCCGGATTTATTTCTATTCTCATACCACGTGAATTAAATATACCTATGATAGCTTTTGAGTTATTTTCAACAAATGGTTTTCAGGGGTCAATTATAAAATTATGATTTTAAAGTTTCTTATTCCTTGTCAGGATCAGGATCTTATTCCTTGATCCTTTAGCAGGATCAAAATTAATTCATCATATCATAAATTTCTTGAGCTTTATTAAATTTTAGCAAATAACTTTGCAAAGTATGTCCTGGTACAACTTGAGCGTCACCAATCATTGTTTTTAGCTTGTTGAAATTAAGCATGAGGACGGGTAATATACCTGCATTATTGCATTTATGCAGATTGGAGTTGAAAATCATATGATAGTGTGGAGTTTATGCATCTTTATTCTGAGCGAACAGTTGTATAAAATTAACTCCAGAAATGGAAAATATCAAACCTTGCCAATAAAACATTCGAAATTAAGTAGTTCAATCAATATTCGAGGTCTTGTAATGTGCACATTTACCACATGCAGTTGTGGGCAATTGAGATCGAGAAATACTGAATCACAATGTCGACAAAAATCAGAAATTTCTTGTCAATAGGAGCATTGTTCAACGTCATCTAACATTAATTTGGCAGCTGGAATGTAAGTTGATAGGTAGATGTGACGTGTCCCGTTAACCTTATTCCAGTGACATATTTATCAAAGAAGTAATCCAATTTGACAAAGCTTTTGTTCGCAAATCTCGTTGAAAACATTTTCTTCATATTAAGTAGCATCTGGTATTAATTACATACATTACCGTGGACAAATGCTCTTGATTTTAGACTGTGAATAAAGATAAGTGCATTCTGCAGTTATATCCTCTGCCGTGGGCAACCTATATACGATAAGTATACCAGTGAAACCTTTAGTTAATTTAATTCACATGGTTGACAAATGATAATAAGGATGTCTAACCAATGGCTAACCAATATAATCCAATATAATGGAGTATCCAATTGAAAATGATGATTTTTCTCGGCATATCAACATTAAAGACTCATGCAACAGCGATTCAAGCAAATTCGCTTGATTTTCTGCTACTAGAGTCTACCAACTATTATGTACCACACCAGTATATAATGCCATGGGCTGACAAATTATTGGCGACAATCACACAAATTTAGTAGTGTCGGAAAATTCGGATATCAGCGGCACATTATAATTTCCATGTCTTTTGAACATTACCTAAATAGCAGGTTGGCGGTGCGTAGTGTCTTTGGTGTAGAATTGACCAAGCTGATGTTTCTTGATTAAAATTCGTTGTTTCAATCTTACAACATTTAACTACTAATATGTGATTATTATCATGACCATATCTATACACGAACTGTTTCACTCAAAAATAGAAATCGATATAGCGCTTAGTTTTATTTTCAATGCATCCTAAACTAGCTATAAACATATTTATAAATTTGGTCGACATACGGCCCGGTTGATGAAACCGAATTTACCGTAAAATCTTCGTTGGGTTACCATATACGTATTTAAATTCACTGGTTATAAGAAAAAAATCCTATGAAATTGCTACAACTGTATCTCGTCTTCAGCATCAGTCGTTTGGTTTACCAATGCATGTTATGGACTTTGTTCACCATTGGGAGTGTAGGAATCTTACTATTTTCGTTTAAAAAAGATATCATAGAGCTTCCAAGACTAGAAACGCGTCCAAGCATAGTCCCATTGTGATGCATCTGTACAAAGTTGGTACAAATCAAAACTTGCCCACTCAATCAAAGCATGGCCGGTAATTCCCATTAAGAAAATGCGTCTACGATATACATAACATATACGCATACCAAAAACCACCTAGAATCTTTTGAACCACCGTTTTGAAACCTAGAAAATAGCTTCGCAGCAAAGGGATCAATAGTATTGGCAATAAAGCCTCATTCTGAACGCAATAACTCAGATAGAATTAAAGAGCCTAACCAGTTAGACCAACCTGTCAATACATTTCCTCCTTCGTTATTTACATCTGACAATAACGGCGTCTTGGTTAACCAATTCAAAACATAAAAGCTTACATTTTTATCCTCGCGTCAAATAAAAAGGTGTCGATACGTCAAGTGAGGAAATGTATCTGCAATGTCTTGTAATGCGGACATTTAGCGCTAGGGATCGTCCATTTAGGACGTCACGCCCCGAGGGGGGGGGAGGGGGGTCTGGACTGAGCGTGACATTACATGTTAAAAGGGGTACCCTGTAATAGTGACATGGGGGAGGGGTGTCTGAAAAATGGGGGATTTTTGCGTGACGTCCTAAATGGACGATCCCTGTCTCTGTTCTGACGATCAATCTCTGTTACACAAACTGCTAGTAGCAGTTTGTGTAACAGAGATTGATATTGAGTTAACGGTTAAATTCTCCTGTCGAGGGAGATGAGTTTTAGTGCGGTGTTAGTGTAGTCTTTTTTGCCTCTTTTGACATGGCACTTTTGCCTCATTTGAGAAGGAACTTTCTTATCGTTTGAGATGGAATTTTTGTAACTTTTGAGATGGCATTTTTGTAACTTTTGAGATGGCATTTTTGTAACTTTTGAGATGGCATTTTTGTAACTTTTGAGACGGCATTTTTGTAGCTTTTGAGATGGCATTTTTGTAACTTTTGAGATGGCATTTTTGTAACTTTTGAGATGGCATTTTTGTAACTTTTGAGATGGCATTTTTGTAACTTTTGAGATGACATATTTGTAACTTTTGAGATGGCATTTTTGTAACTTTTGAGATGACATATTTGTAACTTTTGAGATGGCATTTTTGTAACTTTTGAGATGTCATTTTTCTATCGTTTGAGATGGCATTTTTGTATCATTTGAGATGTCTTCTTTCCACTCATCATCAGTTAGTATTGTCTCTGTTTATGTATTTCGTTTCGTTTACGTTTTTGCTGACTGCGTGTTAGTTCTAATCTAAGTATGTATTTATGTGAATGTAGAAAGATCGAGTATGTATGTGTTCGTCGTTCTGAAAAGTTCGAACCTTTTTCCTGCTCACCGTTCATGGCGAGATCGAGTTTATTCTTGTTATGATCAATATGATGTATTGTATAGCTGTAAGTTTAGCTTGTAAGACTTTGATATTGTATAAAGGTAGAAGAAAAAAGAAAATAGTTTTAGCGTGAGTTTTTCTTCCGAGTATGAATCAACTCAGAACTCGAGAAAATAAAATAAGTTTTTTTTTCTGTAAGATTTTTGTTTGCGTTAAGTTAAATACGCTGTAAACCAAATAAACTAGTTAAGAATTCTAAAAACTGTTAAAAACCACTGATCAAGATAGGAGGATCAAGATAGCGTGTCTTATCAAGATAGGAGTTTATTGTAGCATCGGACAAGCGCACATTGCTTGAGATCTTGTTGAGCGTGAGGCTGTTAGGAACGCATCACTGAAACACCGTGAAGATTAGAACCGTGGGTCCTGCAGATTTGACTTTTTAAGGTGTCATAAATTCCTGGCGTTTAACTCATTTAAATCAGTCGCTCACAACATCTCCACACGAAAGTGAGCACTTTATTTGATCAACTGCGTACATACCACGGCACAACAGTTTATTCTGTAACGTCTTCGAATTTCTAACACGTCAACTATGACACTCTTCGCCGTCATCAAACATTACTTTGACATCTGGAACGTAATTTCGTACTCAGATAGGTCGGTGTCATAGCGGCAGATTTATTGACGTAATCCAATAGATGAAATTTTTGTTCACAAATATCGTTGAAAACATGGGAAAACATGCACTTGATGTTAGTTTGAAAATAAAACTAAGCTAATCCTGAACGTATGTATACCCTTACTATATTTAGCTTCCCTTGATTTAAATAATTTTACATGACAAGGCTACACCTATAGTTAGTTTAATTCAAATGCTTTGGAAATGATAATAGCGACGTCTTTGCAAAGTAATTTAATGTAATACCCGATAGAAGATAATGATTTTTCTCGGCATATATCAATATTAAAAGCGTTCAGAGACGGAAACGTCAATAAATTACTAAACTTTGTTATCAAGATAAGCACATGCTTCTCCTCTTATATTATATTGATGCTTTTATATATTTATCTTAAATTAAACGGAATGACAAATTATATTTAGTATTTTGGACTGCCTGCTAAGTCTCCGTAAAATTTTGAATGTTGAACCTTAGCTTCTTCCGAGTCGTTATATGTTGATAGCTTGTACTCTAAACCATTATATTTTCCATGATAGATTTGGTTTTGCAGCAGACTGAGACTAACTCGTGAATTTCCCAACGTCCTTTCAGATGATTTACATGGAGGCATCATTGCAATCGCAATTCAGTTGACTGGTGATAATGTTGTTATTACGTCTAGCACACCACATGGAGACCCGATGAGAAAGTAGAAATTCGCCGTTACTAACATTTATACAATCCCGTCCAGGCCATGGGTTATTGCCGCTAAAAGCACACTTGTCACGACTTTAGGAAGTCAGTCGACGACCACGACGTGGCCAGCCTTTTTGCCTAAGTTGGTGTCAGAAATTACAAATCGATCCAGTGGAGTACCCGGTCGACATAAAATAAATCTCCTCGAACTCCAGTATTTCCATATATAATTAGAAAGATTTGCTACTAGATCGTACTGAGGTCAGGGGACTAATTTCAGTGGTGCGTAAAATTCAATAACCATTTCATTGCCGGACTCTGCACGCGACAAACGTAAGCGCGATCCACTGTTTTGGATTAGAGAACCCTGGCAAAGGGGCTGTGCCTAATAGTTCTGCTACGCAGAGCGACAAAAGTAGTGGGACACTTGAAAGCAATTATTTATCAAAATTATAATTTGACTGGGTAATATTATTTACATGCATTCATTTTTAATTGTCAGGCAGCCAAAACAAAGTAAGGATTGCAACGAGCAAGGATCTGAAGTTTCTGGGAGGCAATTTTATTCTTTTTTCTCTTTTCCCACATATACTATTTATCAACAAACTTCCATTTATCTAGGGAAACGAATAAAATATCTTTCACATACTGTGTTCATACAATTAAACAGCGTCTTAAATTTGCAACGTCTAGTCATTTCAATCACATCAATGACAATATTAATCGAAGTTATCAAGAAGAACTATGTGGACGTTTGGAACTTAAAGTGGCTGGCAGGTACAATGGTTCTGTTAAGGGAACGTATAAAATTATGCATTTGCTTATGTTGTCCAGTGGATAAATTTAACCATTGGAATACTTCGGGTTTTGCTTCAACGCCGCCAGATGACATTCTCCTTCCATTGAAACAATCCCTACACATAGGTGATCTAAGGGTGGAGTCCTGTTTTGTCGAAGTGGTAAAGTTAAAAATGCACATTAAAACGTTTGAGTTGCGGAACTAGACTTATTTATTTTTTGTGTTCGGAAAGTAATTTTTATTCGATTACTGAGCTCGCACAAACCGAGTTTGAGGTAAGCAGCGATATCAATTAGAGGCACGTGGACATTAGAAATAAAGTCAGTTTGATCAAAAATATTTTATTCGCTGAGATGGGTCCCTGAACATAACCTCATATTTTGAACCAATGCATTTGGGATCAAATAGTACATAAATAGTAAGGCAGGAATCTTTTTTGAAGCACTTGGTAGAAATTTGCAAAAATGCCCCAATTACTTGCATACGTATTTGAGATCGCGTTAATATTTAGAGCAATCTGTATAGGAAAAGTTTGCAACGGTATAGCTAATAAATTTTTGTGGGCATTGACGCTGAAGATTTATTTACCTTTTGCCTTACATAAATGAAATTGTAATAAATCTGACGACATGCTAGCAAAATATGAGAAAGCGAAACAATTTGAAACAAAGTAAATATAATACGCGTACGATTTTAAAATTGAGCAAAATTTTGCAAAGGAGCATTACATAATATCACCCAATTGGGATGTGGATATTATGCGCATATATCCGGCAATTTGTGTCCCGTAAGTAGCCACGTGGCTGGCTGAATCATGATTACTTCAACGTTCTACCAAATTAAGATTATGGAAACCTCATGAAAACCTATTATTATGGCTTGAACGAAACCAATGCCTGACCAAATCAAATCTTCCATTTATATTTCGTCCGAGGTCTGTGCTGCAGTGCTAACAACGTTGTCTTCATATACTAACATAAAAAAGTTGAAATAGTGTAATTTCATGTATGGATCACACATCGATGTCCACCAATTCTTTCCACAGGAATTGTGTTTCATTTTTTGGTCATGACAAGGGTAGTTCGACTTCCTACTTCACTTATGTGCCTTAGGTCGTTTTATGGCAAAAGTTGAATGAATACTCAAAGTGATTGACTTATTGAATTTTTGATACTTGTATCTGTAGAGAACATGTACGCCAATTTTCAAAATATGGCTTCACGGTGGGATTACGTCACAATTAGATTTCTTTGATAATTGTGGGTTAGTTGTAGAACTGAAAGATAGTTACTCTGCAGTTCAACGAACGTATCAGGTCGTCAATGTGGCTCAAGTGATTCTACATGCGTCCGACTGAAATTCGTCCACATAAGAAATGTTTGGTCCCATCCCAACATTCAAACGAAATAACTTTAATTAATGCTTAAAGAACAAAATCTTTCTAATCAGGAAATTCGAAATGTTGAGTTGCAAGATGGTACCATGTGCACTGGTAACAGGTGGCATTTCGTTGCCCACAAGTAACATACTAGTGTCGCGAGCGTTTTATGAAGGTTCATGTCGATCAGGTCAACGTTAGTTTAAGTGGCAGATACAGGTTGAAGTTAAGGATGAAAAGATAGAGTGTTAATTTCAAGTTTATATTCAACTAATTTAGTTTTGAGATTGTTGGAATGACAATGTTGATTACGTGTGTAGTTTGATAGCATTTACGGGAATCTGAAATAATGGGCAATGGGCATTGAAACGAAATCAGTTTGTGATTTCTGAACTGGAGAGATGTGCATGTGTCGTTAACTAGTTTGCAGGATCCCAACATTACTGCTCGCAACAACGTTTTGATCGTTTCGTTTTGTTATGAACACTGTTGTTAAAAGGAAACAAAAACCAAAATGAAAACAATAAATTAAAAAGAATGGTAAAATTTTTCTTTTTGAATTTCTTATTACATCAAATGTATGTATAAATTACCAAGCAAAAATTTATCTGTTTTTCAAAGATTGAAATGACAGTTGAGAAAATATGTACAAACAGAGAATGAAATGCACAGTATTTTAAAAAATGGTGTCGAAAATTACGAATATTTTCCATAGATGTAGCTCACCAAGCGGCTTATCTTTGATTTCGTATCTATACCGAATTAAACGACGAATCATAAGCAGAGTGTAACTTTCATCCGATATTTTAGCTCTAATATTCATGCGTCTTTGTCTTAAAATGGAATTCATTCTTAACTGGCGCACTTAATTCTGAAGTTGCGGATATTCGCTAAATGAAAAATGTTGCTCTTTATATTTTGAATTTCGAATTGTGATTTACAGTGATTGTTATCTGTTACTCAATGTTAATGCTATAACATTTAAAACAATTGGCGTAACTGGGATAGCATTAAAGTATAATGATTAAACGTTCAACGTCAGCAATTACTATTTGGGTACTTTAGTGTTTTTGGTATTTTTCAAGGTAATTATCATAGATGGGCTTCATTGTGCACACTTTTCAACCAAAAATTCTATACATTTAGCTGATCGCAAATACCATTTGTATGCATGGGTTTTGCGATCAGCTGAAGTGTATAGAATTTTTGTTTGAAAAGTATGTACATAACTCCAATTCCAATTAGCATACTCGTATTTAAATCTAGTCTGTGCAGACTAAAATTTATTTATTGGCAAAATGACAGCTAAATTCAGTTCCCGAGTACATCTAATTAGCTGGAACCAAACCTAACGCTATTAGCATTGACTGACCTTCGTTGAATTTTGTTTTCATCAGTTGATTTATAAACGCAGCGGCGTCCGTGTTAACCACTTCCTGATAGGAAATATATGCCTATATATAAATCTTGACAGTTACTCTACATAGGAGAGTGGTACCAACTTATCTAATTTTTCACGGATACTCAGGTAACATAGAAAATGATGTTTTTATAATACATACGTATGGACCACTCGCATCGGCTAGTGAAGTCAATTTAACCAGTTTTTGGATAAAAAAGTATCGTAACGATATGTTTATTTATTGGAAAATCACAAGGATGTGTGGAGTGTAGAATATATTTTCAAACTCCAAATAATTGATCAATTGTGAGTTGTGAGATAAGGGAGTTGTGAAATGTGTACCAGAATTTTATATAATGACAAGGTTGAGCCATTGATTATTTTGTAAGTTCCCGCTTCAAAAACAATGTTTACTCGCAGTATTAAGTATACGGCATGGGAGAAAATACGAAAACCTTTAACACCAAACCTACCATCATTTGAAATCCAAACAATCCATCATACCGACTCACTTGTCTTGAGACGTTGACTCATCTTAACACCTTCGAATGTAAACGGCGTCAAGGCTCGTCAACGAGATTTATGAACAAAAGGGAGAAATTCATGTGAAAATTATAATAGAAAAATGTACTTGTTGTAATTTCTCTAGATCATTTTCGTTACTGTGTACATTCCTTGCGTTGCTTAAGCAGCACTTTTCTCTTGGTGGACCAAGGACTTTCGAATTCAGTGGCCAGTTTTCATTTATCCGATTCATTTATTCAAACTTAAAACTAGAAATTAAGAAGAATACACCGCTTAGGCTTTCAAATTTGACGTGGAGCCAAAAGCTAGAATCCTGTCACGAATAACTCAACTTTACAATTTTATCACTATTCAAGTTCAAAGGGTTTGGTAGTATCTGCATCCTTTCTATGTTTATCTGATATTTCATAATGGTTTGTTTCGCACTTTAAATGGGGAAGTTTAAGATTGAAATGCAATACCCCACAGATATTCAGATTACCGAAAATGTGTGAGCAGACTGTTTGTACGGCACAATATAAATATTTTTTTAAATAACATTTATTCAATGCTTGTAGTAATTATGTTATTTAAATTCTCCAATTAATAATTACTGTGACATCTGGACGTTTATTCAAGGTAAAAGGTATAATTGATTTCGTTGTCAGAGATATATAAAATAAATTTGAGACTTAGTAAATTCATTAATTTGAAATCATTTAGAAACCAAATGTAATTTTCAAAATAATGTAGCCTGTGATTTGAGTTGTTGGAAGTTTGGGAATTTGACCTAGATCCCGCGACTTACAGGATAATTATAATATGCTGAAGATAATTGTTACCTAGTTAGACTACATTGTCTTTTGCCCTCCATTTTGATTTGGATGTAAGCGACGTGCATGTTCATCAAATACGTCATGAAGATTATCATGAATTTTCTGCATAATACTAAAAATAGTACTTCCGTCCTCCTGAGTGTGCTGTAAAAATTCAACGAGGTTTTTAGTGATACAAATAATTTTTTTGATCTTACAACATTTAACTAAATAATGAATTGACAAATGTGGGATAATGCCAAGGACAGCTTTCTGTGTAATCTGTTTCACTCATGAAATTGAAATTTGTGTCCGTTTTTAAATTAAACTGTGAACTTCCACAAAGGCCAGTTTATGTTTTACTTGTCGTATTTAATATTGTATATAACTAAGAACCTATTTGTTCATCTAATCTACTCAGAATGGTCCACGCAACTTACTTGAAGAAGTATTTGCGATTTTAGTTGGATTCATTCAATATCACATTTGATTTAATTAAACATGATTTATTCTGCATCTTGGCGATTAGCAGACATCAATTATATTTCCTCAATTCCTTTGTTTCATTTGTCGCAATTATGCTTTATCCAGATTTGACCCTAAATCTTAAATCAAAATATGAAATTTAAAGAACCCCCAGCTCAAGTTACAACTTTTAAAATTTATGATTGGTTTCAACTTTTAAACAATTTTCAATGATTTTTGAGGGGTCAATTATATCATTATTATCTTAAAGTTTCGTATTCCTTGTCATACCGTTAGCATGATCAAAACTAGTTCATCATTAATTCTTGAGAATCTGTTAAACTTTTACAAATACCTTTTGAACCAAATTATGTTACAACTTGAACGTCACCAATCAGTATTTTGGGCTTGTTGGAAGTAATTGACAGCACAGATAAAGGATTCTCCACATTTGGTTTGAAGTGAGTTGAAGTTGATAATGAAATGATAGTATAGAGTTTAGGTATTATTAACCTGAGCGAAGTCATTTAACATAAACACAACAAAATGGAAAATGGTCAATCTTCCCAACAAAAAATTCCACACTTATGTACTTGAACGAGTCTTCTACGTCTTATAATGTGCACATTTATCTGTTCTAGTGTTGTGCAAGTGAGATTGATATTGAGTTAAATTCTCGACATGAAAATAATAAATTACTTTTATCAACTCTGTGACTAAAGCTCAGTAGTTTATTTTGTAACGTTTTCGAACTTAAGGAACACGTCAATAATAACATTATTCGACGTCATTCAACATTACTTTGACACCTGGAACGTAATTTGGTACGCATATGCAATATTTCCCGGTACTCTAACAATTTTGTAAGTAAATACAGTGATAAATTTACAAAAGAATTTACTAAGGCTTTGTTCACACTTTTGTCATATTAAGCACCATACCGTATTAATTATATACATTATCGTGAAGACATGCACTTGATTTTAGGTTGGGAATAAAAACAAGCTCATTCTGGAATATTCCCTAAATAGAACTAATTTTGCTCACTCAAACCTTATACTGGTGTCAAGAAACCTTCTGTTAGTTTATTTCATATATCTGGGAAATGATAATACCGATGTCTTGCCTAATAGAATGTTATCGAATGGCCAATAGAAAATAATGAGTTTTCACGACGTATTTCAATATTCAAACTTCAGGCAAGAGTGATTTGGGAAAATATGTTGGCTTGATTGAGACGAAAACAATACACGAATTACTAACCTTTGTCATCAGGATAAAAATTACATTTTTCTCGTCTTTACAGCAGAACTGCTATATGTTTTTTAGTATTAAGTTAATAGTATTAACATACAAAGACGACGCATTCGACAACTTTGATAGCTATATCTTCGTTGTTTGATTTTGAAACGTGGTGGCGTTTATGTTAGTCATATCGTGATAACATAATTATTTTTCCATTTGAGATATCCCAAGTATTTATCATTGATGTTATGGTTAGTTGAAAATAGAAATTCACAGTGCAATAAGCTTGCATTACATTATACGAGTGGTTGAGTTGGAAGCATGTGCGTCATTATGTCGTAGTTGTTAATGTTCACAAATTCACTTTATTTCAAAGTAGTTTCATAAAACAGCATTCGCTTTTATGCGCAATTTATGACCATCCTTGACAACTGCGTCCAAAGTGCTAATACATATCCTAAATGCTTGACAAATTGAAAGAAAATTATATAGGAAAGACAGTTACTATATTGAAATTTTTCAACGGCATGCGGCACAAAGCATTAATTTAAACTTGCATCAAAATTCGTTACATAAAGTAATGCAAATACTGAAATTGACAAATTGAATTGTAAATTTTGGGTGGGTTGATTTATGTACTATCTCAGGAAATCAATGTGATAGTTTCTTTTCGTAAATAATATACAAACAATTATATAATATGCAGTAACGTTTCACATTGCAGAATTTAAAAATGCTTCCACATCAACATACATTGGCGGACTTGTAAAAGCAATAAGAATTATTTTTAAATTTGACATGACGCACAGCGCAATTTGAATTTAGAAAATGCATCAAAGGACACATTTTGCATTACGGTATTAGCTTGAAGCGGTTAGAAAATTTTCCGTCACCATTTACGAAACGTTACACTTACTGTAGTTTCCATTAATTTGTGCGGAATATGGAATATATGCAGTACAAGTAGAACCTAAATTTAAAATGCTGAATACAACAATATATAAAACAGAATGCTGTTGACTTGTGAGCAGATTCTGTAAGCCAATTGTAAACAAAATGAGAGAACCAAACATTTAAATGTTGTAACTTTTAAATGCAATTGACATAATTGGGCTACTATTAAACTTTCACCGTCGCTAATTAGTATTTGGACACTTCAGTGTTTTTTGTATTACTTAAGTTTATAATGGTCGATAAGCTGGAATATTTCAACTGATGGGTACAATGATCCTTATACATATATGTAAGTAATTCCGATTCCAATTATCAAAATCGTATTTACATCTCTTCGGCACAGCTTAGAATTAATTTTTTTGGTGAAAGGACATTTAAATTAATTTTCACCGTACAGCTCATTAGCTTTAACCAATCTAAGGAAGAGAACATTCAATCACCATATGTAAAAAATGCTTTCATTTGTTGACTTATAACGGAACGGTGTCCGTGTTAACCACTTCCGGATAGGAGAGATAAATGTGTACCCGTTTTGCACAGTCTTTTTTTAAATTTCAACTTCATTTAAAATGACGGTGAAATGAAGTACACTAACTCTGCTATGTATACGCGTAGTCGATGTACAATATCTTGTTGTTCTGTTGAAGCAACATGGTTGATAGAAATGCTAAAAGTTCGACAAAGTCATTTCCATAAAAGTATGCTTAAGTTGATCGTTCAATATGGCTCGTCAGTGTGGCTAGAAAGTTTTCATTGAAAAGGAAATCTGTGCGGCATTATATTTGATAACCAATGATTTTGATAATTTGGTGACAGTAAGTTAAATAATTAAACAATTAATGTTATGGAGGCAATTAAACAATGTTATGGGGGCAATTAAGTAATGTTATGGAGCCAATCAATTAACATAGTACGGACAATCGATGATACTAATCAATGCATACGGTTTCGGACTGTCAATTGGAGCCACTGGAGAGGTGCTTATTATGCTTTTATCTTACACAACGTAAATTTGGGAACTAATAATTAATGATCGAAGGCTACAAATTTTAATTAAATGAATTTATGTACATCAACTTAGAAATTAAGTGTAGATTTTTTCCAAATACAAATAAGTGTTTAAATGGATTTGTGAAATGACTACAGGTCTGCTGTTTAAATAATGATATACTTGAACCATTGATTATATTACAAACTCCTACTTTTAAAAGAATATTTTACTCGCAGTTATAAATATACGATATGTAAGGTGACATATGCAAATTCTTAATATCAATTCCACCTTCATTTCAAACAATACATGATGAACCCAAATAGACAACGCAATGACCTAACCTAAAAATTTGACTCACATCCTTACCTTCGGATATACACGACGTCAATGTTTATCAATGAGATTGATGACAAATTGTCATTTGCTTTTTATTTGTATTTAATAAAACAAACTTTATAAAATGCAAACCGCAACTCAGATATGATAATTTTTTAAATTCATTATCCCATCAAAAATATTTATGCGGCGTCATACAACCCACAAATCGTTTAGTACGGTCACGACAGCTCTTCGCCTCGATTAAAACAGTTTTATATCTCCCAATTTTGAAATCCCATTCAACTTGAATAACAAGCTGATGTAACAATCAGTAATTAATCATTATTTCCTCAAAATGTTGCATAGACGTTTATATCAGCAAGTCTGTGTAATGTACTGTCAGCATTTCAACGGCGCCGGTGGACATATTCTATCCAGGAAAGTAAAGTGGAAGTTCAGATTAGTTAGTGGGAAAGAAGCATGTCGATCATCTACAGAACCAAGGGTTACAATCTTATGAATACGTTCAATTCAATCTCATTAGGCGTTCCAAATGTGAATAGTGTATTTGCTGAGAATATGATTATGGATTCAGTTGATATGGTGGCATTTATATTCAACAAGCCAAATAATCAATACATACAAATAAACGATTTTATTATATACATCTTGAAACAAATGAAAACTAAATCAGCATTATCATTCTGAATATTTGTCATTATCTTAAAAAGTTTGATCACCATTCTCTATAGTGCCTATTGATCGATGAATATAAATTGAAATCTTACAAACTTTACAAATAAATATTTGATTCGCACAAGTTGATAACTTCATATTGCATTAACCCAATAAAGTGAGCAATAACCGATTAAAAATATTTAGGAAATATTTCAACGCCGTACGTTGATGCATTGATGCATAGAAAATTTTACAGGCGCATAGGTGGCATAGTTATTAGCTTCGAGAGGAGCCTCACTGTCGACAGTACAAGTAAATAGTAACAAGTTTGTTGGGACATTTATCTGTTTTCTTTATCTCAACAGAGGAAAACGCGTTTAAGCTTCAAAATGTGAATGGTCAATTAAATTGCTAGTGGTATGCCAAGCATCAAGGATGTCGTGAATCTGCTGTGGTGTTTTTATGAATCATTGTAACATTTGGTGAACGATCGCTGCAAATGTGGAACCTCAAATGAAATTATAAATCAAATAGCATTGCATGAGCGTCATCAACTTTTGACGCACTTCACATGAAACCAGGTTCAAAACACAACCAGGCATAGATGAATTTCATAACTAGGATTTCGTAAATTCGATCACGATTTTCACGAACGATGTGGGAAACAAACAACATTAATTCACTTAATTTAGTTTCACACCGTTTAGCTTGTTTGATTAATTATAAATTAAAGTCGTCCAAAATAAGGAAAGATTTGATTCGCACCACAAGAAAACGTTATGTTGAATTAATAAATTACAGTGAGTCATAGCCTACTAACAACGATACTGTAGATATTTCAACGCCATAAGTGATATGCAGTCATGTTGGGAGTTTTTTTTTACAAATACATTAGGTAGTAAAGTAGACATGTTTGGAGTGATGTTCAACGGTGAAAAGTACTACCTTGTAGCAAATGACACGTTTGTTTGAACTTTTACCAGAATGTTTTAAACAAAACAAAGTGTATATAGGCTTTACAGAGGAAATGGTGGATTGATGATTGGTGGTTTCCAGAGCCTTATAAGTATAGGGAATCTGCTGTGAATGTTTTCATGTATCAGAGTAGTACTTGAACATTGATTAATTAGTTAATTAATTAATTAGTCGATAACACTTTAATGATGAAAAATGGAAGCAGCACTCACGCAATTTTTAAATAAGGATGGAATAATGTCAACACGGCAATTTCATTTTCACGTTTTATTTTTAACTTTATTTAAGCAGGAAATCCCATTATCTTTAAGCTACACTTTTTGTTGTAGAAAAAACAGTGCCAATCTTGAATGATTTATATTTGTTGTCTCAGTTGTAATTGTAACTAAATATTTAGCAAAATGTAATCTGACAGATACATGGCCATCTTCGGGACAGGCTCTCAACACAAACTACTTCCATAATTAAATAAAAACCTGTTATACATTTTTCAAATTAGCCTCCCACAGACGGCATTTAATTGTATACTTATCCTTATGTATCCCGCTTCCGGATTTACATGAAAGTCCACGGATGGTACTTGAGACGTTGCTTGCGACAGGATTGTACCATTTCGACATTTGTCGTTAAATACATTTAGGTTAAAGCAAACATTGGAACGAAATCATCAACAGAAATTTACATTAATAGAAATATGTATTGTTGGCTCATTCTCAGAATGCGGTAGATTATGAGCTTGTACGATTGTGCCCGAATGTCAGTGTTGGTAGAGTATTTGTCTAGCATGAGGTCGTGGAGTTGTGTGCGCTGGAATTTTGTCGTAATTAATAAAGACATAATCATTAATTAAAGATAAAACTATCCTGTCTTGAAGATAACTGATTTTATCTTGGCACATAGAAATACAAAACATATTACGCTGTTGAAATTAGCCTACCACAAGCAGCATTTAATTTGCTAGGTAAGCTAAATATCGCAAATAACCCATTCATGAACTAGTCCATCAACGATCCCTCGAAGCCTGTCCAAATGCTTTCGTTTTGATATGACCATTTCGGCAGACTGACTTCATAAGTGAATATTGACATGTCGAAGAATTTGCACGAAGTTACAGGGAGATCCGCACGGTTCCGTCGAAGTGCATGTTTGGTTGGGCAAACCTAATTGGGCATTTCTTCTGAATGCCTGCACCCACTTAATTGACATACCAATTAATTGGTATACACAATATTGCAACTGTACTTGATGGTACAACCATTCAGGTTTACAATAGGGATAAGAAGTTTAAATAAATTATTCGTCAAAAATTGAATAGAGATTAAAAGAAATAATTCCTCAAAAAAGTCAAGTAAGGGTGTCTGGTAGGGGGCGGCAGCCGAGCTTTAATGTTGTCAATATTGTGTCTGAAGTGAGTTTTATATGACCTGAATCATGTAAATACGTTTGTGGTATTTAAAACCTTTGGTTAATATGGACAGTTTATGCAGATCCCTATATCCGGTTTTTGGAAATATCCAAAGTATTGAAATTGCAAGAATTGGAAACTACTTATAAATAGTAACCGACACGATACAATATTTTGCCCCTGGATGACAACAATGCTTCCAAATTATTAGCTTCTTATTATTATCTTAAAAGCTAGTTGCTATTAAGTTAATTCTTTTAACTTACAAAGACATGATAGACTGGACACCTGTGTTAACTATATCCTCGTTGTTTGATTTCCGAACGTGGCGGCGTTTATGTTAATCATTTCTTGATAACAGAATTCATTTTTTCCATTTGCGATATCCCAAGTATGCATCATTAATTTATAGTAAGTTGAAATTAGAATTTCATACAGCAGTGCTCCTATTTGTGTACTCTGCAGGATTCGTCAAAAAAATTTGGATTGTGAAACTTTTGTGTTAGGAAATAGAGAGTGCACTATAGTTAATCCAATGGCACTAGATTCTGACCTCAATTCTCAATTTTTGTTGAAGTTCAAAATATTTTAAAAACACGTCCCGGGTATCCACCGTAAAACCCACAATTTTAAAGATAACTGCAAAATTTTTCGCATCTCTAATGCAAGGAATAAACATTCAATTCATCCAATAGGCCTCAGCACACCAAAAGTTGTCTCTGGATTGTGGCTTCCTGGAATTGTGGCTTTTTGAAAGTGCGGCTGTTTGGACGTGTGGCTTTTTGAATTGTGGCATTTGGTATTGTGGCTTATTGTAAGTGTGGCTTTTTGAAATCGTGGCTTTTTGAAAGTGTGGCTTATTGATACACCCCTTAGATATAAGATAAATGATTTTTTAGCTATATTATGATATAAATGAAAAATAAACCATCATTCTCATTATTTCATTGAGGTCATCAAAGTTTTAATTTGATGACCATTCTCTGTAATGACTTTTGGTTAATTAAAAATAAATTAAAGTATCCCAAATTATTAAACCAATACATGATTTGCACAACTAATTAAAGTGAGCAATAACGTATAAAAAATATATTGTCAATATTTCAGCGCCATAAGTTGATGCGAGGGAAAGTTTTACAAATGCATAGTTTTTGAATGCGTCAGAGTTGTAGAGGAGGTTACTGTCAACAGTTCATGTAGAGAATCACAAATTTGTTTAAACTTCTACAATTTTCTTCATCTCAATTTGCTTTATCTCTTTTCTTTGCTGTGACTGCACATTTTAAAAGCACAAAGGAGGCAATGCTTTGAAATACAAACACAAATTATCTTGTTATTAACAATGTAAAATAATTCATGACTTCATTGTTTTCTTGCCCCGTGATTGTATTCTGTGATTAGTTTCAACTTCTATACAATTTCTACTATGACTAATTCATGCGATTGCAAATTATATCTTTACATTACCCAGTTCTGGACAAATATATATCAAATTTGGTAATTAAATCCATTCATCGTAGATATTTTGAGATTCTATGAAACTGTAGCAAGCAACTTGCTAAATATATTCTTTTAGAAACTGAACGCCACAGATCTGTACTTCCAGGCTGTCGGGACGAAGTGTAGTACAGGTACGTACTACGGACGTTTTGCTGTATTACTTCTCGGAGCCGAAAGTTACATCAAATAAACACAAAAAATGAGATCGTCAAGTTCCTAATGACGTACGCTCATGTTGAAATCAAGTGGAGAGCCAGTTTATTCCTTTAAATCATGCTTCACAACACGAGAATACACTTTAATTCGCTGATGTACATACCTACGTTCTATCAATATCCTCTTGTAGTCACACGTGGAGTTCTCTAAGCTACATTTTCTGGAACGAATAAATTGTTTATTTGGGAATTGTATTAAAACTTTTTATTTTATTCTATTCTGTTAGTCATTTCAAGCACGTCAATCATACCATTGTTCGACGCCATCAAACACCACTTTGACACTTGCAACCTTTAATAGGTTAACAGATAGTTGTGAGCTACCTGGTATTTGATATGCCTGGATATATTTGTGTCAGGAACGCGGACGTCATTTATTTGGTGATGTAGAATGTTTCTGGAAAAATGTTGACAGCATTGATTTGACCCTGTGACCACGTACAAGGAAATGCGGGGTCAACACAAACTAAAATAGGTCGCGGGGTTCCAAGCTAATTGACACAATATTTAAGAAAAGACGGAAATCTTTTCGGCATCACAGTCACAAATGAATTACCTCGGTGGTTATTTTGTAGTCTTTCATAATTCACAAACATGTGTCGAAAAAGTTAAGTTAAACTTTTATTAAATTCGAGTGTTACTGTTAAATGAAACGTGGTGCATGTGTAGCTGAAACTATTTTATTGTTGGTATCTTCTTCTTAGTTTCGGAGTGGCACACAATTCATTTAACTCTATGATTTAACATTTGGCATGATTTGTAGCATACATTGCGAACATATTCTTCACACTGATGGCAAAACACAAAATATATAGAATCTTTATTCAATTCTTTTGTGGCGAATCCCATGAGATTAAACGCCACCCAATAAACTAAACGGAATATTCTAGACAAGAAGGTTACGTAATATTTTATGCAACAAGTCTCTCAATCGACCAATTTGAATTTTCATAATATTCTGTTTCTATTTACGTAATTAAAATATTTCTAAAGTAGCTGATTAGTTACAGTTATTAATTTTAATTGTCTGACTAGTATTGATCGATGAGAATATTTTAACGTCACAAAGGGATACTAGGGATTGGTGGCAATTTAAAATGTAAAAGTTGATCCGTGCAATAGCATATTGTTATAGCATTTAACATTTGAATGGTCTGAAGCAAAGGGTCCGTAATGTTGCGAGGCTTCGTAATAATGCAATAATATTAATAATTGATCGTCGGTTATATTTCTACCTTATATGGTTAAGGTGTGCCCTTTTGGATACCCAAAGTGGTCCAATTTTAATCGTACATAATATTGCATAGAATTTCGGTACTTTTGCTCCAGCTTACAGGAAAATATTATGCCGGGCAAGTCCGTATTTTTGTATTTAATTCATGGAAAATATATATATATCCGCTGTAATTCCTTTTACTAGGCTTTTTGTTCGCATAACATGGCTCTGAATTGTGAGCAGATATATTTGTATGCAGGAACGGAACTCAGTTGTCACGAAGTAGTTAAAAGCACCGTCGCGTTAGTACTTTTTCACAGTGGAACTCCCGAATCAATGTGGTTTGCGAAATGTGCAATCTTATGAAATTAAATCAAAAAGTGAAATTAAAGAAAATGGAGGCAAAATCGCCAAAAAATAATTTAATCATCTCTTAGGCACTTGCAAACAGTCCCTAAATGTTGAAGCATTGTACCAAGTTTTAGGTAGGAATGGAAATCCCTGCAAATGGAAATGTCGTCATCGTAATGAAAAGCGTTGTCGAGTGGCTTGTTTCCCACATTATATATTACCTCTAGAAGCTCAGGATGACACATTCAGCAAAAACAGATTTTTTCCTCGTTTTCAGCATCGCTGATTCCATATCTGACCACAGTTTCAGGGCACTATGGCACCATGGACAGAAAAGCCTTACTTGTAAGGTCAATCGAAGAATGTCGATTAATTTATCTTCGTAATTTATATTTTGATATAATTTTCACATTTGTGAGATAAGTATTTATTGCATGTCATATTGAATAGGGTGACACTGTTATCATGTGTAAACTAACAAGTGCCTGTAATAAATCTATAGACTGAACGTTTAGTGCAAAATCGGTTGTGCGTTGTAACAATTTCGTACGGGCTTCACATACGATCAATGACCCTATCGCATGATCTTGATTATAGCGCAACAGCGGAGCAAATTTATATTCTCAATCTCCCGTCAGCTGCAAAAATTATTTAGTTCGTGCGACTTACCAAACAGATAATGCAAAGACGGGTAAGCAGAACCTGACATTTTACAAAGTCAAAATTTACTCAATTGACTCTGGTCTGTTGCCGAGCAGTTTGACAATGGAATGGTTGGATATATTTATGAAATATAAAACAGATGTGAAGATACATTCACAGGATGAAACGGCGAACATGGTAGTAAAGGTTCCGGGATAAAAATCAGTAATTTTTGAAATAAATAAGATAGGTGTGAACAAATAATTTCCTATTTATTAGAAGTTACATTTTACATGTGTGTGCTCATGCGTTGTTCAACGTCAATAAATTTAATATCGGACAACCGTGTATTTTGTTAACCAAGAGGTGGTCGGTGACCAAGCAATTGGTTATTTGCTAAAATTTAACTTACATATGCGAAGTACCAGTGAAGGGAAGTTGCAGTGCCATAACAAATTGGGCCAAAATCGTACATTCAACATGGCCTTAAAATTCCAAAAATCTCAAAATTTGCCATTTTCCATGTAAAGTGACCTTTGGTAATTTTCACAATATCGGCAGTATAGAGTACCAGGAAGTTGACAATCGACTTTTTAAGGCAGAAAATGACATTTAACCACAACTTATATAAGAAATGTCAATTTTTATCACAACTTTGAAAAAATATCCTTAGGTTTTTGGACACTCCCAAATGGACTGTGTTAATGAGCTGTTCACCACCCATGCAGGCAGAGGGCTAGATTCATGAAACTTTGCACGCAGTATCAGCATTAGTAAGTGCATGTTTACGGAAAATATCACACCGATCCATTGAACTTAAGAAAAGTTATGCAAATTTTTAAAAAAATATCCTTCCCTTTTTGAACGTACCTTATTTGGTCATTGTATCGGAGGTTGAACAAATGATAAGACGATAACGACTGATAGAAATAAAATTTGAAGTCTCTGACTTTTGTAAATGTGAACGCCAATTATTATTATATGACTATACGACGAATGTATATTCCCCAAAGATTATATAAATTGCGTCAACTTACGTTGCAGAATGTGGGAACAACTGTTAAAATTTAAATGCAGGTCAGTCAACAATGCAATCAAGTAGTTTTGATGGTGTTCATTATCAGCGTAAACTAGCGCGTATGTTGACTCGAAAAAACTTGTTAATTTGAAAGATAACTTTCTGAAGGAGTACCACAATCCGATGCTTTAATTTGACGTCTTAAATGTCCCATTCTTGCAGCTCGGAAGATTTTTATAGAATAAGTTGTTCCATAATATGGTTGAATTTAGTTGCATGTTTGTGGCGGTGTTGCAACGGCAGGTCCGTTGTCATTAATTTTTCAAATAATTAATTTGATATATTTTATACATTAAACATAGTCGATATTCATTCACCTGTAGCCAGAACTGTTACTGGACAAGTTCATATCAAGTTAATCGCATCTTTTGCTGAATGGAAAATATATCAATTTAATTAAGGTATTTATATATTACCAATAAAAGCTTTGGATAAAAAGTACATTTCGTGCTTGATTCCATACAAATTGTATAAAACGGTAATTCCCGTCAATGATATTGTGTAGTCCATATGGTAAGGTATTTTGTCATTATCGTGCGAACTGAATTATCAACATTATCTGAACGAAAACCTCATGAATATTATTCATTGTTATTAACTACCGGAAGCATGAAATGCTTGAAAGGTAGTTATAGCGATTGATCTGTTTGTCTGTCTGTCTGTCTGTCCGTATCCACTCTAACTTCCGTTCAAGTTGACCGATTTGACTCAAATTTGGCATATAGAGATACCTTGGCCCAAGGCCACGTTCCCTATTGATTTTCAGCCATCTAGCTCATCATTGACCAGAAGGAGGGGGGTCGACGTCTTTGGGGTGGTGACAAAATTGTCAAAAAAATTTATGGTATGAATGGATAGAGGGATTCAAGACGAACATTTTTTGTCAACGCACCATGGGTCAAATCGGTGACCTGGCGGTAGGAGGGGGCCCCGAATGTATAGGGGTAAAAAACTGCATAAATCGGTGGATATGGTCAATTTGAATTTATTTGACGTAGCATAATGGTCAAATAAGCATAAAATTAGTTAGCTTGGCATGGACGATTCTTCCGGTAGTTATATATTAAAGGTTACACCTTACTAGTTTAGTAATAAATTTTCAGACGGATAGTTTCCTATTTCATTTGATTTGGGTCTGTGTTGATATTACGTGTCTATGGATTACCTTAAAATTATTTTATGTGCAGGCGTAAACCAGCAATGCGAAAATATGGAAAACAACACAGTGATTATAACGTCCATAATATTTGCACAATCATTGGAGCTGGACACCCACACAACTTATTTAGAAGCAACTTAGTTTTAATGAGGCTTGACGATTTGAGGAATTATACAAATTTAAGAAGGATTCTGATTTTGAAATTCTGTCAACATTTGCAGCAACGTGCTAGCCTAGCAATCATTCACATCCATGGTTCGCGTAGGAAAGTTTGATATCGAACCAACGCATAGAAAGCAAAAACCGCGGGAAACCCTTTCATTCATTATTTTTTTACTATCGTAAAAAACTTTTACGCTTTGAGTGTGGAGATAAGATTATATAGATTATGGGGCTGTACACCGTAGCACCTTTATTATTATTTGCACCACCCACCCACCAATCATTAATGACCTTTAACGACCATATAACGTCGGAAGTAGCAATATACACAGTACCATGTGTTTCGGCACCCACCTCTAATGTATCATAATTTATGCACGGCACCTTTAGCTCTTCGAACACAAAGAAGGACACAAAGACGACGACAGGAGGGAGCTAAAGGTGCCGTGCATAAATTATGATACATTAGAGGTGGGTGCCGAAACACATGGTACTGTGTATATTGCTACTTCCGACGTTATATGGTCGTTAAAGGTCATTAATGATTGGTGGGTGGGTGGTGCAAATAATAATAAAGGAGCTACGGTGTACAGCCCCATAATCTATATAATCTTATCTCCACACTCAAAGCGTAAAAGTTTTTTACGATAGTAAAAAAATAATGAATGAAAGGGTTTCCCGCGGTTTTTACTTTCTATGCGTTGGTTCGATATCAAACTTTTCTACGCGAACCATGTTCACATCTCAACGTCGCAAATTACAATACCCATATCGCGAAGGACAAACCAAGTCGTAGGTCGATTAACTGTCTGTTCGCTACAGTTAAATAAGTGATGGTTGAACAAGCTTAAAGTTCATGAGATAAAGCTGATGAGTTTAAGTAATAAAACTAAATTCAACTCATTTTGATTTCGGGTTCAGATAGTAACTTTAACTCACTGCTTACGTGGAAAGAAATCGCGTTTACGGAAAACAGAGGTCGGATAAGTGGACAACAAAGTAAAAGTTCATAAATGAAAGTGTAATTGCTGGAATTGTTTAAAGAAAATGTAGATTTCATAAACTGAACTATTACTTTGGCACAATTAATAGGTAATTATCAGAAACGTATATTATTTTGGGGACATTTTTAAAAACATTTAAACATGCGTATATCCGGCACATATTTCTGTTTATCCCCCACAAGATGCTGCAATTTCGAAAATATTGCATCTTGTAATTTAGTAGGCTAGATCGAGTAGTACAATGGAAAGCTTTTTTTGTTTTCACAGCTGTGCCGTGAAGGGGAGTATAGGTGATGTACGACACAAATAGTGTAGCGCCATTCGGTTGAACTATTTACGATATCGCTGGTACTTAAAATTGACGCATATATAAGCCGCATTTACAACAATGCAATGCAATAATTTCTGTGGGAATGCATTTCAAAACACATTAGTTCAACTTCTGTGGAAACAAAGCCGAAGGAGAATTTGTAGTTGCCGTTTTAATCAAAATAGTTTACTAAAGGGTACACAAACAAATATGTGGTCAAACGTTTGCAAGCTAGGGTCTAGATCGCTCCTTCTTAAATAATATGACAAGTTATGTGACGTTTTTCAAGTTATTGCATTACAAACACCATCCATTAATTATCTTTATCATCCATCGCAATTTGCTTATTTGCAAATTTATTTTGTTCTAGTGGATATGCCTCGCCAATCTATCTAACAATTTCAGATTCCGTGACCCATTTTGACAGTACGGTCGTCCATTTTACTGTATCAACTCAACTTGCTAGTCTGACTTCAAATTGAATGTAAGATTATGTGAAATTACATTCAGCTAAATAATATCCCCTTTCCACAACATTCCAATGTACAAATATCAAATTCATTCGAGCCCAGTGAAAAGGGGGAAATATGCTTTCCAGTGCACTAATTGGGACATGCTCAGTGCTGGAACAAATTTGAGCAACAAAGTACCGGCTTCAGCAGCGAACTGATTCTTTCCACATTAACAGCTTTGAGATCGTTACAGTATAAGATTATCATATAAAATTGAAATGTTTACCCAAACATTTCTCAATTCGCTAGTGCTGGGGTCACTGCGTTCAGCAATAAAATCTCTAAAAATATCAAGCGGCCTTAAACCATTATAGATAAACATTAAATGGCAAACAATTTAAATCTGCAGATTTTGCAAATAGTCGCTAGTTTTTGTTGCATGACAATAATAGAACTTGTAATGTATACTACTATTTATAAAGGGAATACGTTTTTATGTATTCATTTGGCATACATGATGGACCAGCATACTGTTCGATGAATGTATGTATCATTATGTTTTACGCTCTTCACCAAACACATTGTAAAGTGTTTTGTAGGCGCGATGACATGTACTTGGACCACTAAACGTTAAGAACTATGTTGGTAGATACGGTACTATCAAACCCAGGCGCTATATATGGTTTACTGCTTGAAATTACGCTGTTTAATAAACCTAAAATTTGCGAACATATATCCAACAACTTGGATCCGAAAACATAATATTAACAGCGCGAGTACCGATCATACCTGTCGTAACGGATTTTAGGCAGCATTGTGTATTGACATATAGCGTCGTTGAGTTCAGCATGAAAACAAAGCTTTTCATGCTTTTGATGTATATGAATCAATACTATCACAATAGTCTCCAATATAAGAGGTAGTTTACACCAAGGACTTAATATGTTACGGAATTCACATAATAGGTCAGTTAAAGCAGCGTTAATTGAACACAGCTGCATTGGTCTATATGTGGACTTCAGACTTCAGAGTAAAATGATGCATACAGATGCAATGCAGATAATCATTGAAGATAAACCCAAAAAGCAGCCTCCTCATTATGAAATTGTGAGTCAGGAATGTAATAAAATATTAAATTGCATTCACTGCTGTCTGTAATGTAACTTTGGTAATGGCAAAAGCGATAAACTTTCTACACCCTTTATTTGTATTGGAACAGTGTATTGGAAAGCGATCCAACACATTAAAACTTATTGGGTTTTGATATTTGTGTCTGTAGAAAGGAGTACGCCATTTGGCATTAAATGGCTGAGCGTTGAAGTTATCTACAACTCAGGTTTTGGTTAAACAAGGAATGAGTTGATGGCGAACATAAATTTGATTGTAGTGAAATTCTGATTTAGTTCGAACAACAGTAAATATAAATACTTTCTACAGTGCTCCGTTCTAATGTGTCGCTGGAGATTAGATTTACTTATTTAAAAAATTCTGCTGACTTGACAAATATTGTAGAAATACGGCAAAATGATGCTCCAATTTGACGTTCTTAATGTGCCGTCCCAATGGATGCGATACAATAAGATAAAAGGTGTATGGCGATTCAGGTGGACGCAGTGAAATTAGTGAAACAGGAAAGGAAATGGTATGGGAAATATTCATTATTCTTTATTCCGACAAGAAGAATGTACACCAAAGACACTTTTTATACCGTATAACTGCCCAGCTGTTGAGACTTACATACAATCATAAATACACTAATTAATCATCAACTCTTGTAACTGTAATGATCAATTGTATCGGCGATAACATTTTAATTCATCCGCGTCATCAACCTTTTTTATGTTTAGACTGTTTTCCGTAGCACCAGGTGATATTTTGTGGTCGGTAGTCAAGTACAAATACAAGCTCAAACATTGGGAATCCGTTAACGTAGCGTATTTAGTATTTTGGCACAATACGACTACCTGAATTGTCAGCAAATGATAAAAACAATTGAATGTTACGTATGTCATTTGATGTGCCATTGCACAGGTGAGGTTAACGATGGAGAGGCAAATGCCTGGCAATGACAATCGAAATTAAAATTTTGCTGCGTGGAACGTCGTTCCAGTTTACCACAGCACCTTATAGATTACATAAATTATTCTGCTCTTGAAATTCCATTAATGCTAGCGGAAACTGGCGAGCAAAAATATTCGTACTACCTGCACGCCACTAGTTCACATAGTGGTGCGGAAATATTATATTTAAGGACAGGTTAGGCGCTCCAATATGCCTGGGATGAAGTTGAAGTTTGAAGCTATGTATCAACAAATAGATTCATCATCATCATAATGTAAGATTAACGTGTTCCGTTATGTGCTTCAAATCGTTTTAATGTTCAAAATTTGTAATTACCCACTAATAAGAGGAACTAAAACTCTTTTATAAAACTCAAGACAAATTTGGTATAAAATTTAGACATATGGCTTGTCAACTATAATTCATATTAATTATTCAAGACCAACAACGGTTATTTTCATGGCTGGAAGGATTGAAAGTGCACGGGCACTGTTTAGCTGCAGGGTGCAATGATTTGAACTGTTCATCAGCACATGCAGAATACAATGTGGAAAAGTAACAATGCCAAGGCATGACATGTTTTAATATGCAACTTGTGGGAAAGCTTTCATAAACGATATTTTATGATTGCCTTAGATTCATTTTCCATAATTGCGGTATATTAAGAATAAGGGCGAAATTATAAGTATATTATGAAATGTAGAGAATTGCATGCTCACGTTATTACTTTGGGAAGCAGTTTTCCCAAGTACAAAAAATATTGAGTAAGACAGTGTGCAGAATAATTCACGACTCAATTGTATTCTCTTCATAATTTATAATCTGTGAATAGTTTGATCTTCTAAACAGCTTCCAAAAAGATTGAGTCATCTTGCGACCTATATATTTTCATCATAGATATCTTGAGAATCCATGTAACTATAACAAATATCAATCAAACAAAGTATTGTCAGCACTTGAGCGCCACCAGGGTTTATTTCAAGCCTGTTCGGATTATCTGTTAGTACAGATGAGCATGTCCGACTCCAGTTAAGTAGAAGCTTGAATGAATTGGAAGCTCACGTTTGCCAGCTGCAAATCCAAATTGTATCATTATCAAAAAATAACCACATTATCAGAAAATGGAATTACAAAGTTCCAATAGACAACTCCAAATTTATTTACTGTTGACTTAAATTGCCGACGTCTCAATGAGAAATTTCTTTAATCAACTGATTACCTCTGAAAATAAGGTTAATAATGTTTTTATCTTTTCAAACCTGTCAATCATCATTGTCAACTTTGACACTTGGATACCAGAGTAGTTCACAGATTTGGTGGTTCGGTTTAGCGGAAGTGAGGAAGTGTAAGTTGTATGCTGCTGAAATATAATTTAGGACATTTTCGTCATTAAAGTTGCATCTCGCATAAACTTGGTGATAATAAGTACGCGCGCACACAAATACAAATTCAAATTGCACGAAATAGCTTTTCCGCCGTCAGATTTCTAATATTATGCGCTTTATGCTGACTACACGTATTGCTAGTTGTTAGTTAGTAAATAGAAGTTAGTTGTCTACACGTCGAGAGTTTTAATTACAATCTACGTTCAACTGATTTTTACATAATATTGCTTGGACGATAATATTGACGTGTGTAATTGGACGGAAGCAACATATACGTAAATCATAAATATTGGATAAAGTTAACATTAGAACGAAATCAGATTTCGCTCAGTCCTATTTTATTGGTTGAGACGAATCGAAGATGATAGATTAATGAACTCATAATGTAAACTGTGATGGAATAAACAAATCAGAAATTATTTAAAGACGACCGAATATTTTGAGATAAAGAATAATTATCAATAATCATGAAAGATTTGTAGTGGCGGGATAATCCGGTCTCAACGCCACAAACTATACTTTCGGTGCTGCACGAGTATTATGTAAATAGCAGATTAGCCGAAAGCAGCTCTCCGATTACGTAGTGATGTTTTGTAATAATGACAATTAATATATATTGTCTCGGACAAAAATTGTTTTATTAAATATTGATGTAACGACAACCTCTCCCCAACCGCTTCCCTCAATAATGGAAATGTGTGACGCTTTTCAAATAGAATCCCACAGACGCCACTTAATATAGTAATTGTTCAACATGACATGAGGTGATGAATCTCGCCTAGCCACTTTGACATCTTATTTAGTCATTAACATTACTCAATTGGCTCCGTTTGCTAAACCTAGCCGCAATTATTGTACCACTTCAAGCACTATTTGTACGTTACCTTGAGCATGCCCATTTAATTTAGTAACGTACAATACATTGTCAATCGTTGAGAATGGGACGACAACTTATAATCAATGCATAGGAATAAATTGTTTTGTTGTGTACCTCTTAAAATAACTCGAAACTACTCGGTATGAGTATTCTCAAATTTTTGTCGATATACTGAAAATTGTAGTCACCTTTCTCTGTAATGAAACTTCATTAATTAAAAGTAAATTTGGTTGACACACATCCAAACTTATTTGTATTAAATTAACTAATTAAAATGTGCATTAACCGATTAAGAGATACATTATTAACATTTCAACGCCACATGTTAATATAGGCAAGTCGGGAACGCAACACTAGCATGAAGGTGGACTTGAACTTCATTTCTGAAGTATAAAGTAGTGCATACTCAAAATGTGGAACGGCCGGCTTGTTAGATATTTATTAATATTTGCAGTTTCCTGCAATTCTAACCATTTCAGTTTCATACATTACCACCCATATTCGTAAAAATTATCAGCAAACGTTTTTCTATACATACTGCCAATCCGTTACTACCTCGAGTGTTTAGTTCGCCGTCATAAAACAGATTATTTCTGCTGAGAGCGCATTTTCTAATTCAAAGGATGAAATTTTTGGATTGGGGGAGAATTAGAAGCTACTTTACACACAGTACATGTTTTTGTAGTAGTCATAGCCGCAACAACGGTCAAAAATCTGGGGGGTACACATTAGTTTGTTATCATATCATACCCGTTTCCCTATAATATAGTCATAATCATAGCCATCTTACATGCAAAAAGCTCAACAAGTCAAGAAGGAAGAAGCTGGAGCTAGTTGAATAAAAAGGCATCAAATGTGAGAAAACAAATACACGAAACATCCAAATAAACCGGTAAGAATTTGCGAGCGGAGCGAGCAGAAAATTTTTTGCAAATTACATTTTCTGAAGTCATAGATGGCCTTCAAAAACACGCAAAACGTAGAAAACTAGCGATAAAGGGATTGATTTGGCAGTTCGCCACTGGAACACGCTCCAAAAGTGTCTCAGTATACATGTGAATACATTGGTTGCCCTACATCAGCTTAAATGAATTTTTCAGTTAAATGACAATTATTCTTGTAAATTCTATATTACTTCCTGGTCGCAGTTACTGGAATACTTTGATTAATTCTTCCAAAACACCTGTTTTGAGGTCTGCGATTCTTGCTGCATGCAGTTTGTTTTAATAGGAATACACATATAAATGAAAATCTTGCGCCAGTCTGCCATATTCATATTTTTCAAAAGCAAACTTCCTAATACCGTAACATTTCCAAACGTTTTAAATTTCCATTCAGCCATTACGCTGTGTTCGCGCCATCGCTATGTTCATTAAAAATTGAATCAATTTGTAATGTTTGCAGACAATATTTAAGTCAGTAAAATTTGGATTACAAATTTTGAATCTTATTTTAGGTTCCTTAATGTGAGACTACTCGATACACTGAATTAGAGATGAAGAATTTGAAAATGCAAATGGTTTCATTTAAACAATCAAAACAAAGACACAATTTGTTTATTCGAAATTAGTGATTCTCGTGCGGAGCATGTCCATGAGACGGTACCATCATAGATGTTCACTATATGGCGACACATGTAAAAGTAACTATCTAATTTCCAAGAAAAGGGAGCAAGGCATTCCCGTGAACGTTCTCGGTACTAATGTTTGTAGGTTATGGGTTCTTATGAAGTAATGTACATGAATTAGGAGAAAATAGTCATATAATGTCTCGAACCAATACTGATTAGCTGTTTAAATTTTTAGTGGTCCATCTAGGCGGCGGTATTGAGATAAACGTCATGATAATTGACTCAATCGAAATTTCCCGATTTGTTTTCTATCCTGCGAGCATATTGTTCCGTCAAAATCATGTTTCAATGCAAATTCGCTGCACCGAATGACCGCCGGCAAGGATAACATATCCTGGTGACAATCACTTATTTCCTTTTTCAGATTTTTCATTTGGTAAAAGGTAAGAATCAATATAATGAGCAGGGTGTTGTCGCCGTTTGTTTTTCTAAAAGTAAATATGCCAGATTAAATTCAACTAGAAAATTGAACCTTGAGATCCGATGAAAACCTCTCAACCTGACCTCGGTCATAATTTATCATGAGTGCAGTTTCAGTTTGATATTTTTAGCGGTTTCCGGTCGTTAGAATCTGTAGCTTTGTTTTCTGTCCAATGATAGTTCATGTAAGAAATTTATTCTAACTTTCGGACCAGAATATGTTAACCGGGTTTCGCCTGACAAATTGATTAGTTAGACGCTTTCTTGAACTTAACCTTTAGCTCATAGAGCATTTTTAAGAGTTGATGCGAACATTTTTTGTCCAAACATTATTCATTCACACTTATTTCATTACTCATATTTCTGAGACGATTCAAACTATTACTGTCAGACCGCATGTTGATCGTGCATCAGGTTTAGAACTCCAAGCATATTCCACTAAGAACAAGTTATTGTCGGCCAACTATTTCATCCTGAAAATATTACAGTGATATATCAACCTGGAAACCAACATTTACACAACAAACTAAGAAAATTAGGAGTTGGACAACACTGCCATAGAAATTTAAATTGGTTAAAACGTACTAATAACCCAGTCTAAAAATGTTATCCTCAAGAACTCCTCAAGAACATTTTAAAGCGTTAAAAATATTCAGCAAAAATCAAGATGAAACAATGCTGAGCTACTATTCGGGTATTCGACATGCTTTGTCACTTTTTTCTGGACTTCGGACTCCAGCCACTTGGTGATGTAGAATATGTTATAAGAAACATATTTACACCATTGGTTTGACCCTGTGACCCCATGCGGAGAAATGCGGCGGCGGAAAAGTGGACGGCGTCCGAATTCCAGAAAAAATGACGAAGCATGTCGAATACCCGAATAGTAGCACATTTAAAAATATTTTCAATGCAATTAATGAACTCAACGAAATAATATTTGCACCAACTTTGTTCAGTATCAGGTATTTACATATCAGCATTTGTAGCATTGTTTACTAACACAGAAGTTATCGGACAGATCTGAATTATATACGCTATACATATCTTATTCTTATAAACTTTTCCACTTGATGTTCACCCGATCAGCAATTGTGACGCATTTTTACGCCGTAAATATGATATGATATATCATGTTTTTTTAAATTCCCCTCAGCCATACTTTAGAAGAAATGTAACGGTCCATTGTACATTATTTAAAAAAAACACCGGTCAGTAAAATCAGAAGCTGGACTGTGATTACGTACCAGTCAGAAAGTTTAAAATAATCTAGGTTTAACTCATCCAGGTAACGGAAATGCAACGTTTCTTCATTTACGTCAATGTAAACTAATACTAAATTGGACAAATGTAATACTAAGTAGTTCTACTAAATGCATATGTGATGTAGTTCAAATACATATATTAATTGTACTGGCCAAATGGCCATGGCGGCTACTCAACTACAAAACAACAAGGTTACAAACAACATTTATATAACTACAAAACAAAATGTAATTAGATTAGTAATAGTTAAGCCAATTTTCACCATCGATTCACATTGACCTCATGAAATGAATGAAGCATTTCCTTCACCCGACTGAGTTAGGTATCTATACCTAGATTACCTTCAAGATTTTAACTGGTACGTAACGTCATTTCAAAACTTGCGTCTTTACGGCTAGGCGTTTATTTCAATTTTTACATGATTTGTCCGCTTATCCAACCGCTGTACACTGTACGTTTATGTATTTAGGATTGTGTTAGTGACAGCGTGTGTAGTAATAGAAAGTGAATTGTGGATAGTATGCCTCAGAAAGCCAAGTGGATAAGCTAAAAATCTTTTAATTGCAAGTATTGGGTAATTTAAAAGATATAATGCTTACATATGTATATATTTCGGGAATAAGGAATAAGATGCATCTTTATGCCCACGACCCAATGCGGGCCCCGTTTTAATCTATATACATATCTTACTTTTCTGCGACTAAATGTAATCAAGTCATGTAAGATTTCTATGCGTAACTCCACGAATTCCTATCCAGCTCGTCCTATATCAATGATGTTCTTTTGGAACCATAATTGAATTCGCAAATTAAAAAGACAACTGTGGACGAATAGGTTTTGAAGTCAAACTAAACGCATATGGACACTTATGCTCAAGGGCCATAAGTGCACTTCAACTACTGCGAAACGTAATTTTTTACTGCTAATCTTCCGACTGCAAAATAATCCGGCAACCACAAACCGAATCCGAGCCAAGAAAAACATACTTCCAGACCATGTTGGTGCAATTGTAACAAAATACGAGAATAATTGTATGAATTTGGAAGAAGTGTGCTGAATATTCTCATATTTTAATAATAAATTCTACCAAGATTTTCCAAAAATTGTTTTCGTTTCTAGCGGGCAATAAAATATTTTGCTAGTCACCCAAATTCCAGGGGGGACAGTGTACCCCCCTGCCCCCCGGTTGTTGCGTCCATGGTAGTAGTTACAAAGCAAACTAACAATGCTAGCTTGCAATATGTACCAGTGAAGAAGAGATGCTAACACCGACAGTAGTGTAAACTATACACAATTCTTCACCGAATGTAGTAGTTACTGAGAGCATTTGTGCAAAAACAACAAACCAAGCAGGTTGAGAAAAGTTTTCCTGTTGCCACGATATGCTGAAGGATTCCGCAATCACATTGCAATTTTTGAAAGCAATGTTTAGAAGTACAAAAATAAATTATCCTGTGAATCACAGTATAGAGAAATTCATTACTTAGTCGTTTTTTGCCTGTGATTCTAATATGTGATTTGTATTTATAGCAAAGCGTATTAATTATATTTCATACAAATGCATATGTTGTTTCGGTATACATAATAGATCATTACATAAGTCTGTATTTGACCCTTCGTTTTCCAATCAATCTAAGCCATACCTATGATGCAGAGATGTTTCTGATGCCTGTAAATCATTATAACACAAAGATCATGTCATAGTTGCCCATTGGGCAAAACAATTCACCCAATGGAAACTAAAAAATATGCAATTATCTTCACGACCATGCCCAAAGCACTCATTTCTATACAAATTGCTCTTTATTCCAAAATTTGCTTCTACAAAAAGACATTCAAATCGTTTCCCAAAATACCATAATATACTAATACTAACTTCGTCATTGACATCGCACGCACGAAGGTAGCCGCAAACCTGTGCAATATAGTACGCCTCCGTTGACCAATGTTCAAACGCAGTCGCCAATATCATTCAATTGGCTTTACTTGAAATACTGTAGGCAATTGAAGTATGTGAATTTATTTATTCAATCTCAAGCACCGTATGAAATATAATGTGACCATCGCCTTTGAAACCGTACAAAACGGTGCTCCAAATAAAGTCTTCAAAAATTGTGAGACATTTAAAATATGTTTGTTTAAAACATTTTAAAATGTTTTTTAACAAAAGTGGTAGGAAGCAATGTGCATTTTCTGTGTATCTAGTCAGGCGACTTATTTTTTCGTATATAAACCGACTGGAATGGTGAATCATACCTACATCAAAACATTCAGCCTCCATTTTAGCTCTAATAATAATAATAGCGTCTTTGCCTTACAATGGATCTCATTCAATGGAAAATTACAGCATTCTTGTGCAGACGCCCGCTGGCAAACAATATTTGACATATTTATTAAGTTATAATGTAATTCAGTAACAGAAATGCTCAGCTAAGCACCTTATATATAAGAAGTACATAAGAGAAGTTAAACATTACAATTTTAAGATTGCTCAACCATTAAAGTTAAACCATGTAAAAACCATCGCAATAATCTTTCAGTGCAAACATCTGAACTGTTAAAATAAAATGCTGTTATGCTTTTTCAATTTATTTCACAAAGCATGTTCATGTAACCACAAAAAACTACATTTGAAAATTGGAAACAACATAATCATAATCAACCTACTTGTACGTACTTCAACGGGGTTCTCAATTTTTCCAGTGCAGTCGTCGATGATATTCAATGTATTCAACATCCTATCCGTAAGGTATATATAAAGTTAAAGCTAAAGTGGCACAAATTACAATTCTGTGTCTATTGAGTATATAATGTGATTAAAAGTTTGGTTCATATCCATCTACATATACCACCTTATGGTACCCTACTTATACCGAGCATTAACCTGCTTTCTTAACTTCATGCATACATTGAGATGCAAACCGAACTACGTCTATGTAAATCATATCCGACTACAAATTATCGCACAACACCAACATATATAAATTGCAAATTGTGTCCAAATAAGAGATTCCAAGCTAATTTGTCTGTAATGTTGGTACTTGAAAATGTAAAATGACATGGAATTTAATGATCAGAGGAATGGATCTATGATTCTTGTTAAATGGATGGTAGATGCATGAAAGCTGTTGGCATTTGGCAGCTGTTGTTGCCAATCTATTTATGTATCAAGTTAATTCGGTAAAAATCGATGAAATTTACAAGGTATTTAACGTTAACAAGCAGCCACAAAAAATAAATTACTAACGTTTTGTTCGTTATTTCTTAAAAGAATTGTGACTAATAGCTGATTATTATGAAACTTGCACTTCCACTTTCATGTTTCCGAGTACAAAATCAAATCATACCGTTAATTACAATGTATTTAAATTCATTACTTAACCGTTTTTTTTGCTCTGTGATTTTAATATGTGATTTGTTTCAACTTCTACACAATTGCGACCAAGATTAATTCATACGTCCTATAACAACTTGGAAAATATGTACTTCTGGAAATTAAACGCCACCAATATTTATTTCAAGCTTTCTGCGATTAAATTGGAGTACAGGTAAATATGAATAAATTGCTGATAGGCGTATTGAAGCTGAATTGATAAGGTAGTATGGAAGTTAAGCTGTATTATTACTCTAAGTGGAAAAGGACACAAAATAAGGACCAATAAATGAGCTCATCAGGTTTACAATGACGTGCGCACATGGTGAAATGAAGTTGACAGCCAGCTTATTTTTTTTCAATGATGCTTCACAACACTAGCATCCACTTCCATCCACCACTAATTTTCTGATGCACCTTCGCAGATTCTCTATTCGCTTTTACCCTCACTTGGGGGTTCTTTAAACCACATCTTTGGAGATGAGGAAAATGTTTGCATGTGACACTTATTACAACTGTTTTATTTTGTCCAATCTTGCAATAACAATAACTCGTTATTTAATTCGAATTAATTTGCAAGGTTTTGAGATGCACACACTTAGCACTTAAGGTGAGCGCAATTGAGCATGAGTTAAATTCCCGACATCAAAAAATGTCTTTAACCACCTGAGTACAGTATTCTGCTTCTTAGTCATTTCAATCACGTCTAGGGTTTCCATATCAATATCAGATATTGATAGCTTATCAATATTCTGCTCGTTTTCCTTATCAATATATTATCAATATACTGATAATATCGCAATCATGTAATACGCATAATGTACAGTGTGATGGTGTTTCAATCAGTTAATGTAAGTACCGGATCTTTAAACACTCAAATAGATCACATACATATATAGCTTTTCCAGTCATACTGTCAGGAACCGCATGCAGCAAACTGCACCATTCATTTGGGCGTCCGGACGCGTTGGAACAGCTTGGCGGATATGCTGGATAAAGTACTGCAGTATAAATATGACATCCAGAAAGCCTGATTGATGTTAAATCTGTTACCCAGTTGGACGAGTGTACTTTCAATGTGATAAGTGACATGGTGGCCTCCCTCACTCCTGTTAGAGCTGCAGTAAAATGCATTTGTCGTAGCGACACGAATCTCATCAAATGTGATGCGGCCTTGAATTTTATGCTTAAAAACCGTCAGAGCAGGACAGTGATATCAGTCGCAAACTGTGTGAGGCGTTGTTACTACGCATTGCGGAAAACCGCACATCAATGTCAGGAATTCTGAATTACCTACGCACACAAGTTTTAGTAAAAGGATGAAAGAGAGCTGGACATGAAAAAGGACGAAAAATAAGTTCGATATTTATTGTCATAAAATTCCTCTACCGAATTAATATATCCGAGTCAAGATGGTTTTCAGAAGGACGGTAGGAGGAAATATTTATGTAGTTGGGCTGAAAACAAATGACCAAAAAATATTTTTCGTATCAATATATTGATAAGATATTGATAATTTCCACTGTTGATAAGCTATTGATAAGCTTTTGATATGGAAACCCTAATCACGTCAATCATAATATTGTTCGACGCCATCAATATTTACTTTTACACATGTACGAAATTTAATAAGTAAATAGGTGCAGTACCGGAGATGAATGAAAGTAGTGAAGTTATGAATTTAGTGAAGAAATGTAATTGTTGGTAAATGCTCCTTTTCAAAGCAGCATTCAAATCAATTTCGTTGTTTTATAGTAGATCGTATTAATTATATTACATGCAAATATATATGTTGTTTTGGTGGACATAATATACCAAGACAATAAATAAGATTTGACCCTTAGTTTCGAATATTCGCTAAACGAACGACGTTGCCCTTTATAGATCCATCTACAATTCATATACTTATACAGTTTTCCCATTGACCTATTTTTATTTTAACCGGAACGATTCTACTTATTGTTAGTACTGCACATTCCTTATGCATACTCTGATGTTATCATAAAATGCGAAAAAGAATATTTTGTTTATTATACGTTAAAACTATGATGACTTTCTACGGCACGATTTCAACCATTCCTAGATTAATGTACATGTACGTATTATAAAGTAGCTGGACGTATGTTTCCATAGAATGATAAATTTAATGCGGCGTAACATACAAATTGTCAGAACGTGTAATAAATAGAGCGCTATACATGTCTTAGAGCTGCATACCAACAAAAATATTTATTATCACGGAGAAATCGCTTCATCGACTGATGTATGGTGTCGGTATATGGTTGCCTAAATTATTTACCTTGTGTTCAATGCACATAAAATCTGCGAAACCTTTAACAATTTCTAACTACAAACTAAACATTATCTGCACAATCCTCCGTTATACCTTCCATTAAGGATTTGAGGCAGAAGTACATATTGACTCATAACGTCGTTGGGTTTAGCATGTGGTCAAAACTTTATCAATGTTTGGTGTCACAATGGCTTCCATAATACAAGTAGAATATTAGACCAAAGACTTGTAAAATAAATCGACGAACTGAACGAAAATTATAGGCCAGAACTTTGTATAATATTCTTACGAAATTCGTTTCTCCATCGGCTTATTTGTATTTGTAGTATAATATTCAGTTTGTATATACGAAATGACAAATATTTCAAAAGTCCCTGACTAGTTATAACTTACAATTCTACCCTTCTTAAAACGATTGTTCAATAAGTGTATTTCAACGCCACCAAAAGCGATATTGGGGGTTGGTTGTTATTATATATGGACAGGTTATGCATTACCGTTTAAACGTTTACAACTAAAACATTAAAGATTTCAGACGAACTGTTTGGGTTGTTGGGAAGATGTAGACTGAAGGCTTTTGATTCGCTGATCTGCAATGGTCATATTATTTGCATTCTTTAAATTATGGTGTCGGGACATTAATCATTACGTGTTTGAAAATATATAAATAACGGAATCAGTGAACATGTATAAAGTAAACATTTCAACGCCGTTGTTGAACATCTCGATGCCGAGGAGTTTGGACCTGACTCAGGTGACAATGGTCGGTTCGATGTAAGTGTACAATAAATTTTGTATTGGTAAAACATTTTTGCAGATATCGTCAAATCCGGAAAGCAAGTTTAATTTTGTTGGGAAACGAAAACGCTTCGAGTTTCTAGAAATAAAATGTGTTTACCAGTAACCCATCGATTATCGATACTGTTGTTTGGTCACAAAAATGTATAAAACAAGAAATTATGGATACAAATATTTTGAAAACACGTCGTAGTAGATAGTCGGGCTTGTAGTGATGATTTGAGATTTAGATGGAGCCAATATAATCCCTATCGCATTCAACTTTAAGCGCAGTGATGATCTTTAAGATCAGAGAGTAAAAAAGAGGCGAATGTGGGAATCGAAGCACGTATATAGCTCACTCTAACAGATATCCGGTCTGTCGTGCTAACCATTACACTAACTCGTCTCAGTTCTTATCTATGCCTTAAATATCGTATTTGTGTTGCTTGGCTTGGGTGACGTAGTCGCTTTGTTTTAATCATTGTCTTAATTGAGATGCTTTCCAGAATTGTTCCTGTAATACCTACATGCTTTGCTTGATTATGATTATGACGATGATGTGTGAGCTAGGCTAGCTCACCATCACTGCGCAAACGTTCGAACTGTTAAAATAAAAGCCTCTCCCCTTTCCGCTATGTTTCAAAAATGTTAATTTTTATTGCTGAACCTCGTGAAGTATGACAATAGCAGTGTCCCTACCATATTTCAGCCAATTACGCAGATAAACGCGGAAGAAAAACTGTACCCACTGAGATTAATTGTTTTTCTCAATATACCCCGTAAAATTGTATTTTCGAAAACAATCATCTGAGAAAACCCTACCTACCTAGTTTTGCTCAAGGAACACACCTAGGGAATTAGATTTTACTTTGCTAATACTAGTTCCTTCTCAACGTATGCTGGCTTATGGAGTTACTGATGTACATATATGCATATGCAAGTTATCTCCAATGACTTCCGTCCACACATACTATGATATTGTCTGCACCAGAATCAACCTTACCTGTTGTTTTGGATTTAAAGAAGCACCGCGTATTGACACATAGCGTCGTCGAGTTCAGTATACAATCTCAGTTTGTGAACGCGCGCGGGAACTGTACCAATAGGATAAAAATGAAATTCCAGGTTACAATATCTCCTATATGTCTAAAAATCTGCTTTTCAACGAAATGACAAACGGTTTTAGACATATTGCATCATTCACGTTGAGCTAAATCAGAAAAATATCAATAATGTTCTGATAATCTAAATAAGTAACGAAAAAACTATTTGCTAATTTAATCTGCACAGAACGATCGACGCAGCGTACCTGAAGAAGTGTCTGCGAATTGATTAGGTTCATTCAAAAGCTCATTAGACTTAATTAAATAACATGGTTTCTTCAGCATCTTCTAGATTAGCTGGCATCAACTATATTCTCTGATTTCCTTCGTTTCATGTACCACAATTATGTGAAATCCCGATTCAGTGTCAAATCCTAACTAAAATGAAGTTTTAAGATTTCCAGGCTCAAGTTAGAACTTCTGGAAGCACAAAAACGAAATGATCTATCTAATCATTATTTATTTCATGTCTCACATTCAGTCTCCTATTGTGAAAAACATGTATGATAGTTTATGGTTTCAACTTCTACAAAATTTTAACAAAATCTTTTCATGGCTCAATTATAACATTTCGCATCATCGTAAATAGTTCATCACACATTTCTTGAGATTCTATTAAACGTGTGAATACGCATGTCATGTTATCGCTTGAACGTCACCAATCATTATTTTAAGGTTGTTGGAATTAAATATGAGCAGAGGTAAAAAAGTGTTGATGAATGCAGCCTGAAGTTCAAATTGCCAGTGTTCAATTATCTGTATTTTTTCAGAGCGAAAAATGATATAAAACAATCACAAGAAAATGGAAAGTTGCTAATCTTGCAAATAAAATATTCCGAATTCAATTACTTGAACTTGAATGAACGAATCTGCACGGTCTTGTAGTGCGCACATTTAGAGCTCAGAGTTTGAGCATTTGAGATAGATTTGAGTTAAATTCTCGACATGAAATTCAGAAGTCTCTTTAATAAACTATGTGCATACCATTACGCAGCAGCTTATTGCGTAAGTAACGTTTTCGAATTTCACGAACACGTCAATCATAACATTATTCGACGTCACCAAACATTACTTTGACAACTGGAGTAATCGGGTTTATAGGTTGGATTATCCTCCGTTGACTTAAGTATAGAGTATTTTCATAACAAGTCGGAAGAGGGAGGAACCGAAAGTAAAGATTTAAGGAATGATTAGTACTTTCGAATTCAGCATCAAAAGTTATGCATGAAAATGTATTTGATTGATTGGGGTAAATTGATATAACGGGGTAAATTTCGATAATATACTTCTCAAAGGGCAAGAGTTTTCTCGCAGGTAGTTTCTTCGATTTTGCTGAAAATGTGCATGGACCTTCCTTAGAAGTACCCGCAAGAGGTACTTTCGTCAGAAATTGAAATTTCTAGGATAAAATGTAATTTTTTTTAAAAACACGGTACAACAATTTTAATGTCGGCAACTCTTCCAATGTGACACTTCCAACAGTTCCAAGAAGAAATATAGGTCATTTTTCTCAACGGCGTTTAGATCCAGCAATTGAAATTTAAAAATTACAAGCAATGCAACGCAAGTACCTACAGTAAAATTTGCAATCATTGGGCGTACCTTAAAAACTGTTTTCTAGTATGTTATTTTGATTTGTGGCGACTTAGTGATGCAACATTTGATCTTTAATAATACATGTAATTATGATGTACAGTTAATCAAAATATTTTTGCAGACCTGGAATGGAAACCGCCGACAAAGCCTCTGCAGGCATGGGGACGCAAACTCGGCACGACAAAGTTGAGGACAATCCATAACCCAGTGGCAATTACACATGTTCCATGATGGTGCGTGAAGAGTTGCTATGTACGCCGTGAAACTTGAACCTCAAAAACCTGAAAGATATATCTTACCTAATATACATGTTGGCTTTCGATTGTAATTTGGATGGTGAACGACTGACCACTTGAATAGGAAATTAGGTGGAACCATTTATATGTAACTAGGGAAGGATTGAGCCGACTAATAAATTAGAATTATACTTGACCGTTATACTAGATTATAAAGCTCAGTGTAATGATCTCCATCGATATAAAAAAAAGTTCTCCCCCGCATACCACAATGAACATTGAATATACCTTATCTAGACCTCCTGTATTCATTTATGAAATACAATGTTTTGACTCCATGATGACCCACGTCGAAGACGACACCCTATACATTACACATGATTTTTAATAAACATGTGATATTCATTTATTTTGTTTGACAATACGCAAGTCCGAACAACCAAAAACCCGTTTCAATGAAGAAAAGGCTGATGCGTATGTGTTGCTTTAGCGTCGTGTATAGAAGCGAGTACGTAGTCGTTTTTTGTGAAAATTTGACGACTTTAAGCGCCTCTCATTCACGCACAAGTCAACGTACACCATTCTACTTTTCATCATATTTAGTCTTATTGTTTAGGCATCCGTCCCACTAATGATCAGGAACGCAATTGCATTTTGTGAAGAATGGTGGGGTCGTTTGTTTCAAACTTTTAAAATCGCATTTTCACAACATTGACCGAATTGGATGTGCTCCTGTCGAGACGAATTTTTAATTTCTCCACCGAAAACCATTCTGGGTTGTTCAGAAATAAGTTGCAAATACGATGGTGAAGATATGCAATGCCTCAAGCCGGTATTTTCACTGTGGCCATTAAGAAATGTAACATAGTAAATTTCCGGGAAGTTGGGACTTACCATCCGCCCAACAATTATGCCTCGTCTTGAGACTTATTTTTGCTTCAAGTTTCTTTGGTTTGGCCAAATGTTGAGCACGTTAGGGTAGCTTCCTAATTGTAAATTGGATTTTGATAGACCGCCGTTCGGGTACTGAAATCTACGAAAGATGATCTTCCGTGTTTCAGAACACCATCGTATCCCAATACAATCAACATTTTGCCAAGGTTCTAGTCATTTTAACTACAAGGTGTCCGCTGTCTCTCTAAGTCGCCACAAATCAAAATAGCATACTAGAAAACAGTTTTTAAGGTACGCCAAATGAATGCAAATTTTACTGTAGGTACTTGTGTTGCATTGCTTGTAATTTTTAAATTTCAATTGCTGGATCTAAACGCCGTTGAGAAAAATGACCTATATTTCTTCTTGCAACTGTTGGAAGTGTCACATTGGAAGAGTTGACGACATTAAAATTGTTGTACCGTGTTTTAAAAAAAATTACATTTTACCCTAGAAATTTCAATTTCTGACGAAAGTACCTCTTGCGGGCACTTCTAAGGAAGGTCCATGCACATTTTCAGCAAAATCGAAGAAACTACCTGCGAGAAAACTCTTGCCCTTTGAGAAGTATATTATCGAAATTTATCCCGTTATATCAATTTACCCCAATCAATCAAATACATTTTCATGCATAACTTTTGATGCTGAATTCGAAAGTACTAATCATTCCTTAAATCTTTACTTTCGGTTCCTCCCTCTTCCGACTTGTTATGAAAATCCTCTATAGTGATGGGTTTGTTGAAGTAGTCGAATTGAAAGAGGTATTGTTCATTTATATCGTTGAAAACATTTCATTATTAATAGTGCGTACAAATAGCGCAATGAATCGTAATTGAATTGATGGCATCCAAATAATTAAGTTGATATTATATGCATACCACGCGAAACGTAAATACATTACTAACAATTCAAACTCTTGTAGTTTGTTAGTCAAGAAGAGGTACTCAAACGGAATGTAGTACAAACGCTTTATTTCTCAAGTAATGTTAAAATTCACAGCATTCACATTGGTAGAAATGACATGCCATAGATCAGGTAAATCAATAATGTAAACACGTAATGTAAACTTGGCAAATTTCGATATAAATTTGCAAAGTTAACACAAGGCAAACAATGAATCGTTTTGCCCTGTTCTTCCGCTTTGATGAATTAATTAAAGTTGTAAGACGTTTGAAGAAACTAAAGTCATTAATACCATTTAAGCTCGTCGCGTATATAATCTTCATCCAAACCTATCCCTTTGTTTCTGTATCTATCAATAAACACTGTAATTTATTTTCAGGAAAGTTTGGCCCCGCTAAGAATTCAATGTCGACAGTGACAAGTTCAAATGCTCGGGAAAAACGGTGCTGGCATATGTATGATTCCAAACTAATTGTTTTTTACTTCTACAACAAGTAAATATGTCACCAATGCTATCTGAGATCAAACTAATGCGACCGTGAAGCCATATTATGGATATTGGCGTACATGTTCTCCATAATATACACAAGTATAAATACTTCTATAAGGCAATTCATCAATTGATGTTCAGGAAATATTTTTTGGATTCAGCGGATGGAATATATCTAATTGAGGAATTTAGAAGAAATGTATGTCTTATATCATTGAACCAGACGTGTTAATACGATGAAAACAAACAACATATCACGCACACCAGAGGCAGCGAAACACGACATTTTCTGAGAATATGTGAAGCAAAAACTGGCACAGTTGGTCAAAATGCATGAAAAAGTGGTCACGGCAGATCCGCTCTACAGCGAAGAGTAATGTAGATAGCAGCCCAAGCGTTCTTGCATTGGAATCAGCATGAAAAAATCTAAGTAGTACTTACTACTTAGATTTTTTCATACTGATTCCAAATCAGGAAAGTGTAGGCCGCTATCACCATTACTGTACGCTGTAGAGCGGATCTACCGTGACCACTTTTTCCAGACATATTGACCGACTGTGGTCGTAAATGATGGGTCAGAGGTCAATCCAAGTGATCCACGAGTTTCCACGTCTGTATACTTCCTTGCTAGGCGGAAGGAGAATTGTTTCCATTATGCTCAGATATGACCTTCCGGTTTTGTAAATACCTGCTCAATAGTCCATACATTGGAGTTCATTGTGAGATGTTCTGATTTTGCTGAAGCCATAATTACAGATTTACTCTAGGTTTGGTGGAGTCGTGCATTATCTACGAACAATCAACGCAAACTATGTTTTCATAATCACAATTTGGTTGAACGTTTATGTAATCATGAATCGACGAGCCATTTGGCTATTATGTGACACTAATTGACCAACATACGTATGCGCAAACTTTTCGCATCTCAATGAGGTGATCTTGGGTCATGCACGTTTGCCAGTTTTTCTCAATTTTCAATTCGTCCGCGTTTACTGTGTCCGCCGAAATTTAAGAATTTTCGCCTTCTCATTTCCTGATTGTATGTTGCCAAATTTATTACCATTTCATTTAAGTAGGACAAAAGAGGCAAGTAAATCTTCGGCGTAAATGACCACAAGAACTTATTTGCTATCCTCCTTAGTCATCTATTCATATAGATCCAGATATAAATAATTATTCCATTTCAAATGCATATGGATATTACTGCAGGATTTTCGCTTTTCAAAATTCTGCAAATACGTATCTCCGAAGGGAGATGCAGTTGTGGAATTGTCAATCAACAGCATACTGCTTAATACTACAATGTGAGCTATAATAAATAAACAAGGGCGTAAAGTTTTCATAATCAGCTTCAAATGAGATTGAGTTTCTACTATTTACGTATTAACTGTTCCGAAATATATTGGATCAAAATATGAAGTTATCTTCACGGATCCATCTCAGCGAATATGATATGTCTCATCAAACTGACTTTTTTTCTTATTTCCGCTTATATTTAACCGATATCGCTGCTCAGCTCAAACTCGGTTTCCTGCGAGCTCAATATTCGCATGAACATTACTTTCCGCAAAACGCAAAATCAATTTTAATGCAGTTCTGCAACTCTGTTTAATCCGCTTATTTAACTTTACACCGCAACTTCGACTAATCCACGAGTAGCTCATCAACGACCTACTTTAAGATATCGTTTCAACGAAATGAAAATGTAAACTTGTGGCGTTGAAGCAAAATTGGTATCATTTCTATGATTAAATTTATCAACATACCAACTTATGCAGATACATAATTTCGTATATTCCGTTATTGGAACCACCTTACCTGCCAGCCGCATTAAGTGCCAAACGTCAAAACAATAATTCTCGACAACGGCAAATAATATTGTAGTTGAAATCCCTAAACGTTGCAAATTTAAAGCGTTGTGCAGTTGTATGAACAAAGTATGTGAATGATTTCTCTTCGTTTGCACCTAGAGACTTTATCTAGTTATCTAGGAAATGTTGAAAATAAAATTGCGCTTTCGGAAAGCTAGTTTGCAATGGATTATAGATTTCTATTTCTCTAAAGTGAAGCAGTTTGTGCTGAGAGATTGTCATCGGGATGATCACATCTTTGTAGTAAAATGTTGTAAGCTCAAAAAACAAAATCGCGTTCTATTTCACCGTAGAAGGAAGATTACTGTCAACCTTATGTCCACTTAATATTCATTTAACATGAAAATTATAATAGGTGGCGCTTATATCCGAATATGACATTGGTCCGACATGCAACATTACTAAATGGTATATGCCGAGCTTGGCGTTTCAGTGAGGCTTCCCTCAAATTTGGGGCGGGAGTATTCAATGACGCTTGCGACTGGGGCAGTACGACCATCGGAATGGTTCAGCTGTAAGTATAGATTCAATTGAAAGCGCTAAAATTCATTACGTCTATGAATCACCTAAACCCTGCTTTATTTGAAGTGTCCGAGCTCCAACAAAGAAACCATTCCCGGATGATCATGATACATATATGTATATTGAGCGGGGGAAATAATCAGTTCAAATGGTACCTTTCTCCTTGAAGCAACAAGGCAATCAGAGATATTGCAAGGTACATACATATAACAGTATTTACTGTCACTACTCAAATGCCGTAAAAAGTTTTGATGTTGGTTTTGGCATCCGCAAGATTCCGTGTAAGTACACGATCAAAATTTGTAACTTTGCACGATTTGCAGAAAATCTACTTAATCCTTCAGTCACTTTTTTAATAAAAAATATTTAGTTTAAAACAATACGCTTATCTTTGTTACATGTTGTTACGCATTTATTACACGAACTACATACCTTCACTGTAATTGTTACTTACCAGCGCATTTTAAAAATAGGTCGAGAATAAGATGTTTACACGTTTTGAACACTCGTCAAGTTAACTTATGATAATGCGATAAATATACATGCAACGAAAAGTATTTGCGGGCCACAATTATCTTTTCTTTCTTGAAATGATAAGCATATACATACTTGTGCATATGAAATCATGTAGCTAAACACTAAAGCAATTCCCCGAGTCCATCCCCAAATAAGATGTTTTCTAATGAGTGATAATATTTCCCAAACAAGCCACATATGATTTTCCTATCAATTCCATTTTTTCCACATTTGTATTTTATGAGAGATACTACATAACATGACGAAAATGTTTTTATAGAAAACTTTTCAACGATATTTGAGAACGAAAACCTTTGTCAATCTGTTACTTTCATAAATCAGATTACGGTACTTCAGACAGTATCGAATAATCAAACATGACTGCCAATTTACGATCCAGGAGTCAAAGTAATGTGTCATGACGTCGTAGAACGTTACGATATACGTGCTTAAAAGTCGAAAGCGTTACAGAATAAACTGCTGTGCAGTGCTATTCACACAGTTGATTAAAGAAATTTATTGATTTTCATGTCGAGAATTTAACGCAATATTTATCAATCTCTTTTATATAAACTGCAAGTGCTGAAAGTGGACATTACAAGACATATTCTTTCAAGTACTTAAATTCACAATGTTGTATTGGTACGATTGTCCGTTTTTAATTTTCTGGCGATTTTTCGATGAATTTCACTCAGAATAATAATAAACTTCATAACATCGTTTCAGTTTTAGCTCCAACCAGCAACAGATCAAGCAGTTATGGGACAACATACCTCTACACATGTTTTAATTCCACCAAGCTGAAAATAATGATTGGTGACGTCCAAGTAATAACATGACATTTTTCGCAATTGGGACTTGATTAATTTTTAATAGAATCTCAAGAAATCTATGACGAATTAATTTCGATCGTGCGAAAGATATCACATGGAATAGAAAACTTCAAATTACAACCTTATGATAATGCCCATTATATATGAAATGTATTTGTCCGTCCGGAATTTAAAATGCAACAAAAATGTTGCCAAATTTTTAATTTAAGAGGAAACAACAAAATTTATGGTCGTGGGAATGAGTTTGATTTTATTAAATACCAGAAGCATGAGATGCTTATAAAGGTAGTCATCGATATTGATCTGTTTGTGAGTCTGTGTGAACGTAAATCTGTACACACAAGAACATTCCTTCTCCATTTTATTAGTGAAGGTAGATTGTTTAAAAGGGTGAACATTAAATTATCGACTACATCAGAATATGCTTTGCGAAACCATCGCAAATCTGCAACTACAGCTGTTACAAAGAAGCATCTCTTCCAAGCCAAGTTCTCCCATCCATATTAATCGTACATATAGCATTTCTAGAATATTTGTCTTTTAAACCAGCCTTATTTTTTAGACAGAAATGGACACGCTCTTTACTCTTTACAGATAAAATGCTAACGGATGACAGTCAAAACTACTTTTTTCGATTCTGCTGGAACTACTGTTGGAGGAGTGCATCAAAAGCCACAACTCTGAAAATCAAGGAAATTGTTATTAGAAATACTTAATTAGGTTAGGTTAAGATAGGAAAGAACACAGTTAATGTATTAGTTGTTTTGATTGTAGCTCTTTGATACCAGTCTTGCATGATTCTATAAATATTACTTTTAAGTTCTGCGACAAACTAAACCGTGGCGTATGGAATCTTGACTTAACATAATTACACACTGAAGCCATATAAAGGAAATTGGCGTGTACATGTTCTCTGTAGACACCTGAATGAGAAAGTCAATAAGACAATTCATCGCATCACAAAAATAGATACACTTGTTTACCTGGATAATATGCGTGCGGCGAACCGTCAACATTGGTTTATTTTGTTGCTACTTGAACTACTGTTGAATTCCTAAGTAATTATTTTTAAGATCTACAAATAACGTCCAGCTGAACAGTTATATCTTAGGTATATGTAATTCTAGCGTGAAGCCATATTATGAAAAATGGCCTGCATGATACATCTATAGATCGAAGTATCAAACATTCAATTTGAGTTTTCATTCAAATGTGCCATACGCCGACCTAATGAGCAACTTTTTGCAACTGTGACCCCCCTTTGACATCAATGTCGCAGAATCTTTAGCTTTTATGTCGGATTCGTAGCACCTTATGAGAGACTGCGACACGCCAAGTTACAGGTTTCAGAGAGCTTTCTGGACCACGTGGTGACGGTCACCTTAAAACAGCCAAAAATCGACGACTATTTGGAAATAATCCCATATAGCTCAAAAACCGTTTAAGCTAACGTGCTGCCATTTTGCACGTAAGTGCACAATTAGATGGCCTACATTACCACATAGAATACGTGGTTGATGTGATAAGTTTATAACTTTTGAAATATAAATTACCGAATTTTATGGTACTGGGTAGTACAATGTTGTGTCATTATTATCAGAAATATTGGAGCGTATTCAACCAGAGTTCGTGTTCCAAAATCAACATGTATTTCTCTATAATATGCAAAAAACCGCATGTAAATTGCACGTTTTCTGTGGACGTAATCGAAAAAAGTATTTCTTGAAGATTTATTTTTCGTCGTTTTTTAAAATTCAAACTGGCACCACTTTTGTATAAGCTGGGCGTGGGTAGTGTTTAATAGCATTTTAAAATGCCTGACGAACGGGTTAGCCAACCGTATCTGATCCGTTAACATTGGTGATCCGGTTAGTGAATTACAGTAGTTTAAAATTTGGACAGGTTCAGAACGAAAAGCGCCCCCATAAACTTCAAAGCTCCATAAGTAATGCATAGGTGCAAAAATGAAAAATCTGAAAATACCCATTCTAGAAAAACTCCTAAGCTTTCAAATGACACCTCATTCATTGGAATCGGTTGAGACCATTACGTGGCGCAGCATTGCCAATATGAGCAGTTTGACCAAAATCGATATGCCCGAAAATGCAAATTTTGGGAAAATTGTATCAAATGATACATATGACCTAGTTTTGCAATGCCTTGTACAGAGAAGACGCGATTACGGCCGGAGGAAGTGCCCTGATGCTAATCGGTGTCCGTATCGCCTTCCATACAATCAGTTACGACATAATTCTAAATTTCATTACCATTAACCTAAGGCTCCCTGCTAACACCGCATTTCACATCATGGGAACCAATTTGGTCAGAGATTTGCATTTTCGGGCATATCGATTTTGGTCAAACTGCTCATATTGGCAATGCTGCGCCACGTAATGGTCTCAACCGATTCCAATGAATGAGGTGTCATTTGAAAGCTTAGGAGTTTTTCTAGAATGGGTATTTTCAGATTTTTCATTTTTGCACCTATGCATTACTTATGGAGCTTTGAAGTTTATGGGGGCGCTTTTCGTTCTGAACCTGTCCAAATTTTAAACTACTGTAATTCACTAACCGGATCACCAATGTTAACGGATCAGATACGGTTGGCTAACCCGTTCGTCAGGCATTTTAAAATGCTATTAAACACTACCCACGCCCAGCTTATACAAAAGTGGTGCCAGTTTGAATTTTAAAAAACGACGAAAAATAAATCTTCAAGAAATACTTTTTTCGATTACGTCCACAGAAAACGTGCAATTTACATGCGGTTTTTTGCATATTATAGAGAAATACATGTTGATTTTGGAACACGAACTCTGGTTGAATACGCTCCAATATTTCTGATAATAATGACACAACATTGTACTACCCAGTACCATAAAATTCGGTAATTTATATTTCAAAAGTTATAAACTTATCACATCAACCACGTATTCTATGTGGTAATGTAGGCCATCTAATTGTGCACTTACGTGCAAAATGGCAGCACGTTAGCTTAAACGGTTTTTGAGCTATATGGGATTATTTCCAAATAGTCGTCGATTTTTGGCTGTTTTAAGGTGACCGTCACCACGTGGTCCAGAAAGCTCTCTGAAACCTGTAACTTGGCGTGTCGCAGTCTCTCATAAGGTGCTACGAATCCGACATAAAAGCTAAAGATTCTGCGACATTGATGTCAAAGGGGGGTCACAGTTGCAAAAAGTTGCTCAATACAAATAAATGAAATAAGAAGTTGAGCCAATATTGTCGTGACCGAAGAATCCAAGAGAATTCCTCACTTGTTGTTGATATAATATTTTTGGATGAAATTGACAGAATACATTAATTTGTTGGATTAGACGAAATGTATAACTTATCTTCTCGAATTTTGAAAGCGTTAAAGCAAACTGCGTATTCTCAACACTAGAGAAAGTGAAATATGCTATTCTCTGACATGATATGAGAAGCAAACAATCGTAGGATTTCATGAATCGAATGGCTAGTAAATATCAGAAATCTTTTATAGTTTGTTGGGCTCCCATTTTACCACCACTTTACAGATCCAATCAATTTCTTTTGCGTGAGTTTCCTGTACGTCGAATAAGTTTCACACATATTCTGAAGCGCATAGCGGCCTCTGGAGAGAAATTTGGACATCGATGTGCGATCCATGAAATTGCATTTTTTCGTATATTTATGTGTTAGTAAATTAATCCCCGTCATCATTATTGTCCCGACTTTGGCAGGAACACCAATGCAAGATTCGATTCTTGGTGATCTCTGCTTTCGTTCGAGCCGTCATTATAGGTTTTGACGACGAATTTGAGAGTAAAAGGATGTCTGAATAAAGTATGCGAATAATATGTCTGATCCAACTGACTTTTTAACGTTCAATTGTCTTAGCTGATGTCTCAGCTAACAGTAATCCTGGTTTCCTGCCAGCTCAACATTCAATCAACATTAATTTCCGCAAAACGTACAAAAAATTGAGTATTGTAACCTTTCATGCCAACTTTGACTAACCAATTAAAAACTATCCCGTCACCTACCTTAAATATTGCCACACCAGTATTAAGATATCACCTGATGGCGTTGAAGCTAAAGTGTGTAGCATTTCAACGATTAAAGACAGAGTCGGATTTTCCTTTCCCCAAGCTAACGCCAGCATTTATACATGTTCCAGCACGAAGTACGCGAAGCAAACTACGTTTATTTTCCCACGACTATAAAATATTTGTTCAGCATCCAAAGAAGTTGTGCATAAGATTCTTTTTGATTCCGAACAAAAGAAACAAGTTTTACTGAATTAAATGTTTTCAATTTCTTATATTGACGTGAAGGCGGGCATGCTTGGCGGAATTCACAGCTTGCAATTTGACGTAATTTTTTTTGGACTAAACGGAAGGAATATATGTTGTTGGGATTATACAAAATGTACGACTTATTTCAATGAACCATACGTGTTAAGGGGATGAAAACAAACAATTTGTCATCCACACTAGGGGCAGCGAAATATGGTGGTTTCGGAACAAGTACAAAGTTATCAAATTACACAAATTTGAGTGTACACTACTTAAAACGGGAAAAATAATAGTATCGACTACATCAGAATGTTTTGCGACACCACCACAAATCTGAAACTTCTACCATTACATTCTGGTTTTTTGAGATATAAAGTGACACGCTATTTTACGTAGAGATAATATGCTAACGGATTACCGTCAGACTTGGTTTATTGTGTTGCTACTTGAACTACTGTTGAGTTCTAAACGAGTAACCAATAAAACTATAAAATCTAGAGTTGGCGTAATTCAACTGTGAAGCAATGTTTTGCAAATCGGCGTACATGTTCAGGTATCACAAATTCAGTAAGTCAATTAATTTGAGTCGTCATCAAACTATGCCATATACCGACCCAAGTTTTGGACTTAACGGATGGAATATATCTACTTGTGGGATTAGACGGAATGTATGTCTTATATCATTGAACCGGACGTGTTAATGGGGTGAAAGCAAACATCTTATCTCCCACACCAGAGGCAGCGAAACACGACATTTTCCGATATGATATTCGAAGCAAAAACTGCAGGATTTCATGACCCTGATTTTGTTCAGGCCATAATTATAGGATTACACTAGGTTTGGTGGAGCAGTGCATTTTGTACGCACAACGAATGCCAACTATGTTGTCATAATCGCAATTTGGGTTAACTTTTAAGTAATCATTTTTCGGCTAGCCACGTGGCTACAAATTGACAAATAAGTGCACACCATTTCAAAGGGGTGATTATTGTGTCAAGCAGGTTTGAAAATTGTGTTCAAATTACAATTCGTCCGTGCATTAGATTTACTGTTTTTACCAATATTTAAAATTTTCGGCTAATATGCAGCCAAATTTACTACCATTGCATTTAAGTAAGGTAAAATAGGGAAATAAATTACCAGCGTAAATGACCACAAAAAATTAATTAGCTATCCTCCTTTTGTCATCTTTTCTTATTAATGCAGCTATAAATAATTATGCGTAGGAAATAACTGGGGCATTTCGCATTGCTAAATTCTACAAATATCTCCCAGGGAAGTTAAATAAATATAAAGGCATACAATTTTTATAATCTACGATTTCAAGTGAGATTGCTTTTCTACAAATTACGAATTAATTGTTCCCGAATTCATTGGTTCACAATACGAAGTTATATTCATGCATCCACCTCAGCGAATAAATATATCTGATCAAACTGAATTTGTTTCTAATATCCACTTGCTCCTAATCAATATCGCTGCTCACCCCAAACTGGGTTTCCGAACAGTTCAACATTGAAATGAACATTACTTTCCGAAACCGTAATGCCAAATAAATTTGACTCTTGTCCTGTAGCTCACACCTTTTATAATCTGATACTTAAACTTTACACTACAACCTCTTCTAAACTACGATAGAAATCCATCAATAATCTACGTTAAGACATTGCTTCAACGGGATGAAGATGTCAGCTTGTGGTGTTGGAGCAAAACTTGTAGCATTTCAGTGATTAAATTTATCAAATAGACAACTTCAGAAAATACATAATTTAATACGTTTACTGAATGGAACCACTGTACCAACCAGTCACATTAAGTCAAGCTATTTTTAAATATGATCTGTGTAGCAAAAATTGCAGCATTTCGTGAATCAAATATCACAAAAATTGAATAGATTTTGTCAGGCTATGATTTTACTACCACTTGGGAGCTACTATTCGAGTAATCAGCAGGCTCCGTCAAAAAATTTTCAATTCAGGGTTTATTCAAATTCCTTGAAATTTGCGGGGGGGGGCAATTATTTTTTTGTTCCAGAAATCAGAAGCAAAGAATCTCTTACTTACGTAAATGAAAACACGTTGCTAATAACTGATGCAATTCCGCAACGTCATTCCCAAATAAGCTGGTTTCTGATGACTGATGACTTTTCGCAATAATACCGCATATTACGGTCCTCCCATCGCCTATGTGTGAAGAAGTGAATTTTTGTCCTTTTATGGCGGGCTATAATAAGTAGTTTAGAATGGTTACGTTTTCGCGTAGTGTGGATATAATATCAACTTATTGATTTTGAGACTAAATTCAATTATGATTCAATGTTTTATTTGTACGTAACTAATACGAGATGTTAGTTAATATGACGAAAATGTTTTCAACAATATTTGAAGGACACACTTTGTCAATTGCATTGCTTGGACAATTTCGTCATTCTACTTATCGCCATGTCTATCATTGTATCTGCGTACCAAATGACATTCCAGGTGTCATGGTAATGTTTAGTGACGTCGTGCAATGTGATGATTTACGTGGTTGAAATTCGAAAGCGTTACACATTAAACTTCGGTGAAGTTGTACGCAAACAGTTGATTAAGGAACTTTCTGAATTTCATGTCAAGCATTATCATTTAACTCAATTTCAATGTCTCTTGCACAAATTATAAGTGCTGATTGTGTGCATTACAGGACAGTGCATATTCGTTGAGGTACTTAAATTCGGGGTGTTTTATTGACAAGACAAGCCATTTTCCATTTTCTTGGGGCATTCAACGCTGACATTGATAAAACAGATATGAGGGTTCTGGTAATTTCAATTGTTATAACAAGTTCAATGAATAATATTGACGACTCCGTTGTCAAAATTGAGAACCGAATTCAAAAACGTGTTCTAAGTTACTTCGGACTGAGGCGTGATAGCGTGCTTTCAAAGCTGGTGGTAATAAGATTAAGTCCAGTAAATACACGATATTCGGGTTGTGAAATGTTAAGTTCAAAAATATTGTAGAGCGCTATGTTAGCAGTCTAACATATTGTGATGGTAAACATTACGGTAGCGATATCTCTTTGAATATCAACACCCGACTAGATTATATTTCGCTGTAATTTGCTTGAAGACATTCTCAATTTGTTCACGTATTGCCGGCTGACTTTTTTTTGGAATCAGTGGAACCACAGTTTATAATGCGGGTAAGGTATATATTTGCAACGGGGTAGTCCAATTATGATTATAAAGCAACTCTGAATAGGCAAACCATAGAGTTATAGATAGAGATGGAACCATAGGCAGGGGTATAGATTTTAAATTTCTCAACTTGGCACTAAATACCAAAATAAAGGATTTGAAGAACTTTAATCGAAGCAAATCAGTGATTTCCATCCCACGAATCACCGCTAAAGGAGCTCCAAATTCAGTTTGCATTGTCAATTGGACATGGACAAATCAATATTAACTAACGTCTTTTTCCGATCCAAACTCTTTCCATGAGCAACCACTAACTTCTCTGCTCGCAAAAGGTGGTTTATACTTATCTGCCATTATCAAAAATCCACTGCTTGATTGTATTACCTTGTGGCGTGAAAATACCAAAAATGTATCTTGACAGGCTTCGTCAAAAATTTAAATGCTTGACATCCGTATCGGCGTAGACAGGGCCTATCCGTGCCCTGTTGAGCTAGTTATTTTAGGGCCACGTAACGTTTTATACCAGAAATTAATTGTCAAATCGTCAAGCACTACAATCATTAATTCTTATTTTTTCGACACTTTTGACTAACAAAGTCGTTAATTACTACATCGAAATTGAAAAATAATTGAGACTCATAATTGAGAATCATACAATCATAATTGAGAAATACTTTCTTAGTTTTACTTTTAGCATGATATGCTTCTTGACTTCATTTCCACAAATTGCAATAAACTCGTTTTGAGTTCCCGGACTCAAATAGCTAACCGACCCCTTTCTAAGGTTCTCAACATGCTCTGCCAGTGGAACGTAATACTTTCCTAGAAGTTTAATTAGGCTCCGGAAGTTTCCACAGTTGTCATCATGTATGTTGTGACTGGAACACTGAAATGCCAGATTGTTTTGGGATGAAAACAGAACTAAAACTGCAGAATCCCACGGAGGACCTGCTTCCACCATTTCTCACCATCATGTGTATTGCTCAGAACCGACACGAATGAAGTAGGATCGTTCTGATTCTTCTGTAAAGGTTCCAACTTCTTACGTTCCCGAGATGAGATATACTCTCCTTATGAATGGTCACTCCTCGATTGGAGTTAGCATAAGCTTTAAAACCGGTTCTTGCAGGTCCGCACAACGACAACTGGTATTCAACACAAAACGACTGCTACATTCACCTCGGAACTCACCCAGATGGTGCCACTAAAACTGGCACCGCTCACTACCAGAGAGAAACGGGAGTTTGTTGAAGCACTAAAAGGATGCGGGGAGTCCGATTTTTTAATTGTAAGTGTGCAACATTTTTAGTTTATATTTTGATTGCGTATACATTATTAATATTTGTTTGTTTTCCCTATAGAACAATAGCATAACTTTTTTGCCGATCCTTCTTCACGGAGGATCGGTGAAGCTCTCTTTTTCCTGAAGCGACGAACAGTAGACACCAGTAATCAAAAGGAAAAAAATATTCATACTTCGCGTCATCCAATTAAGAGAGGAACCAGGGCCTGGTTACCAGGCTCAACAGAGAACCCTACTGCGCAATGTATCATAAAATTTCCTTCGAGTGAGTTGAACCAGTTCTATGAGCACACCTTGATGCCGCTCCATAAGCGCCTGACAGCTAACCCTGAAGACATAGTCATGATTGAGTATTCATGGTTATATGGAGGAGTCATTTTCATTTTGAAACAACATCAAAAAGTATAATTTTTGCTAATTCCTGTTTTTATTTATTTCAGTTAAAATCCTTCTACTGTAGGAATGACCCAAAGATGTCAGTTCGAGTATGGTAACTGCTTCCCCCTATCCCAGTTAAAAACTTCGAGCAGTCAACAGTTAACTGGAGGGGCCCTCAGATGACGATTCCTTGTTTTTAGGCCTGATCAACTTGTGCAGAGAAGAAGAGGATTAGCTCAGAATAGAGGATGAGTACGCAAAACAACAGCCTTCAGCAACAACAGGAAAATTCAAGAGAATCAACGGACCACTTATAAAATACAAATTAAATACAAAAAATGAAAAATCCAAAAAATGTATAGTATAGAGCTTTGAGCCGCTTGCGCATATGTATATGTGATGGCCATAACAGTTGTATGCAAAAAATGCACACAAAAATCAAACCATTTAATTGAAAAACTATAAAAATTATAGCCAACATGTTTAGGCGCCGCACCAGGGCCCGATCCGGCTGGAGCAAATGCGACTAATTGGTTCAGTTGGTGTAGGTGAGGTGGGGTTTTTCCCGGCACATCTAGCCGGTGAGGTGCGGTGTATGATTGAATAAGGAGACGGTCCCAATCAAAATTAAGGTGCATTTCCTTTTTTATTTTCATCCTCATCACACTGTATCACATCACATAATAAGCGTCTCCACACACGCTTGTTATGCATGGTCAAAAACAAAAGACTTATTCTTGCTCACACGCCCATACCAGCCATTTGTTTTTTTTGCATCTCGTCATCATAATTGTATTTCATATACAACTCGCAATTGTCAATACAATGGTCAAACAATGTGTTCAGAAAAATAAACTTTCAAAAATGTCACTGACGTCATGTCGGTAGCAAAGTCACAGTCACACTGCAAATTCATCGAAGATATCAAATCAGGTAACGCTATTATGTTCCTTTTTTGCGCTTCAACAATTTCAGTTACATTCAGTTTCAATAATGGTTCATCCCACAACACAAAAGAGCTGTCACTGTCAAGTTAAGCGGGCGTTTTCATCACAGCACACCGATCAAACTTCCTATTCTCACCCCAACACCACTGCATCCGTCTTCCTCACAAGGAATTCGTGATATTTTTAGTCCTTGGCCACAAACGGAACCACCAAAACCATCTTCTTCCATTTCCAAAGACAGAAAATGAAACGGTTTCTGCAACACTGCATCCTCCAACTAAAGAAACGCAACGTTGTGTGCGTTCAAACTCCAAATGAAAACCGAAGTGAAATGCTGTCGCTAGACCCTGAAAGCGCAACCTGCAATGATACGGTAATATTTTTAAATGATGATGGCAATGTGAGAGGATTGAGATATGTTATTATCGATTTAGGTAATGGAATACAGATACCAACGTACATTGTGCAGCCTCTACAGGCTATATAATATTCACAAAAGTATCATTCCAATTATGGAATCGAGCTATCTCGAGTGGAACATCGCAAAGGGCCACGACAACGAGCACAAAATATTAGAGTCCTCCGGTGGTGCAATGTCACTTCAGCGTCACATCACATCAAAAACATCTTTTAAGCTTTCAAAAAATAATGTTGATGACGCTCAAGTGGTAAAATGATATACTTCTCAAGGTATTTACTACAGTTCAGTATTTGAAATCTCAATAAATCTCCTATGAATTAATTTCAATCATGTGAAAGATATAACAAGAAATTATCAATTCTAAATTATAGTGCACCCTTGAAAATTTTTTGTGGAATTTGCTTAAAAGTGGAAACCTATCATAAATTTAAGTTTTAGAGTCTTAAAGAGGAAATAAATAAAAAGTGATTATGTTTCTTGAGATTGGTATTGTTAATATTTCTTATTTGGTTATGGTTTGATATTAATCTGGATAAAACATAATTGGAAGAAAGGAACTGAATGAAATCAAACAACACAACAGATGTAAGCCTGTCTTCAAGATGCTGTAGAAATCATGCTTAAGTGCGTCAAATGTGATATTGAATGCGCCAGATAAAATCGACAACACATGCGGCGTTGAATCCGCATGACGTCAACATTACAAAATGTTTGTGATGGTTGCCTATTGTTCATCATTCTCATAACATTATGACGGTCTTGATCTAATGTCTACTTTATTTATACTATAATAATTAAATTTATAAATCCATTAATCGATCTTCTTCGATTCGTATCAATCCATAGTAAAATACGACTAAACAAAGTCACATTTCGTTCAAAAATGCTAACTTTATCCAATATTGCCGATTCCCGTAAATGCTGTTTCCTTATAATTACACACTCTGTCAACACTGCAGTCCCATTAATCTGAAATCAAAATTAGTGGAATGTGGATTTGTAATTAATACTCTCTAGTAAAGAGTCTATATGTATAAATCACTAACTTCATTTCTATCTCCTGAAACAGAACCTGGTCTCGACAAACCTAAGACTTGCTATAGCTTTCCCGGAACTAGTATCTTCACTGGTGGCGCCGAAATGTGGCTAAGGAATATTTTAAATTGATGCAGATCAATTTTAAGGAATTTCAGGAACAGAATAATTATTGAAAGCGATGTGCTCTTGTGAAAATGTAGAAGAACAGTTTTATTTCGATCGACATAACTAACAAAATATCTTTAGCCTTTAAAACTTTAGTCTTTATTTACGCATTATATAAAGACAGGAGTTCCTATCACCATGCACCAGCGTGCCTGTCGTTATTCACCTCACCTGTCCAGAAATAAAACTGCTTTGTGAATCGGCCAGAAACGAAAAGGAAGGCTTCGGATAACCAGAGATGATTTTGTCTCATTTGACATGTATTCAAGATAGTTGTGTGATTTTTGTAAAGTGGCTCCGTAAATATTTTTAATCACGGTATTTATTGTAGCCACTTGAAAAATGTTGTTGACAGCATGTGTCTTCATTTCCTTCGCCCTATTACACATATATTCTTTAAGTACATGCGTTGGTACCGATAAAAATAGTTTTTAATATACAATGGGAATATTTTTCATCCAAAACTACAATTCCAAATTGATGACCATTCCACAGACCATTCCACCACTCAAAGTTGATTCCACCACCGAAGGACACCTTGATTTGCCGTGACCCGTCATATACATCGTGGACGCTCATCTGTGACATAATATATTCCAAAAATTAGTATTTTAGCAGAGGCTTTAGCATGTTTTTTAAAGTTGCCGAAATATAATCACCTCCATACGTTTGCTCAATTTACAGATATATTTCGCTTATGTATATTAAATTCGGCAGCAAAAAGCACCTAGTAATATGTACTTGTCTACTTGGTCAAACACATAATGGCTGCGATGTGATAAAACCTGTATTTGAGCCTGATACAATTAGTGCTTTCTTACATACAAAATTATGAACTTAAAAACTTAACGACGAATCTTTTGTCAGTTTTCTAGAGATCACAGCCTGAGTTTGTATTTCATTTAAGTGACCATACCTTTAACTATTTCAATTTTATCAAACGTGAGATAATGCAAGCTGCAATGTCAGTGTGTCCATTGACATTATTTGTCCCACATCACTCCTTTCAAGACACTTATCCTGTACTGTACTTGTACTTTTATTGTAATAACCAGTCCCGGAATTGTATATATTTATCGTTCACATGTGAAACATAACATCGTCCATGTGGCACCGTTCTATGTATTTCGATTTGCTCTCAAGCAATTGAGTAGCATTGGCGACTATGCAGTCACAATTCGAGAACGGATTACAAGTTTCGTTGAAAGGTACGTTGATTGTAAGGGGATGTTATATCGGTAGTTATCAAAGCTAGTTTTATTAATAGCAATTTAGTGAACATCGGGTTATCGTTTGTCAAAAATTAGTTTGAAAATACGATAGCTGATATATTAGCAGTTAACAGATTGCGATGCAACTTTATGGTGGAAATATTGAATTGAAGATCTATACACGGTTAGATTATAGTTTTATGTTTCAAACCCTTTTCAGATGCAGACGACAACCTTTTCTGTCGAAGCGGAAGAGTAGTTAGTTCTATATGTGTGTGTTCATAAATTTCCGAACATGGCTATATTAGCTGGTGGCATCAAAACGGGGCCCAGAATGTATATTTTCACCCATTGGTGCTACATTTGAATTGATGCTTATTAAAGAATTTGAAGAGTGAAGTGTTTAGTATAAGGACCGGCTTAGGTTGTAATAGGCAAGTATTACTAATAAGTTGGAGATGAAATAATCGAATGAAGCATCCGCATTTATCTAGTCACAACATTTGCACTCTGCCAGACGTCGCATAAGACTGCGTTGCAATTATAATTTCATAGCCTGATTTTGTTTCGATTGCTTCGAAAACAGGTGTAGTTCCTTAGTCAACTTGTGCAGATGAACAACCCACAATGAACGCACTCTAAAACGACAGAGTGTAAATATAGGTGGTGAAGTTAAAGTAACGTCAACTTTATTAGATCATATCTATACTGACACAGATATTGATATTTGTTTCAGTGAGTTAGAACTAGGTGGTTCGGATCGGATGTTCACTAAAAAAATAAAATGTGATCCCGAGATAATCGACGTGAGAAATTTAAAAAAGATTATCCCAGAAGATTTTATAAGTCAACTAAAAAATTTAGATTGGAGTTTCTTGGAATCAACACTGAACCATGAACAAAATACTTTAATATTTGAAAAGCAAATATTAGCTTTCATTGATGGGTATGCTCCAATTACCAAAAGATTTGTCAGGGGACACTGTCCAAAATGGTTCACAACTGAACTTAGGGAAAAGATTAAAGATAGAAACACTGCTTATTGTTATTTTAGACAAGGAAAAACTGATGGAACCCTTTATAAGTCAAAACGGAATGCAGTAATTACGGATACCCGAATAGCAAAGAAACAGTATTTCTGTGATAAGTTTGGAAAAATTAAAGACTCGCAGAAAATCTTAGATCTATTTAACGAGCTAACAAATTTCAGAAGCAAACCTATAGTCACAATCTCTAAATTAATACCAGGTAAAAAAGTAATAGAAAATCAAGAGGAAATTGATTGACTACTTGCCAATGAATATGTATTGCAGGGATCATCCTCAAACATAATTAGCATAAGGAAGGAGATAGCAGAATATGAGAAAAACTATGTCAAAACAGAGATTCTTGATTTTGAATGTGGTATTCTGCAATGTGTAATTTTAAATGCAATCATTGGTATAAAAAAGTGTTGGCCAATTGTAAATAGTGTACCGAAACAAATTTATAAATCTTACACGGAACTGTTAGTAGTTCCTCTTACTATATTATTCACAGCGATATTAAGATCAGGTACAGTGCCACAGAGGTTAAAATTAGCAGACCTAATTTGGTGAATAATAAATCACAAATTTAGGAATAAAAGAGCCCATAACTTAGCCTCAATAATAATTTATTATTGAGGCTAAGTTATGCACTCTTTTAGTTCCAAAACTCCCCAAACACTCACTTCACTTTATTCTGTAGTTATGGTTATATCATACACATGTGTCATGTGATATGACAGTGAAGTGTCTCGCGGGTATATAAGCTTGATTGATCTTGATTAATTTGTTAAGATTCTAGCAATAAACAGTTTAAGCAAACTGGGATTTCTTCCCTACCGTATTGTTATTGTTTGCATGAGAGCTTTAATTAGCGTTGGATGTATGTTGGGCTCGACGACACTTAATGTCTATACAAAGTGCTGGAGCTTTTCAAGCAGGGTAGATTGATTTTTCCGGTTCCAGATAAGATAATACTTGTGGTTAGACTGTGAAAATTGAGATATAACTTTTCGCACATTAATCGACGTTACATTTGCCAAAGTGCAGTTGTGCAGCCAGGGGAGCAGAGGAGGCATTTACCACTCCTGGACTTGGGATTTCAACATTACAAAGAATAGAGGGACTGGCAACCTTGTATGTACATTACGTGTATTATGCCTCCTCCTGGCTGCGCGCCTGCCAAAGCACCTGGAATTGATGAGTAATATTGACGACTGTATTGCTGAAATAAAAAAAATGGAGTCGCTTCAATTTACAAACCTTTGGGCACACGGGTGAATTTTAAAATCAGTTTTCTCCAACTTTTTTCTGTAGAAGGAAACTTGGAAAAGCAAGCATTTTATGTGGGAATGTGCAGGTATTTGCAATTCGACTTGACGTTGCAGTGAACTATTTAAAAAATCTGTAATTTTGGTCAAGTTTCATAGGGTCTAAGAGGATTCCTTTGCAGTGATCGGTCTCCCTCAGGTGGCCCTGCTTTAGGAGAAATATGCAAAAAGTACCAAAAATTGTGAAATGGTTTGTGTGCTCAACAGCTCAGATTATAATTATAAATGCGCCAGATTTGGCATGGACGGTAAGGCAGCATAGTTTCTAATTTAAGATTGGTAACTTATTAATGTGGGCGTGGAAATAACACTCAACCATCTACAATTATATATCCTCAAGATATATTTACTTTATCCATTAATTGCATCAAGAATTAACACATTGAGTCGAATGAGTAACATTGGCGATATATGTGAAAATCTCCGAATCAAAATCGCATGTCCTCCTCAATGAATGATCCGTCGATTTTCATGTGCAATCTAAATCTTGATGGTTGTGGTTGTGGAGTATATTTTTATCCAAGACTAACTTGAAAATGAAATGCCGTTTGCCGATGGACAATTTGAAAAGCATAAAAGGTTTCTATTTAATGAGGGAAGCAGTTTGTGCGGAGGGCTTGTCGTGGATATGGTCATATATTTTTAATATAAAACTTGGTTGGTTGAACGCTTAGTTAAGATTGAGGCAATAATACGATTAAGTTTTGCTTATTCTGCAGGCAACCGATACTGACTTACAACAAGGCCTTTGATCTGCCACTTACACAAAATTCATATAACACGAAAACAAAAATTGCAATTGCAGTGTCGAACTCGCATCATTCCACCGAAATTACACAATTTGCGTTACTGTTGCCATTTTTCATCATCCTGGCGACATAACGAATATCTCCAGCTTGACTTCGGCAGATGTCCTCTCTATTTGATACATAATTCAAATTTTCAATTATTAAATCCATAGCAATCAATCCAATAAAGCTGATAAAAGTCTGATTTCGTTCTAATGACCACTTTACACAATGTTTCTGATTCCCGGTAAATCCTGTGTCTGTACACTAGGTCCCAACATTGCCGTCCCAACAATTTCAAATCAAAATTAATTGAATCTCGATTTACAAAAGTTCTTCTGCGCATTACAAGATCCTAAATTTTAATCTGCACCATGCCACTTGAACTACCTCTCCATTTCGCCTGCGTGTAATAGAGTGACAAGACCGGGTTTTTAAATTTTAGCGTTCCCATTCACTGTCGGAATGTGCTGTCCGTCAGAGAGTATCGCTATTTCCATTAGGGGGCCGTATTCACTTCGTGGTGCAACATGTGATCTCGCCACCCCAACAGGAGTTTGTCACAAACACATGCATACACATAATGCAATAAACTAAAAACAATTTGACTTGGCCACCCACAACAATAAATTATTCAGTGGTCTCGATCAATGAACGGCACCTTAACTAGAGAGATGATGTTTTTTACGTGCGTTGCGTCAGCAGAGCACAAATACCTCCTACTTGTTATCCATTCCGTTCCGGTGAGGTCAACCTGCAGTTTCATATAACTTTCCGGGCACTAGTATCTTAACTGGTGGCGCTGAAATGTTACCAAAGTATATGTTCACGTGATGCAAACCAAATTTCCGCGATGAGCACTTGTGAACATAAAAAACATTTTGATTAAGATCGTCATAATCTGACAATAGGTTTAGTGTTAGATAATATTGTTACAAATGTACCAAAAACGTCAATTTTTCTTGGAGCAATGAAGGTACCAAAAACGGTTTCAAGATTGTATTCAACGTGTCACATTCTGGTTACTACATAGTTAATGCGTCATAAATACAACAGTTTTTATGATATACAATCTAACTATAATGTCTCACGTATTTTCAAGATTTATACTAGGTTTCATACATCTGGTAACATTTAGTTCTCTATTGTGTCAAAACCATAGTGGTTTTGTGGTCGAGCTAAATCTGTATGTAAGCCTGAAGAATACTACTTTCCAAAATACAACAGTATGAGCTTAACAACGATCTTATGATTCTTTGTAAGTATTTTTCAGGGGATAATATCCTGAACTTGTATTTCATTTCAAGATCACTCTCTGCAGTGTTTGAGTTTTGTCAAATGTGATACACTGTCACATTTTCCTGCAATGGAAGTGTGTTCCACTGACATTACCTGTACAATTGCATTCATCACATAACAACATCCCGTGCAAGCGGGACCGATTAACATTTCACTTCATTCTAATCACAAGGCGCGAAATGATAATTTATGGCGTTGAAGCGTTAACTTTATTAAAAGGTTTCACGGATGTTTCTATTTCAATTGATACAATTGTAGACAATCAATTTGGAAAATATGATAGTATGCTTTCTAAGCAGTTTAACATATTGCGATGAAACTTTGTCGCGAAGATGTCCCTTTCAAGTTCCGTTCCCGACTAGATTACAATTTACTGCAATTTGGTGTAAACGTTCCGAGTGTCTATAATAATTGTGCTTTTTATACTTTGAAAATTGGTGAATCCATTTGTTCAAATGCAAGCAAGCATTTGCTCGTGTAATCCAATTATGAATAGGGAAGCAATCCCACTTGCCAAACCTTTGCAGGGTTTTATGTTTTTGTTCTGTAACAATGGAGTTTATTTAATTCAATTTAATATCTATCAAAATCACAGACTTTCCTATATATGGGTAACTGCTAATTAGGTTGTCATTCAGTTTTATATTTAGTTTGCATTCTCATTGCCTTTCGAACATTATGCAATGATATGGCTTATGGAGCTTTTTCTGGTTTTATCAATCTCTGAACAGAGAGGCGGAATTCAAGGTTAAGATAACTATCTTAACATTAAGGTAGTTATCTTAACCTTGAATTCCGCCTACGAAGGTCTGAATCAGAATCATCTTATGTTCCTTGCACGTTTCCCTGCATGAAAATATTTACTTGTAGCGTCAAAATATTAAAAATGTATATCGTCACCCGTTGCAGCGAAAATTTAAATAATGTTATTATCGGAATGTTTAATATCGAAATCATGCCTCATCACGAGTATCATTTGTAATCACGTCTAATGTGAAATGTGAAAAGAAATAATTAATTTAATTCCCGAAAATAAAGACGCCCTCATTATTAGAGTTAAAATACCAGGTTTTGGTCTAGGTTTTGACAACGGCTCGATTCGCTACATATATCGGTCCTTTCGAGCGAAAATGTACCTTCCTTGGTGGGAAAGAGACGCCGTATTTTCTCAAATATTACTAACAGCTGATAATTGTACCATGCATTTTCTTACGGCACAGTTATCAGCTTGTTGTTGTTTCAGAAGATACGTTATCTCATTTCCACCAAGTAAGGTGCATTTTCGCTCGAAAGGACCCATATGATGCAAAAATTAGTCGCTTAGGTTGGCGGCCTATGTAAAACCATAATACCGTAATCCTTCTTATGTACTCATTAGTGGAATGAGACCGTCGCACCCAATATAATTTTACTTTCTGTTTCCGGTTCAGAAAGCGATTAAAGTTGGTGCTCATTAAAATGAATCAAAACATCTCATGAAAAACATTACACCTATGAACAGAATGGGGAAGAAGAACGAAATAGTATGTAGCCAAACCCGTAAATATGAAATAGTCGTAGTATTCTAATTTTCACAAGCAGGTACTTTGGCATTATGCCAGAAAGCAACAACAGAGTATCTTACAGGAATAGTTAGTTTTGATTGGAATGCAAATTTTGCATTAGTTAATTTATTGACATATTCCAATATGACCGCCCATTCATCGATGACCCGCATCTATGGTTTACTCAAAATTCGAATTGCAAGAAAAATATTTTGTGGCGTGGAAACTACATTATGTAATGATGACAAAGTTTCAGTATCCATCTGCAATATTTGACTAAATTTGAAAACAAAATCGAATAACATAATTTATCTATAAATTTATGTGGGAGAAATAGAAACAGATAATATTACAAAATATAAATAAATCTGTGTCGTATATTTGAAGCACAAATAAATCATGTATAGCTGTACTAGTCACAGCCTTGTATTTAAATCAATACAAAATGAAAGTAACTGGTCAGTGCTTCTGAAACGTTACCTTATCGAACCCAGAATAATGGAAAGATCAATAATGCCCAAGCACGGAACTGAACGCGTAGACAACGTAGTACCAGTAATATATGAAGTCCGACTGTACGCGACCAGTTGGGTTATATCTATACAGATAATACGAGATGCTCCTTAAGATTACGAAAATGTTTTTAATGATATTTTCGAGAAACCATTGATCAATCAGATTACTTTAGTAACTATTGAACTTTATGCTTCCGACTATTAGGAAATTCACGATGTCGTATCTACTATAATAATGTAACTGGACAAGTCACTATCAAATTGTCGTAAGCGGTGAAGAATACAATATGACAAATATATTATTATATATTGATTTACGGTTACTGGTTTTCACGTAATGTTTTAAAATGCTAAAGGAATTCATAATATTCACATTACAAGATCAAGTCGTCACAGTTGCTTGCGGTGGAAAGTATTTTAAGTGCGGTGTTTTTCATTTCATTCTAGTTCTGCGAATATTTAAAAATGGCAATGAAAATCAGTTGAAACAAAATCAGTGTCTTAAACATATGAACCCAGTTATTCGCGTAGTAATGCTTTACGTGTGATATTTTTTTCTGACAAGGTGGTAACCATCAAATGCACTAAATAAATTTAGAACCTGTATTTGCAAAGATTATATGGTGAGTTTTTGTGATGATACAATCGTATGCAAAAGGAATAAATTACGAACAATTACGTGTGACAATATTTCAGACTGATCCGTTTATGAAAAGCTGCAATATAAATCTAGTTATCCTCCTTGAAAATATGCAGCCCGTATTAAAAATGATGGGATATATTTCCAATTCATTGGTTTCTCAATACTTTGCTTCATAATATCTTCCCATATTACAAGAATTAGAAACATCCGTCTCAAAGGTAGCAATCAGCCAAGAAATGTCGCTCATTACCGATTTCGCGGATATGGAATTGGTGGTCCACGTTGTTTAAGCAACTGCGCCAATTATATTTTATTTAGAAATAATGTTTTGACTAACACACTTGCTCGCTTTTGATGTTTGAAGGAATTCAAAATTGATTGTTGAAACAGCGTCAAATTTCCGTGGCGGTACTAAATGTTATTTTAGTTTGTATTATGTTAAATATTCTTGATGAAATAAACGAATTAGAAGATTTGCCACAACAGGGTTGCGCTTGGTTTGCACCTTTTTTATATTTGCTTATATAAAATACAAATCAAGTTTTAAAATACATGTGTGCGTGAAAGTGGTACTTGATTTTGTACCTTTAAAGTAAATAATAATTCTTCATAAATCTCGTTGGTGAACGTTGATGTCGTATTTATCCGAAGGTGAAAATTTGACTACGACCATATGGAAGATAATAAATGCAAACGATGTACCCTAGTAAAGAGCATGACCTAACTTGGAATTTGACACGCATTTTCACTTTCGGATATATACTACGTCAACGTTCACCAACGAGATTTATGAAGAATTATTATTTACTTTAAAGGTACAAAATCGGTCGTAGCCAAATTGCCGGAAAGCCAAGTTCCAGAACGTACAACTTGCCGTAAATTCAAATTACAGGAATTGCCATTTGCAGGAAGTCCAACTTGCCGAAATTTAAATTGCCGGACAGACAATTTGCCTGAAGTAAGGAATCGATTGTGTGTAGTTTATTTTATACACATCAATATAAGCCAACCTAACTAAACCGAACCTAACCTGATATAAACAAACATAACTTAAATGAAGTCATTCATATCCATTGCATTCCCTCTTAGCTTTTCCGGCAAATTAGCTTTCCGGCAATTTGCATTCCTCCAGTTTGTAATTGGCTGGCGTAATTAATCAATGTCCAACGTCTATCCTAACTTGCAATACTTTCAGTAGTACTCTGAATATTTATTTAATACACGTCGAGATTTAACTTGTGGCGTTGGTGAACAAAGACGCCGTTAGGTTAAGAACTAGAGCAGCGTACTATTCTCGATTACAAGGTTTCATTTCGATCGCTAGTTGGTTTAGTTTTTAATTTATACTTTGCGTATTCAATGGTCTGTGAGTAACAGAAGAAGAGAATGAAAATCGTCCCACAAAAGCTCCTAATTCTTCCTCGTCTCAAAGCTAGTTTTGGCTTGGCTCTCTGTCAATTCAAAGTGAAACTAATTTTATCCCACAACAATTTTCCTTACATATTTTACCTACAGTTATTTTTAATAACTCGCCATTTTTGTAGCATTTTTGAACAAAATCACCGTGATGTACAGTACCACAACAATACCAAAACAGTGGATACGTCCAACTAGCGAATAACGAGATCTTCATAAATCTCGTTGTTGAACGTTGACTTCGTATATATCCGACGGTGAAAAGGCGAGTCCAATTATCAAGTCAGGTCTGTTGCGCGTATTTAATCTTGCATATCTTTTATTTAACGCTACGACTAAAATGTTGTTTTAGTGGCAGGAATTTACCAAATAATCAATGACTCAAGTATTTCATTATATGAAAACATGTAGACATTTTACCAATCCATTTGAGCAATTATTTCTACTTGGAAAATACTTTACAGTCAATTTCAGAAATGTGCTCTCAATAAATACAGTATGTTGTCTGGGTGCCTCCATTAGCGAACGTAATGCCATTTAATTAAGATTTGTCGCTCGTGACTCTTGGTAAAAATTATTTTGGAGGTATGTTGCGCAATTAAAAAACTTAATAAGCTAGCATCCACTCGCTCCGATTGACAAATCAAAACGTGACATTACTGTCTGCACCATAATAATTAATTGAAACAAACCATTAATGACTTAATTAATAATTACCTTGCAACCTCCACAGTTGCAACAATTCTTCATCGGAGCAAATTACTACACTATAATGCTAGAGGCCAGTTATCTGATTCGATTAAAACTCTCCATCCACACCGATGAGACAAATTCGACGCTTAACTTTACCATACAGTATTTTGGTTCATGACTTTTTTGAACGTTTACTATTTCAATCAACATACTTTTCCATAGAAAAAAATATATTGTACATCAACCTAGCGTCTACTTAGCAGTGTTAATATACGGTGTTCGCTATAATGATTATATACAGACGAAACACTAAAACTGTTTAACGCACCGTGCATTCGTATAAGAAAGACGGCTTACAGGATTACGGTATTCCGAAAACATCTAAAATTTAAATTCGTCTTTCGAACTAATATTGAATTTGATGAGCCTTGTAGTAACTGATCCAATTTTAACAATCTGGAATTGGAAATATAATAACCAGGGGAATAGAAATATAAAACGTCATTTTCCCTGCGAATTTTCCAATATATAAACCTATCTTCACAAGAATTCTTTGTAAGAAAATAAATTGACTTATCAATTGTGTAGATATTTGCATACTCGGAAGGCTATATCAGAATTGTTTGGAAATTCCAATATTTGTATGTAGCATTGTAGTATAATGAAGTAGAAACTCAACGTTACTAACATTTGACTCCAGGGCCCTCGTTGACCGGAGCCCCGGGTCAAAACGTACTCAAAACCGCTTTCATGGTGCACGCTCTACAGCCGAGAGTTTTAATCGATATTTCAAAAATCTTTTTTGCATTACCATCAGAAATAGATTATCTAGGTAGTACTTTGATCAGTTTATCCAATTTCATCTAAAAAATTCTAAAAAATTAGAATTTCTCACCATGCCCCAATTGATAAGGTCACGTAGACATGACGGATGATTCACAGGAGTGGGGCAATGCGAGAAATTCTAATTTTTAAGAATTTATAAGATGAAATTGGATAAAATGATCAAAGTACTACCTAGATAATCTATTTCTGATGGTAATGCAAAAAAGATTGTTGAAATGTCTTTAAAACTCTCGGCTGTAGAGCGTGCACCATGAAAGCGGTTTTGAGTACGTTTTGACCCGGGGCTCCGGTCAACGAGGGCCCTGGAGTCAAATGTTAGCAACATTGAGTTTCTACTTCATTATACTACAATCCTACATACAAATATTGGAATTTCCAAACAATTCTGATATAGCCTTCCGAGTATGCAAATACCTACACTAATTATCCTCCAAATTCCTGCTGGTCAGAAAGCAAATTTTGGTTTAGATCCATGCCAATTCAAATTGAAACAAATTTTATGCCACAAAGATGTTCCTTACAAATTCTACTAATAATTATTCTTAATAACTCACCTTTTCTGTAGAATTCTTGAACAGCAGCACCGGGAAGTACAGTTCCGAAATTTTGGATACGTCCAATAAACGAATACGGAGATCCATGATAACTGGCCCCCTCATTCGACCGTCCTTGGTCCACGAAGAGAAAAATGCTGCTTCATCAACCCAAAGCATGTGCACTGTTACGAAACTGATCTGCAGGAAATACAACAGGCACATTTTTATATTATAATTTTGACATGATTTTCTCCTCTTTTTTATGAATCTCGTTGCTGAACGTTGACGTCGTGTATATCCGAACATGAAAAGTTGAGTAAAATTATTAAGTTAGGTTAATGCTAGTCGTAAGTGTTACCTTCCGTATCATTTATGTAATACTGGCAATATAATGTAGTCTTTGCAGAGCAGGAACTTACAAAATAAGCACGTATATCATTATATGAAAACACACCGGCAATTTACAAATCCATTTGAACAATTACTTGCACTTGGAAAAAAAATATTTTACATTAAATTTCAGAAAGGTGCTCACAATAAATGTAGTCTAGTGGCTGGGTGTCTGAGTTAGTGAACATAAATTCATTCATTTAATTCAGATTTGTCGCCCTTGGCAAAAATTATTTAGAAGCTTCCTTGTGCAATCAAAACACATAATAAGCAGCAACCATCTATTGGCTAAAATTGAAAACCCCAAAATTTACATATAACTTTTTATCATCTATTACTATTGTTCGTACCATATTAATTAATCCAATCCATAACAATATTTAATTAATTAACTTGCGTCCTCCAAAGCGTCAAAACAATTCTTTATCAAAGCAAACACAACACTGAAGTGGGAGGGCCTAACATTCTGCTTCGATTCAAACTTTCCATCCACACCGATGACACGTATTGGACGCTAAACATAAGCATAATGTATTTTGGTACACCACTTCGTTGAATGTTTACCATTTCAATCAACACATTTTTTATGGCAGAAGAAGATATTGTACATCGACTAAGCGTATGCGTAGCTGGGTTAATATTTTTTATTTCATTGCATTTTAAATGCAGTTAAACTTGCTTTAAAAAAATATATATACGATCTTCACTGCAGTCAACAGACGGGACACTAAAACCACTTGCCAAAATTGCTTCAACTCACTGCATTCGTATAGTGAAGAAAACTTACAAGCTTACGGTATTCAAAAGATATAAAATCTAAATTCGTCAATGAAACTAATATTGAAATTGATGATCCTTGTGGTAACTGATCCGATTTGGACAGACGACATGGAATTGGAAATATAATAACCCAATGCATTTTCGCTTTGAAGTTTCTAATATCCCAACCTATCCTTACAAGAATTAATTGTAAAAACAAATTGGCTTAACTATCCTATGCAATTTCTCCATATTGGAATGATCGTCTTCAAAATGCAGGATGAGTATTCTGGTAAATTGGCAACTGAAATGTCGAATTGGCCAAATCAGACCGCAAACATTTCTTCAGATTTGATTTTAAAAATCGCCTATGTGGATGGAATTTACCAATAGGTTCTTACGCACTTTAATATAAAGAGAACATAGAATCCTGTTTGTAAAAGAAACATTTGAAAAGCGCGATGCATTTCTATCGTATGAGGAAAATAATTTCTGCCGTCAGCTTGTCGCGGATAGAATAACATATATGTAATTCAATGTCAAATCGATACAACAAATTTCAACCATGACACTACTTCGTGGTTTGTTTCATAATATTTGGAAAAAAATGCATCTGAAATCTAAATTATTTTTATAACATGAAACTTACAATTAACGGTGTTGACATAGGATTATACCGGTATTAATAAACTTGCGTGATTGTTGTGAAGTCCGCAATCCTCATGTCATTATCAACGAATATCTTCTTACTTAAAACGTAAAAGTTCAAATTATGAATTCATTAAATTTACTCCATCTGAGATAAATTAAATACGGCAGATCAAAGTCTGATTTCATTCTAACCACCACTTTACTTTGTACAACATCCACGATTACCGTAACAGCTCTGCTCCGGTTTCACATTCAGTCACCATTGGCATGGTCGCAATCTCACTCAACTCAAAATTAGCTCAATACATGTTTATAATTACGGCTCTCTCAGTGCACTATTTAACTTCAAATTTTAACTTCCGTCTTACTAGAGACATTCTTTCCAACCTGAATTTTTACCTGAATTACCTGAATTTTTACCTAACCAATGCAGCATTTTCAATCTTCTAAGAACACTAAAAGCAACCATATCTTCAATAAGCAAAATTCAACCAAACTGCGACCTTATGCAAAATGGTGCACATGCTTTTAATTTAACGTTTTTATTTTGCGGGCAATTTAATTAAAATCAATTTGTTCATTCCGTCAATTTTCTCATTACGCTAGTCTGACAAAAATAAATGGAATAGTAAGTTGAACCATTACTACCATATCCGAAGAATCAAAGACAAGATGGATGAGTACCTGTATCCATCCATCTTCACGCGAGCGCATTAATTGTCACTAGCGGCGCTGAAATCATAACAGCTCATACTTTTCCATGTATATAACAATAAGAATTAATCCAGCACTGGTAATTCATTTTAAAACAGCTGAATGACAATTTTTGGAACGATGCAGTGGAATGTTTTACAAATTGTACAAATATATTTTATAATTAAGTTTCAATTGTACAAATGTCGTTTATTTTATTTATCGAACCAGAAGGCTTCTGTCACAAGCGCTTGACAAGATACAATAGGCCGAGTTTTTTGATTTTCTAAAGTATTGGCATGGATGTAAAGATTGCGTTAATTTTCGGTGGGAGCATCTCTTCTTCACTTGTGCATATTACATGCTGACATTGTTAGTATTACAACTACATGCCCTCCGTGTTTAAAGTATTTACAAATTCTCACTTAAACGGCTACCACACTCTCTTATTTCCAATAACCCAATCTTTGAATTTAGAAATTGAGCAGTCGGTAGCATTAATATATAACGACGGCGCCCAAAGCAAAGCAGTGGATGTTAGACCGGATTGGCAGGACATATACAACAAATTTGGCTAATTATTATAACGAATATGAGTGGTAATATTCGTTGCATGCAACTGAAATGGTAAAAATTTCAGGAAATTGCCAATATTATGAAAATTCTCTTCTGGACATACTTCCAAACGTCGCGCAACTAACAGCCCGTTGGCTCTGATGATGATTCGTGAACACAAACAGTTGGCAGATGTTAAATTTAATGACATCCAGTTATGCATTAGTATACCATTTGTTAAAACTGTAGAATTTAGCATAATATTTTTCCATTTTTGTTGTTATATTTTGATTCCTCTTTGTCTGTTTGAGTGAGTGAGAAAAATAGAGAAGACCACGAGGTTCGTGACGAGATGAGCCTTGCAGCATTTAATTGCATAAGAAGCAAGGATGGGCCTTTTCACTTTCTTCAACAGGGAAGAAAGAAGAACATGCAATTCCAATCTACTGGGTGATTGGCGAGAAGCTTTTAGCTTAACCGAGTTTGAGTTATCGAGCAGCTTTAGCTGAATGAGATTAAGAGAGGATCCGATCAGTTAATTACTGTACGGAGATTATTGAGTTGAGTTGGGCAGCTTTTAGCTGAAAATCGAGTGCAATTAATAATTGCGTAAAACATTTAAAGAGAACAGCAGAGTGAGCATGCTGAGTTATTTTAAATTGAGAGTTTTCGTGAAAAAATTATCAACAGTTAACGTTTTCTACAACTAATAACATTTGTGTCGCAACCATTTATTTACGGGTATGTTAAAACTTTAATTCTTATAATAACGAGCATCTCATCGTCTCCACCATTCACTTTGAGTTCGTCCATTGGAAGTAAATTGAGGTTATCAGTTACATTCCGGACACCATTCATAAACGCTAATGATATTTATGTAAATGGAAATGACTTTTAAACTCGTTTTATTTGCGTTTCCAACAAAGTTTCTTTTTACTCGTTGCGATCGTATGGAACAAGTTAATGACTCAAGTCGCCCTTCAGTAACTATTCATTGATTTATTACAGCTACAAATTGTGTGCCGTTCTAATTACAACTTCCGGCATCTTAAGACAGCTTGGCTTTTTGGAAGTGTGGGATTCTGGTATACGCCTGGGAAGGTATTTGCAGACAATTACAGTATTTATAGAAATTTACTTGCCAAGCACCAAGCACTGCTTGGTGATAAAAATTTTAAGATGTACATAATTAGCAGTTCAAACAAACTGTGATTTGCTTCCTTTTACATTGATATTGTTTATCTTGAAATTCAATAGCGTCTTCATAAGCTTTGAGTAAGCATGCTGAACTCGACAACGTAACATATCAATGCACAGTGCTGAATGGAAATATTGAATGTAGGTAATAATTAATGCTGTGAAGGTCATTACATTAACGCTGGTAAACACAAAGCTTTGGAGACTTCGCTAATTTAAGCTATATTAAGCACAATGTATGTCATGTATCTTCGAATCCATATACTGTAACAATATATGTAAAAATCGGAGAAGATCCGTGTTAAAGTTAACTAATGTTGTTGCTTTAAAACAATACCTATAACTATCATTATTGACAATTAGTTTACAGCTACACTCGATATACGTTCCACAACTGAAAGTGCACATTTAATTTTCATTTCGAGTCCAGTCACAGCTAGACAGTGAAAGGCAATTTCATTTTTTGCTTCGTTATAGAGTTGCAATATTCTTTATAAAAGTGAGCAATTATTTCGTACTCGACTCGAGCTACTAATTGTTGTATCCCAGTACAAATGTGCCAAATTTAACATGGACTGTAAGGCAGTATAGTTTTTAATGTAACATGGCCATTTTATTAATGTCCATGTCCAGATAAAATTCATCATTGTTCAAATATACATACGTATAAATATCTTAGTCTGCACTGCAAGAAACACCACCAAAGACCTGCGTTTATGTATTGCTTCAACGGCATGGAGATGTCAACTGGTGGCGTTGAAGCTAAAATTTGAAGCATTTCAATGATTAAAGTCCGAGTCGGATACTTACTTATCCTAGCTAATGCAAGCATTTATACATTTTCCAGTATGAAGCAAGCTGTATTTCTCATCTCATGTCTACAATATAAAGCAGTTGTGCACAAGATTGTTTTTGATTTCCGATCAATGATAGCAAGTATTGTTAATATAAATATTATAGATTTCATATGCTGAAATGAAAGCGGACATATTCTACTGAGGCAGACGTGGCCACATTGACGACTTCATATCGTCCAAAAATTAAATTTCAATCAACGCATTTTTCCAAAAAAAAGACGATATTGTCGACTAAGCGTCTACGTTGCTGGGTTAATGTTTTGTATTTCACCGCATTTTAAATGCAGTTAAATCTGTTTTAAAAATATACGGTTTTCACTATAGGCTACAGGCGGGACACTTAGACTAGTTGCCACACTTGCCGCGTTAATTCACCGCGCAGTCGTAAAATGAAGACCAGGTTTACGGTATTCCAAAAAATACCCAAGAAGTAAATTTACCCCTAGAACTATTATTCATTATGACTAGCCTTCCACTATCTGGTGAAATTTTAACAAACGACATAGAATTAAAAATGTAATGACCAGATGACCAAAAACATGAAGCGGGAGTTTTTCTATGTGATGTCCCTGTATTCAAATCTCTCGTTGCAAGAATTCTTTGCAAAAAAAATGCTAAATTGACTTAACTATCCGATGCAATTTGTTCATTCGTATTTATTATGAACAGATCGTTTTCTAAATGCAAGCTGACTATTGTATGAAAAATCCAAAACTATTAATACCTCCATTCGATCTGGATTGTGGAGCAACTGCAAAAAACGTATTTTAGATTTCTTTTTCCTATAAGAACGTGGTTGACACGGACGCCGTTCTGTTTATAAGTGAACGGATGAAAATTATATCTAGAGAAGGTGGTTCTACATTCACTTCATTTGTTTTTGTTCCAGTGAGTCAGCTGAACGCTGAACTCCGTCCATCCGCCAAACAATATATTTTAAGCTGTGTTGAATAGATTTAAATATGAGTTCGCTAATTGAAATTCAAATTACATATGGATCATAAAGTTGTGTTGTACCTATCAATTATAATAATACTAAATGCCGGAACCGACCATACTCTGCAACTACCTTTTGTAAAACAAGATGACTGAGGTTTCAAAATAGTACATGCCGACGTTAAATTCTATCGTTTTGCGTCAATTGTTTTTAAAAGTTATTGCATTTATTTGCTTCCTTCATGTTGTTTACAAATGGCTGAGAGAATTCGCCAACAAATCAACGATATCATGTTTTTTTTTGTTTTAAGCGTTTTTAATTCTAAACATAATTGTACTACAAATATTGCATATGTCGCACTTTAAAATTAATGGAAACTGCATCCATATGCCTTGCTGGAGATCGCTTAGGATTATAAGTGAAACACTCCGCAATTAGACACGGATTAAAAAAATTCACACACGGTCAGCCTTGAGCTGGCGGTATATAACTAATGGCGTAAGCAATCGCGGAATGCACAAGTAAAACTTTGGCGTATTTTCTAAATACAAATTGTGCTGTGCGTTATGTCCACTTCAAAATAAATTCTTATTGTTTGTACATGCCTGCTAATGCTGTTGAGGTATTTTTATATATAGTAACGCGAGACTTTACCTCATATTATGTAAATTTGTACATTGTTTATGAACAAAATCTTTATCAAATTGATCTATTGAGGTAGTATATAAAATAAACCTCCTTAATTTGACAACTCATTTTGTCGCAATACCTTGCCACTAGCTTCCGTAACGCGTAACGTTCCAAAAATTTAAGGAATGGGGAAAGGTCATATCATTTATCTGGAAGTAACTTCGTAAATAAATTTACTCTTCAATTTCCAGTCAGATTAGCAACTGGAGTCGACTAGGAATACTTATATTTTCTGTTTTATTTTGTATCAGCGTTCGCTTCTAGTTATACTGCAACATAACTTCCAATCTAGCATTATATTTTGAACTTCAACCTGTCCAGTAACTTGACTGTCACGCACCTAATTTACTTTAACTTTCAGCAAGCTTGAAATAACGCTTGGTGACGTTCAGGTGCTGACAACATATACTTTGTATGGCGTTTACTAAAAGTTGTGAAGAATCTCAAGATATCTAACAAGGAAGGTGCACCAACCGAAGCACGCCTAGGTCAATGAAAATTGGCACAAATACTAATTTCGGGGTGCTGATTTCAGATCTGATCCAAAAAATCCCGTTTGGGAACATTCACATGAAGTACGGTATGCTGGCACCTCCGATACTGGCATTTTGGAGATATTTTGGTTTGGCGTTGTGCACAAAATGTTGGTGTGAATCGATGGAGGAGTTCGTGGTGATCATTATTTGTCATGGTACCACTGGTCAAATATGTAATCTTGTTACGTGCCGGCGCTCAGAAAGATTGGGGGTCTAACATATAATATAGGTAACTTTTGGATCACGATTGGTATACCCCTTAACTATAGCCGTGATATATCCCTTTACTATAGGTGTGATATACCCTTTAACTATGGACATTGTGTTACCATTTACTATAACATAATTAGTGCATTATGTAAATGAAAACAATTCCAATAAATGTTAACACAATGTCCATAGTTAAAGGGTATATCACTCCTATAGTAAAGGGATATATCACGGCTATAGTTAAGGGGTATACCAATCGTGATCCAAAAGTTACCTATATTATATGTTAGACCCCCAATCTTTCTGAGCGCCGGCACGTAACAAGATTACATATTTGACCAGTGGTACCACGACAAATAATGATCACCACGAACTCCTCCATCGATTCACACCAACATTTTGTGCACAACGCCAAACCAAAATATCTCCAAAATGCCAGTACCGGAGGTGCCAGCATACCGTACTTCATGTGAATGTTCCCAAACGGGATTTTTTGGATCAGATCTGAAATCAGCACCCCGAAATTAGTATTTGTGCCAATTTTCATTGACCTAGGCGTGCTTCGGTTGGTGCACCTTCCTTGTAAGTCGAATGAATCTAGATTACAAATTTGAGAAAGGCTAAACAATTACGATGAAATTTTAAAATTATAATGATCTAATTGCAGCCTGAATAAATCTTATTGAATATTGTTTACAATTTGAAACCAATCACAGAATAATATCACAGAGCCTATAGAAGAATTAAATCATGAAATTTGTAGATATTGATTACCTGGATCATTTTGGTTTGTACTTTAGAACCTTACTTCCAAAAGTTGTAACGTAAGCACGCTATTTCCTACATTGGATATTTATTGTTATTTGGCCTGCAACCGGATAAAATACAGTAAAGGAAAATGAACCCAAGGCAATAATAAATTATCATTTCGGCAGCTTCATTCAAGTTGCATATTAAATCGTTTTTAATTAAGTCAGATGTGATATTGAATGCGTGGACGTAGATACGTCAACGTTGTTGGGAATTTTGTCCCTTGCTCAAGACATCGACGAATGCCCTCAACTCAACATCATATTTAAAGCTATAAATTTATTCTTTTCTTTACTCCATCTCAACGAATACAATTTAACCGAATTGGTGGTGGTTGTACGATTGTTGAAATTCCGATTTCTTGCGAACGTCCGCTCTTTATTCAATATATCTGATTGAAGTAAATGCAACTTCCTTCCAGTTCAACATTAAGGCAATATTCCCTTTTATCTCAAATTATATTTATTGAATCCAGATTGGAAGATGATTGAATATTTGTAATCATCACCAGACATCAACAGTATATTCACACCTAGAAAACCTGTACCTTTATCTAACAAACATCAGTTCATCAAACCTGACATTACATTTCAACTTTCCGGAACCAATATTTAAACTAGTGGCTTTGAATTCCAAAAAAATTGTTTACCAGTTGCCGCTAACTTTATGTAATTTGAAGATCATAATGATTAATGTTCTCTGTAAATTGTTGTGATAATCCGGAAAGATGAACTGTGCAACATTTTAGTTTCGACTGTCATAACCTGGCATTACGTCCTCAATGTCCAACACAAGATTATAATGTTTGTTTCATTTGCTGAACATGTGACCGTGACATCTAATGTTAAAGGGCGCCCACTAACACTACATATGGCTTGCCAAAGGGTCAGAGTGTTCTAAAACTCGGTACTTAGCGCTAGTTGTTAAATACACACCCTCTACATCACATGGAATGAACCTATTAGGCCTTCACATTAAATGCTACTTTTACCAATTGTTTCAACTAAAAGATGGAATTCCAGGTCAAAACGAAATTCCATCCTCCATCCCTCAAGTTTGATATGGAGAAAAGTGTAGAAGTTATTAGAAACAAAAACACATCTGCTTGGATATCTGAACCTCATAAAACGCAAAAGATGCACTATTTGACAGACTTGTGTAAATGGCAAGCATAAAATATAAACGTAACCTTGGGTTCTCTGCTTTTATATTCCTATAGATATTCGGAGAGAAAGGAACGACATCGTGGTTTTGGTTAACCAATACGCCTGTGGTTCAAGAGCTCCTACATTGGACGAAAATAGAGACATAGATTATTAGAGCAACTGTTGGCATTTTTCAGTCTGATGCAGCTCAACGCGTATGATGCAATGTGGTTAACATCGTTTGTCACTTCGTTGACAAGTGGACTCACACTGTATACAAGGTTGTTTATGAGTCACATATTAGGTTAAACAGAGCACTATATGATTCTTTAGACATATAACCTAACACGGAATGCAGAGGTCAACGACACATCATTTTATTTCACTTAATGTCATTTTGATTAGTTCGTTTTTAATTATGGTTATAATTTTTATTTGATGCTACATATTTTACGAAGTTACATCAATATTAAAATGCGCCGAAAAACAGTTTTACACAGATTACTACTGCGTTCCTGCAAATTAGCTGAATTGAAGACACCCGTTTCTCTTGCGTGGAAAGAAGCGAGGAAACAGCAAAGCGTGGAAAAAAAGAAACTGGTTTCTGGTATAGATGTATACGATGGACTTATCGAGCGTATCTGTGTGATAGGAATGGCCGGCTAATCATATCATAAGCTAAGACACGACTTTTATCAGTTCTGCACACACACAAACAAGTCAGTGGGTCTAATGATGTTCCGAATTTATAGAGATTTGTATGAGCTTTAACAAACCAAAGCGTTAAGCCATGGTTCTGTACTCTGTGAACCCGCGTTGATTTTGATTCTATTCTAAGTATTTTCATTAATGCCAGTTTGCATTTATAATAAATTTTCCTGTTTAGGAAATGCGTTTTATCCCGTTCAAGGTTTGAGAACCTAATTCGGTGATAAATTTAGTAACATTATTTACTTCAAACTCAATTACCCTTCTGATTGGTTGTTTTACCGCGTTACAGAAAGCTCAATTATCTTTCGTGAAATTAACAGTCCATGAGGACTATTCTGGTGTGTTGACGTACAAGCTTTAAAGCTTGTAATAGAATAAAACCTCATCTTTGTCGTGTTGATCTGATAACTTTAAATCGCGGACTCATTACTTACTAAACGTAATTTATTGAAGCAAGTAAATCTGTATTAAACTGTGTACACTAGCTGAAAGATAATTTAACTGTCGTTTCATAGCGCTGCAATTTCCATAAACATTGGATTTTGCTACTGGCACGGGACGTTGGCTTCCATCATATCTGAAACAGTACAGGAAAAGTATTGATGAGCTTAAGAAATTTAATATACCGTATTTATAGTATGTGGTGTATAGTTGGCTAATTCAACTTGAGAATACTTGTCGCTATTGAAAAAGCCATCTTGGAATGATCTATCAATGCAGTTGTCCGGATCAAGAGAACCCCCAACAAAATTAGGAAGACCGCTTCCGTTCACCACTTTCACTAGGCTTTCAGTGCTGTCATGGAAGCTAATATAAAAAATCATGCATGAACATTTATTGAAATTAAATGGCATACGAATTTATGATGGTTGATGATTAAAGGGCATTACCCGTTTTTGAGCTTTTCTTTCAGGAACGGTTTAATAGCCTTGTAGATAATGCTTACGGCTATGGGATGGTTTATTGTGTTTAATGCTTTCAGCAGTATACATTTTAATTTTATGCTTAACCTTTTGACCACAAATGAATATTCCTCACCTACATACCTAGACTTTGTCGTATCTGCGTCTGAAATACTGTTCTGTGTTGGTAATTTACTTTTGGCGGCGTCGAGATTTGATGCTTCTATCGACGTATTGGGATTTCTATCTACAGTCGTTTTATTATTTTGAATGCTATCATTATTATTCAAAATTTCTTTGGGATCGTTAACTGACAGACGTGGTTTGTTGTAATTTTTTAAGTGAATTGTTCTGCTATTAGAATTTCCCATTGTTGAATTATAATTTCCGTTGCTGATATCCATAAGTATCGAGTCGGCCGTCTCCTGAGCTTTTACATTATCACATTTTCAAAAACTATAATTGATTTTGAAATCTGCAAGTTTTGTTGCCTCAAGTTATTTTGATTGAGAGCTTTCTAGTGTGTATGTGTATTTGGTCACTTAATGAAATTATTTCCCGTTTCATTTCTTGCATTTGCTTTTCAGTTGATAACACTATGGCATCTTGTCGCTTAGTGCATATCATTGAATTTGAAGTCTGCTGACTGTCTAAAGTTTCAACCTTTTTCTCCTAATCTTGTAATTTTGCCTCTAATTTCTTTGCCTGTAATTCTCACAATTAGCAACAGCAGAGTTATTGGATGCCGAGCTGTCTCCTGCACTTTCCTCGATGCATATGTCTCCATCGTTAAACAATACCACTGTGTATGCCATCTTAGCAATTAAAGTCAGTCGTACATTATCCCTAAGAACACCTTCCCACGCCGTGCTTAATACCCTATTAGAAATATCCCCTCCATTAACATGTCGCCATTTACTTTTGTAAATATTGAAAATCTCTATCGGAACTACTAATGGGAATATCATGGTAGCTCTTACATCAACTGCATGATAGTTATCAGATATACCCTGAAACATTTGCAAACTGTGCTCATTTTAAAATTTGTCTTTGTCAGTCACAATTACTGCCTTTCCCTCTGAATTTAAATACTCTTCAATATGACTGAAAATTTCAATGATGGATTTTCCGTTGAAAGTTTCAGGTGAATTAAATTTGCGTTGGCAAACGTTAGTACTAACGAATTTCGATTGTTTAATTTGGCTGACCTCTACTGCTTTATTCAATGCCATGCTGATTTTTGTGAAGAAACAGGTAATAGAAATATGATCCAGTGAAGGAGGAATTAAAGCTGTGATAACTGCGGGGTGGGTTAGATCAATATCGCCAAGTGTTTTGCTTGTTGTCGCTGTTAGTTGAACCCCAGTTTCTCTACAAAATTAGAAAAGCAAACAATTTAGGTTCACGTGAACCTTTTAAAATACGCATTCCATTTTTGCATAATATTTATTGCTTGGTTTGACTTGAATTTCAAGTCTTGAAAACACAGCTCCCAGCAATTTCATCTATTCCATAAATAATTTTGCACCCTGTACCAAAGAATCTTCGCAGTCTTCCCTTCCGTGCCATGATGAAAACCTTGAAAACAGGTAGCTAATTTCTTGGCTACTGGTTAGTCCCACCGATATTACAAAACTAACGAAATGGTGGGAAATGGGACGAGGAATATTGTAACTAAGCAAACAAGTACTAAATTTAGTTTAACCGTTGTGCAAAAACTTAACTAAGCTAGTAATGTATAATTTTTAAGTTGTGTTAATTTATAATATTTTATTCGATAGCATTTGGTACAATAGAGGAATGGAAGTGTGTACAGGCATCAAACTGGATATGAATTTAATGATAACCCTGGAATGATCAGTGTGATCCTACCATAATACGCCGCATCGTACCATCGTTTTTACTGGCCTTGTCATGATCCCGATCTGGTTAGTGGATAAGAGCACAATATGAATTCTACGTATAAACTGTTGACGGTACGTTTGTATATGAAACATGTTTTGTATAACGAATATACCAAATTATTTACTGCATGGAAAAATTTATCTTATAATGGTTGTTACGGTTTCCTTTTGTGAATTGTGGTAAAATAGGAAATAGGCTTTAATTTCAATTATATGGTGGAAACGGAATCAGATTTTCTAAATTTTCAAGATGATGATCTACATTTGTGAGTAGTGATTTATCTTCCGTCATTCGTTCAAGAAATGAATTTGCAAGTTAATATGATACTCATAAAACGTTACTAAATTGATCATTTCATTTGAGTTTCCTCATTTCCTGTAATAATTCACCCATTGTTACTCTTTCATGAAACATTCACAGCAGATTCCCGATACTCATACGACTTTGCAAACCACTAGCTAATAATCAATCGACCAATCCCACTGTAAAACTTACATATTATGCGTTTTCCTTTGTTGAGAAAAAGAAATCTAATAGAAGATCAAACAAATTTTCAATTTGCAACATGTTCTGTTGACTGTTTACCTCCTGCGAACATTAGCACCTATGCAACCTCTGTGGTAGCAACATTTTCCCAACATCAATTTATAAAGTGATGGCGTTAAAATATTTACAATACATTTTAGTCGGTTATTGCTCACCTTAATTGGTTATGTCAATGTGAAGATTTCCAGTTGTGTGAATCAGCTATTTAGTTATTCATGTTAGAGGATTTTAATTTACTTTTAAGTAACCAATAAAAAGTCATTACAGAGAATGGTGATCAAATTTTTTTTTAATTGACAAAAATTCAGAATGGAAATGTGTATTTATTTTTCATTTCTTGTAAGATATATTTTTAATAAAATCATTTATTCGTATACATTGATTATTTAATTTGCTCAATATAATTTGTTTGCAAATTTTCGCAGATAAATGCCATAATGTTAGCCGCATCCATAATCGTTTTCTCTGTAAAACCGCTATGTACATATTGACCTGTAATCCATGCAACACTTGTTGGCCACAGCACCCTGACTTTGATGATTCAAATAATTCAATTGAGCTTGCAATTTTAATAGACATTGTGATACTGTATTATTGACATCTCGCATCACATAGCATCACAACAACATGCTTCAACTCTATGGCGAAGTTATGTATAGATTCTGCGAATAATTTATTGCCGATTATCAAATTAAATGAAGGTGCTCAAGGTTTGCATAATTCCAGCATACGGTTACACTAGTTGATATAATAATTGCGTCCAGGTTTTAGCAGATGGAGTCAATTGAGTAGCATTGTCCAAATCATGTGAAAATTGCTTCATCAGGTTAGATCTGTGAAGGAACTTCGGTGAATTAATTTGGTAAACATGTTATTTCCGATTCTGGAATTAAGTAGCATACTAAATACTGTTTCTGGAAATCCAATGTAAAAAGCGTGACAAATTTATATCTTGTGCGGGAAACAGTTTGGCAGAGCTTGTCGTGAAGGAGGTTACATATTTTTCAGTGTTTAATATTTAGTTAACACTTCTGGTACTTTAGGACAATAAATGTTTATTAATATTATTTCAGAGTTGTGTGACTTACTCTAGAAAATGGTGATTGCCACGAGAAATCTGACATCTTTGCAAACTTCATACAAGATGGAAATTATAACTTGCGGCGTTGAAATCGCATTATGTCACCATTGCTAATAGGTTAATACCAATCATTCTTCACTGTGCTCTTAAACCGTTATGGCATTCTTTGATCAATATTCTCTTTTTTAAACCAAAAGTTAATGAAATTGTGAATTCTTTACATTCTTGAATCCATCGCTACCCTAAAAATACGACTGATTAGTCCCACTTTGCTCTCCTATCCACTATGCTTTGTCAAGTAACCAGAAACCTTAAGATGGAACAAGTTACCTGATTTAACATGACATATGTATATGCTAACTAGTGGCGTTGAAATAACAACATTTTTGTCCACCAGTTGTCGCCAAAATTGATCGAATTTCAAGATCAGAATGATGAGTGTTCTCGACAAACTGTTTTGGATATCACGAAAGCCGCCCTGTGGAACAACATTTTGGTTCCGATTGTCATCATCGCACATCTGCAATTCCATGGTTTATCGGAAAGTCATTGTAGCAGTTGTTTCAAAGTAAAATATTAATATCAAATTCGTAATCCCCGTATGAAATTAGGTAGTACATATTTTTTTGTTTCTTGGGGTAAGTTGAGATAACGGTTCTACGGGGTACTATGAGGTGAAATGATGTTTGGCTAGGGCACCATTTTATTCTCAGGGAATTTTCAGAATTCAATGAAATTTGGCATGCGTATTTGGTATCATTTCCTGGGAATGTATGTATGTAGTCATAAAATAATAAAATTGCAACGTTAACTGATTATCAATGATTGAAAATATTGTACTTGACGGATCACCAAATTAATGACTTCTGCAGCACTTTGTTTTGTTTTATATCTGCAGCGGTTTTTGTTTTGTATCAATTATCAATCTCTTCGCTGCGTGTAGTAATATGAACCTGCCTAGCACGACAGACCGGATATCTGTTAGAGTGAGCTATATGCGTGGTTCGATTGACCGTTTCGTTCTGTCTCAATGATTTCCACAGACTCTGTGTCTTGCTCTTTTGAAAACTGGGTGTCCTGGTTACTTCCGATGGTTGCAGGGAGTGGGTGTCCTGTAGGATTTCTTGTTGACGAGAGGAAATTATCAATTTCTTCCTGTCGACGTAGCTCTATTGAATTTAGGGGGAGAAAATAGCTTAGGCCATGCGGACGATTGTTTAGTACTCGGAGGGCACTAGTAGGTGGGAGACTGTTGTGACGGGCTGTCTCTAAGGGAACTGGTTGGTAAGTAGATAGAAATGGGTTGGTGGTGAGAGATGAACCAGTTGTAGGTTGCGCGGCTTCTCTCCCTTTTAAAGCGTTTTGTTCCTGGCTTTCCTTTTTAGTCAGGTTAATTTCTTGAAATACGAGAAGGTCAACATTTCCGCTGTTTCGGTTAGTGTCTTCCTCTTCTCGTGTCTCAAGGGCGTTGGCGGACGACTGGTTCCCTTTAGTGTTGTCGGTAACCTGGAATGATTGGTATTGCTGCTCTAAGTCTTCCAGGTCGTTATGGAAACTCGCCCTCAGAACGTTATGGCTTGGAGCGTTGTTTTGTGTTTCGTCAACCTTTAGGTAACTGCTGGACTTGGTCCCTGAAGTTTCGTCCGAGGAGTTATTCTCTGAGTGTATGGTGTCTTGTGGTTCGCGGAATGTCACTCGGTTAGAGGTTGGATGTTGTTCGGATTGCACGCAGTCGGCTTCGATTTCCTGCGAGTGGTCTGACAGATCCGAGTGTGAGCCGGTAGAATGAAATAATTCTCGTAATGAAGAGAGTACTTCGGTGCCGCTGAGATCCTTCTTGACTTGCTCAAGAGAAATGGCTTTGTCGACTTGTGGTCCGTGCGTAACGGATGCTTCGTGTCGTATTTCTTGGTTGCTAGGCGCTAACTGAATTGCTTCACGGGTGTTAATGTGTTCATCGGTTTTGGTAGTACTGATGTTGTATGACTGCTAAGTTTGTGCACTCCAGTTTGTTGGAATCTTAACAACAGACGCGACAGTTGAAGAAGGTACCGTAGATGAAATTTTAGTTGATTCTGGTGTGATGTTATTTCGAGACGCGGATCGAGAATTTTTAGTTAGGGGAGATTCGTCTTTTGAATTTCTGTGCTTATCACCCTGTGGACTTTTGGATGTGAAATAATGTTTTACTTATTGATATTTACTTATATTTAATGATGCAATATTTTGACTAGTTGAAGGAAGTTGTTCAGTGTTACCTTTTAGGGCGTTCTGGAAACCAAGTGTTGTTGGTCTTACCGCTTTAAGCGTATTCCGATAGGCTATAGGGGTCACGTACTCGTCAGCCTGTCCAGTATGATTCTTCACCTTTTTGGATGTATTTGGAATCGTTATTTGTTGATCCTCTGTTGGGATGACGTCATTCGAATCACAGTCTCCGTTTTAGTCAAAGTTTGGCACGTAACTGTTTTGTAGGATATGAGCACTTGCGGCTGGATCACGGGGTAACACTAGTTCAATATTACCAGTTTCGGGATTAAAAGTGCGATTCCCCGGTACTGCGTCTGCACTGCTATTTTCACCACTGTTACTGCTGCTGCTGGCACTGAGTTGCACTTGAGATAAGTCACAACTTGGAATGGGGGCTCTGGGTTGAGCAGGTGTAGATGTATACGTTACAGTCTCGGTTTCACTTTCACTTGTAGTTTCGGATTCGGTGTCTTCGGGCTTTTTTCGTTTAGTTGGCGGTTTACGGTGAGTTGTTAATACAGAAAATTCCGGTGGCTCATTTAAAACGCGTCTGCTTCTTCTTGTGGGATGCATGAATGTGAAGAGTCGTTCGTTTTTAGAGAATATTGGAAGGAAAAAGAATGATTTTGGTGGTACTACTACTGTTTTTAAGTTTTGGGGCGATTTGTGAAATATAATGTTTCTTGGGGATTTACTGGGCGATTTATTTTACTCGTTTCTTGGCGTGTAGGTACCGGAAATCTTATTTGAGCACCTTCACCAGTAATATGAACCTGCCTTCGGCTTGGTGTTTTATCCGCTAATTTCAGTGGGGTAGGTATGCATATGTAGGTAATACTTATTACTAGAAAATGATTTTACGATTCAAGGCAGAGATGTGGTAGATTTGGTAAGCAGTGAACGACTGACTTTTATTTTGTGTCATCTAGAAATTGGTTAGCATTTTATGTTGTTAGTCTGCATGATTAATTTATAATAATATAGCCATATTATATACATGAGCATGGCAAGTAAATGTTTATGTTGTAAATATTAGTGATCTTATTCATCAGACAACTTGACCTAAATTAACGTATTAATTGTGACTAATTAAATATATGATGACGTATGTGGTGAGTAACATTTTAGATATCTACAACAAACGGTTACTCACCGTTTGTTACTGTGTAATAACGATAAACGATAAAATAAACTCCAAACTATCGTTTCATTTTGAACGTTACTCTTGATCAAAACCATGGAAAGAAGTTACCTATTCTCGCATTATATTTCAACATGCTACAAATAACGTTAGTTGGCGTACAAGTGGTAACATGACATGTTTCGCAACATATTTGATAAAAATTAATAGAATCCAAGGAACGCCATGATGAATTAATTTCTATCATGCGAAAGATATCACAAAGAGTGGGAAAATATAAAAATATAATTTGATAATTGACAATTGAAATATGTTGAATATTGTATAGTAGTCGAGACCTATAACAATAAATTTAAACCATATGGTCTGAAAAAGGAATTAATTCATGAATTAGTTTGTTTCTTGATTAGATAGATCATTTGGTTTTGTACTTCGGAAAATTGACTATAAAAGGTTATAATTGAGCTTGGAATTCCTTAAATTGCATATTTAGTCGAAGATGTGGTACTAAATCTGTATGAAACATAATTCCGGGAAATGAAGCGAATTAAATTAGACAATATAACTGATTTCAGCTAGAAGAGGAAATTGAAGAAATCATACTTAATTAAATCAAATGTGATACTGAATGCACCAAATCGAATCGCAGATACTTTTTCAGGTACGCTGCGTGAATAGTTCTGTGTGGATTAAACTTGCAAACAGGTTCACAGCTGTTGACTATTTTAAGAGAAGAAAAAGGGAAACTGCCGTTTCTGGAAGAACAATTTAATAAGCTGTAATATATTTCTCGTCCTTAAATGAAATAGGATACGCCGTATGTCTGTACTTGACACGACATGACCCCATTACTGTCAGTTTTCTATTAAGTTAGATGTTTTAAATGAGATAAAACTATTTTAAATCATTACAAAGTTTCGTTGATTTTTTACAATAGAACGCAGGACAACGGAAGTTTTAATATTTTTTATACAGGAAATACGCGGTTTATATTGCATGAGTTACCTGATGAACATAGACTTCGCCTATGTTGCAAATCACACCGCATACTAAATCATCTACAAAGGTGACAGTAGCATGGAGTCGCTTAGGGTCCATTCAAATAGTACGTTATGCAGAGAGGGGTAGGGTGGGGGTCGAAAAGGTGGCATTTTTGGCGTAACGTACTATTTGAATGGTCCCCTACCAAATATAGCCACAATTTTAAAAAATATACATTTCAAAAAGCCACACACAGAAACCCTCAATATATTCCATTTTCACTTATGATTTTCCATATTTGACAACTTCTCACCGTAAGTCACCCAATGACAGCTTATCATCTCACACTAAAAAGCTGGCCTCCATGAGTTTTTTAGAACACTTAACGCAGAAGGGGCAAATAGTCTGAAGCGCATGGCGGACTGTGGAAGGAAGTGATGGGCAGGGATGTGCGATCCATGAAATTGCATCGTTTTGTATGCTAATTAATTAAACGCCGTTATTACCATAGCGCAGACTTTGGAAGGAACACCAATGCAAGATTTGATTTGGGAATAGTTGTTTTAGTTCGAGCCATAATTGTACTGATGGGTTTTTGTTGAGTAAAATTAGGGCTGAATAAAGTATGCGAATAAAATATTTTTGGGCTAATTTTCCAAATGTCCGTTTGCCTTAGCGGATATCTCAGCTAACACCAAACTTGGATTTTTACTCAGCACAGTTCAACATTCAATCATCATTACTTTCTGTAAAACGCAAAATAATTTTAGTATATTAACTGGAACTCTTGCTTTTTGATCTTTCCATTTCAACTTTGACTAAACCTATAAATGAATCCCCGTCGACCGATCTATACTTGGATATTACTCCACGGGTATGATGATGTCATCAGGCGGCGTTGAGGCTATAATATATTGCATTTCATTCGTTGAGGTCCGAGTACGATTCCTCCTCACCCTAGCAAATACAAGCATTTATACATGTTTCAGTATGAAGCAAGCCACATTTCTTTTCAAATGTCTATATATTATTAAATGGAATCTGTACAATACCACTTTAATTATATTTTATTAGTGAAATAGTTTGTACAGGTTCTTTTAGTATAGATCATCATATTGTTTGTCAACTTACTATTCAGTTAAATGTTTTATTACTGAGAGAACCAATTTGATGCAAATTGAATATGTTGTTGCCAATTCTGTAAAGCGTCAAAATATATGTATTTTCAGCACTTCGGTATTTTGAAGATTAGTTAAGGTAATTAATAGAGCGAATATCCTTATCTGAGATTCGGGTTTGGCTGAACTTTTGACGTTTGATGCGTCGAGAGACACAGGTAGAAAATATTTCATGAGCGTCATTCTATATTATTTATTATTACAAATAAAACTCGCTTAGAAATTTTACTGTTGGTTATGGCAACAGGTCGATTCTGTATAAGTTCAAGATAAAAAATAATTCACTTCGCGTCGTATGCAGAAAATCCACTTCAGTAGCGTTTAACAAAAGCTGGTGCACTTTTTCTCTGGTTTGATGTAATACACTTGTACAGCTAAATATAATCACATAATCCTCCTAATAAATATTAGCTAATCAGCAGAATGAGTACGCCCCACCCAATATAATTTTAGGTTTAGTTTCGATTTCATAAGCGATTTATCTAGTGGGCATTTTTACTCAATTGCTTCATTATTTCCACCCATGAATTTCGGACCGCCCACCCGTCTGTCTACTAAATATTCATGTCGGACGAATCGATATATTGTGGCGTTGGAATTACACGTATTACGATTATTAAGTTTTTCTAAGCCTTTGTCATTTTTGAGTGAAATTTGAAAGAAAATCTAAAATCCTATTTTATCCCTGAATTTAAATGAGGAAGTAAAACAAAATATTTCAAAATGTAAATTGTTGCGTAACAAAAGAGTAGTAATTTTTAAAGCATAAAGGCATTTATAACGAAAATGATGCATTTGGAAGCAACTCTGGATTCTCAATACGGCTTACTCTGTATACGCATATGGATAATAAAAATGACAAGAAATTGCTTATATTCGCTAGCTGAGGAGCCAACGGATGGCAAAAATTTGTTATTTGCTATAACATGTAAACAATGCTCAGGTAATTGGAATGCTTAGGACATGACAGATATTAATTATGAAGACCAATAGAGTTACATTAACTGATTAGCTAGTGTTTGATTTGAATGTCTTACTTTAAAATATTAAGGGCGTTTACGAAAATCCTAGCGTAAGGTTCCGCAGCTTAATGTTTGTCTTTCAATTCGCTCGTAATTGTATTATTTGACAAACATCCTTATCGTACAAAACTTACCGATTAATAATTTGCAAACTGTGGAACAGAACTAGTGCATAGGGAATAGGATGCAGATTTGTAATAATCCGTTCTGAAAGAATATTTGACAACTTTTCTGCAGATAAATTTGAAATTAGTGTACATTTGGTAATTGTGTTAAATGAAAACATGTAGCTAATTACTGAAGCTCCATCCCCAAATAAGACGGCTTGTGATGACTGATGTGTCTTCGTGACGAAAGCAACAAGATTTTACTATCACCAATGTGTGAAGTCGTTCACTAATTTCGCTAATTTTTGTGCTCATATTGCTCCCTGGAATAATTAGTTCAGAATGGTTAAGTTTTCGGGTTGTGTGAATAACATCGAAACTAATTGACTGATAGACCGTAAATCAAATATGAATATTTAATGAGTGAAACCAAGTGTCTTCACAAATTTGTATTTACCTGAACATTAACTTTTTGGTTCTGCCCTAATGCTGTCGGGTAATATTTCTTGGAAAAATAAAATGTGCATCCAACTTTCAGTGTGGCTAAAACTGCAAATATTAAATGGCCGTTCTATTCTAATGTTCATAAGCCCCTGCTTTGGCACTATGGTATAAAGCAACAACAAACAGCATCTTTACGTAGAGGAATTTGACTGGAATGCAAACCTTGAATTAACAAGTTTAAGGACTGAATCCAGTTTAATCGACGATACCTCTAAAGCACGCACCTATGGTGTCCGGAATTTTCGCATATCATGAAACGATAATTTGTGGCGTTGATTAACGACTGTGATGATTAACACATTGTGTTACGATTACAAAATTTCAGTAGCTAGTTGCAATATTTGATCAAATTTGAAAACAAAATCTATTAACGTATTTGACCTCTAGTAGGTTTTACGGGGGAAAATAAAAACAGATACTATTACAAAATATCAATAAATCTGCGTCGGATATTTGAAGCACAAATTAATCATATGCATAACTGTACTGTGCGCAACCTTCTATTCAGATTGAAACCAATAGCCTAATAAGTCAAACAAACATGGTGGTATGATTCCTATAATGTCTGACCTTTGACAATAACGACGTCTTGGTTCACTAATGGAAACCATAAAAGCTTACTTTTTTCCCTGGCGTCAAATAAAAAGGTTTTAATGATTCAAGCGAGGAAAAGTATGTGCATTTCATTAATTCCCTTCACTAAATAATAGTGAGAAAAGCATGTCCTTGTGAAAGCTATAAAGAGGAAATATATTCCATAAGTTTCAGTGCTGGATGCATATTTTTATGAGGGAGGAGAACTACATTATACATTTATATTCCAGCTTGTCATTGAGGTATCAGGCTGACCGATTATTACAAGTCATTGCTATTCTATTTGCATACGATTATATAGTCTAAAAAACTCACCACATGTATAATCTTATCAAATACAGGTTCTAAATATCTTTAGAGAATTTGATCTGTACCACTTCGTCAGAGAAAATATTATCAAACATAAAACATTACACAGATATTTTTTAAACAGAATTTTATAACCTTTTTAAATATTTGCAGAACTAGAATTAAATGATGACGACATTGATTAACAACCGTTAACCTCAAAATGCTGGGAGTACTGGATCTGATAATGCGAATATTATGAATGTCCTTCGCATTTTGAAACATGGCGCGAAACCCAGCAAACGAAAATCAATATGAAATGATTTCTTTGCCGCATTTATATCTTTACGCAGGCCCGTAACAGGTCCGGGGGTGGCCTGGAGCGGCATATTGAGTCCGGCCTATTTACGTAAAATTCATTTATTTGTCATAATCTTCGTATCTGATAATGATTCGCTCTGATAAAGAAGAAGAAGCTAGGCTAATAAATCAGTTTTTACCATTACAAATCCCATATAAACTAATACTAGAATAATTCCTTGAGACAAATCGGGTTTGTATATATTATTTAATTATATTGATATAATGCAGACTTGTGCCTGCGAAATTTGAAAAATATATTGACCGTTTCTTCGGGTACAAAATAAGTTCAAAAGTATTTAAGGGGCAAATATCTTAGAGGGGTTGGATATATGGGGTACAGCATTAAATGCGGCACAATGGGAATGTGGGTGTACAGCTGCATGAAATATTTGTATGAAAAAATATATGTATGAACGCAAATTTGAAAATATTTTACGCATAGTAGAGCATCCGTCGTCAAAAGAATTTGAATGGGAATTTTTGTTAGATAATGAAGAGAACGCACAGAGTTTCCCCCAATATTTCAGATTTTGATTTTGGTTCAGTTAAATATTCAAATCTCGTGTCGCGGTTTCGCCTGTAAATCACAATTTAAAAAAAGGAAACAGGAATATATTTTTTGCGTTGCAATTATTATTAAAATATTTTCCTAGCGTAATGAGTGTTTTCACATTTTTCTCTTCATGGCCTAAAACGAAATTTTAGCATTCCAAATGATCAGTGCAAGGTTTGATTAACACTATCAATTTCCAAAAGGCAGGAAACAACGATTATTAGACGTATAATTAAATTGGGAGGTTTGGCAATATTAGGTTAAGCCACGTTAAATAGTTCGTCGAAAACTGTTTCTCAAATTCAACACACAGTCATGGTGGATTAAAATTTAACGGTAACTTACAACACATTCTAAACCGCAAATCTGGACGGCAATGATGTCGATCATTTTGGTGGTAGTAATCTGAGCCCAGGCTACATAGGAGACCTCGGTTGAGCGCTTTCAGATGTACTATGTTTTGTTTAATACGGTTCACAAGCTTCGTAGTTACGGCGCACGCAATATAGGTTGGTCCCAAAACGTTGCACTTGTTGTGTTTAAGTGGTGTTTAAGCGAGGGAAACTTCCACCCACAAATGTTGGAGGCCTAATAACTCTTGATCTCGTGATCGTGATAACTCGATTGTGTGGACCGATTTAAACGAAACATATGTCATCTGAAAGCGCTTACCTAGATCTCCTGTGACCTGGGCTCAGATGATTGCCATCACAATGGTCGTCATCATCGGCGTCTAGATTTGCGATTTAGCATGGATTACAAGTTACCGTTCAATTGCAATCCACCATGAGTGTATGACATCAAGATATTGGAATTTCATATGTCCAAGTATATTACATAAATGGAACAATGTTCCAGGAACATATTCCGATCACAACAAAATAGCTGTATAAACAACACTACCAATGAATAGTTTAAATCCAAATTTAAAACATACATCACGTAAGTAACTTGACGTTTTTGTTTGTACCTGTTTGTTTGTAAATCTACCTTAAGCAAAGTTAGGTATTCAGTGTAGATTTTTATAAGCGTATAAATGTGATCTAGAAACAGCTGGTACTTAAATTAAGTATCCAGTGGAAGGAATATATCAACAATTTATTTAAACGAAATTATGAACGCAAGATCATCAACACATTTTTGTAATGCCATTGGAAAATGATAACCTCAATAATGAGCTTCAAGTCTAATGTAGATATCCAAAAGTTCAAATGTTGTTTCTTTACGTACCCAAGTTGGTGTCTTTTGAATATGTTAAAAAGAAACGAATGCATATTCTGGAATTTGATTTATCCAAATTTTCCCTCTGGTGGCAATATAACGGGACAGTGTAACAAGGTTTTGTAAGACATCATTTGAAAAGAAAATTTTTTTTCGAGGAACTCCTACTGCATATCGAGGAACTAATTCATACTGCACCGTTGAATTACGTCAGGACAGTACCGTAGAATTATGTCAGGCCGTACTGTAGAATTATGCCAGGCCGTACTGTAGAATTATGTCAGGCCGTACTGTAGAATTATGCCAGGCCGTACTGTAGAATTATGTCAGGCCGTACTGTAGAATTATGCCAGGCCGTACTGTAGAATTATGTCAGGCCGTACTGTAGAATTATGCCAGGCCGTACCGTAGAATTATGTCAGGCCGTACTGTAGAATTATGCCAGGCCGTACCGTAGAATTATGCCAGGCCGTACCGTAGAATTATGTCAGGCCGTACTGTAGAATTATGTCAGGCCGTACTGTAGAATTATGTCAGGCCGTACTGTAGAATTATGTCAGGCCGTACTGTAGAATTATGTCAGGCCGTACCTTAAAATTTGTGCTGGGATGACGGGGTGGCCCCCCGACGGGGGTGGCCTGGAGCGGTCGCTCCACCTCGCTCCACCTTTGGTACGGCCCTGGTAACAAACTAGATTTAATCTTCACGAATTCTTTAGACTGTGACCGTTGTACTGTGTTTGATGCTTCGTTGGCTGATCACATGTAAATGTGTAAATGTAATTCGGGGTCTTGTGCTATGGAACCGATTTTATATCAGTTATTATAGACTCCCCATCATATACACCACACGTTTTACCGCGTCGTCTCGCAGAGAAGGGACACTCTGTGAGGATGCTGTGTTATCTTATCGTTCCCTTATGATCTGCGATATCATAGCATACCAACCCCGTACTGACACCGAGCCGAGTAGGATTAGTCAGCCTCCAAAGCTGCTGGGCGGTCACCCATCCAGAGCTCTTTGACTTGGTTGTTGCTTAACTTCTCGACAAGCGAGAACTCTAGCACTCTGACCAAGTCGGCTGACTTTGGCTGATCACATGGTGACTGATTGTGAGATTACTTTGAAAAAACCCAAAGCTATTTCTCGTACCATACTCTATCGTAACTATGAGAACATGTGTAATCCTACGTTTATCACCGCAGTTAGTGATGCATTCCTTCTCATTCCTCCTGATCCTTGTCTCTTTATAACAACCATTCTGAAATGTTTTGACACTCATGCTCCAATCATAAAAAAGAGAATTAAGTGCAGCAACAGCAAGGTGTTTGTATCAAATCAAACAAAAGCACTAATTAAAGTGAACAAACGCGTATATAAATCGCATATACGCAAGCCGTCGTCCTGCACCGCTGCCCAGTTGCAAGTGCTAAAAAGACGCATTAAGGCTGCAACTAGATATGACACCAAGCAACACTTACAAAATAAATTCTCAACGATGGGGTTTTGGAAGGGCTTCAATAATTCCTTCCAAACCACCTCAAAAAAGACCATAAACTTGTGTTTATCTCCTGAAGACATCAACGATTTTTACATAAACATTTCTAAAAAATCCTCTCAATCCTTTGTTAATGTATCTTTATCCAATCCTTCCATACCCATACCCATACCCGTCTCTTTCTAAATTATACCCACTGAGAAATGTTCTGTCCTACGATCACAAACGCAATCTGGTTAACGCATGTGTAATGTCACACGTCAATTATGCTAGTACGGTGTGGTTAAGCAGAGAATGTACCAAAAATTATGCAGTAATTGATAAAGTTATTAGGAACATGGGAAGGTATATTGTTGGTGTTCGTAAATATGATCCGATTAGTCTAGACATAAATTGTAAACTCCAATGGTTGTTTTGGAAGTACCTATATCAATTTAATACACTAATGTTAGCCTATAAGACTTTGACATGTAATGAAAATGATTTCTTCTACGACTACCTTGACCTAACTGGTGAGATAAGTCAAACAACAAGAAATCGTAGTTATGTATTACCTAGTTTTAAGCCAAGAACTAATTGGGGATCTTCTTCCTTTTAATAAAGGGTATCTACTATTGAAAGCCACTTTATCCAAATGAGTATTACCTAAGATAAGAGATGAAATAAGGAAAACCGTTTTCATGCTAAGATTCCCCAACTCCTGAAGGTACTATTCCCATCTTTCTGGTTTTCTACATTTTATTTTTCACCATGCAACAGCCGAGAGAAGAAGCGATTGCCCAAGACGTAATTTCCTGTTACGTAATTACAGCAAAAAGGTCAAAGGTAAAAACGGTAAACCAGTTTTAAAACGAAAGGATGTGTGACGTGATGTGATGTTAACGTGACGAATAGCTCGATATACAGAATAATCCTTGGGTATAAAGCTACAAATGCAGTAGGTCATCGACCATCCAGCTGACGTAGGTGCACGGTGCGAACGACCCGAAACCAAAAAGTGATTTCAAACCTGTTTCCAAATTGTCGTTCTACTTCTGTCGCTGCTGTCGCCAAGAAACTCAAAATAAAACCATCAACTCTGGGTTGTATTAAAGTTTAGAAACAGGGCTTCAATGCCTACACCAAGACAAATGCTCCAACATAAGCCCAAGACCTAGAATGGAGAGCGAAATCTGGGTTCCTAATTGTTAGCAAAAAACACGTCAAATGATTGTCATTTTTTATGATCAACTTACACACCATTGGATGCCCAAAATGGACCAGGAAGGAAATTTAAGCACGCCGCGGGTCCTAATAAAGTGTCACATAGTGAGAAAGTGCAGGCCTAAGCAACAGTTTTAAAATAATCCCAGTTAGGCAATGGATGGTCGAAAATGGCTGTGTTTCCGAGTCATTTGTTTCATAGGGCACAGTTCCAGCAGACGTGTACTTAGAGGTGTGTATCAAATGTCGATCGATTCCCTCCATATATAGACATTATAATCGTCGTGAAACAGTTTTTTTTACCTGACATGGCATGTGCACATTATGATAATAAATGGCATCAAATTCATACAAAACCTAGGAATGCACCTGTTGTCCACCAGGTAGGAGCAATCACGTGGTTTTGGGCATTATTTAAAGCGGAGTAATCCAGGTGACAATCCCCATCTAACATTTGAAAGAATTCGCAACAGTTCGGCAAAATATCAGCACCTACATCGCCAAAAACTCGGGAAAACCGATGCTTGTAAACGCCTTGTAGAAGCTCCGACAGATCAGGTACAATGGAGTCGAGCAATAATAGGTGTGAGTAAAATATTGTTCTAAAAGCAGGATTTTACGATATCATCAATGTTTCAAACATATTATTGTGTGTGTAAACAGTAGACCTGTGGACAATTCACAAATCCCTTTAAACAAGTATTTACACTTGGGAAAACTATTCCACACTCAATTTCAGAGATGTGATCCCAATAATGGAGCCTGTTGTCTGGATGCATGAGTTGGTCAAAACAAATCCATTTAATTAAGATTTTACCATTTATCACGTATTGTCTGTGCCATATTAACTAATTGCCTCCATAACATTAATTACCTAATTAATTATCAAACTGAGCTCCTTATTATCAAAACACCTCTTAATCAGATATAACACCACTCTGATTACCTGCTTCAATGAAAACTTTCCATCTACACTGATGAGTCATATTGGACGCTCTACTTAAGCATCGTTTTTGTACATGATTTTGTTCAACGTTTACCATTTCAATCAACAATGTTACTTCCACAGAACTGTACAACGAGTACACGTCTACATTGCAAGGGTAATGTATTGTATTTCAATGTCAGTTTAAACGCAGTTAAATGTTTTTAAATGCTGTTTTTATTTTAATCTCCGAATGGATACGAATACTAATTGTAATACGTACTATAATCCACAGTGCAGTCGTATTATGAAGACGCCGTACAAGTTTACAGTATGCAAAAGAAGATCCAACAAATAAACTTACCAATGGAAGTATTGCTCATCGCAACAAGCCTTCCAGAAACCGATCCAATTTTAACAATCGCCATTGAATTGGAAATGTAACAATCAGAGGACCAAGAACTGGTGGAAATGAAAACCGGTAACATTAGAAGATGCAAATACATCTACCTATGATATTTGAAGCGCGATTGAAGTATTGTAGCTGAACTATTAACTGCCAAGTGTTTAAACACAATCATTAAAAATGAACATACGTATATGGAGTCTTTCTATAATGTCAATTCTTAGAGAACAAAATTCCGAACAAATCAATAATGCGCACGCACAACCATTCGCAGTGGCAACTTAATGAACGTAACACAAATTATTTGAAGTCCGAGTGCTATTGCATTATTAACTACCGGAAGCATGAAATGCTTGAAAGGTAGTTATAGCGATTGATCTGTTTGTCTGTCTGTCCGTCTATCTGTCTGTAAACACTCTAACTTTCCTCCACGTTGACCGATTTGGCTCAAATTTGGCGTAGGGATACCTTGGCCCAAGGCCACGTTCCCTATTGATTTTCAGCCATGTACCTCCAGAGTGACCGGAAGTAGGGGGGTCGACGTCTTTGGGGTGGTGGGGGTAACAAAACAGTGAACATTTTTTATTGTATGAATGGATAGAGGGACTCAAGATGATCATTTTTGCCAAGACACCATAGGTCAAATCGGTGACCTGACGGTCGGAGGGCCCCGAGTATATAGGGGTCCCCATGCGTAAAAAAATGTCATTGCATAAATCGTTGGATATGTTCAATTTGAACACATTGGACGCAGTAAAATGGTCAAATAAGTCTTAAAATTAGTTAGTTATGGATGTACGACGATTCTTCCGGTAGTTATGTATTAAAGGTTACACCTTACTAGTTTGATATAATTTTATACAAGTTGCTGCTTAATATGACTAAAATATGTTACCTGCATGAACAAATGCTTTATAAACTCGATTACTTCTATGCATACAACGACAAGTTGTCCAAATTTCATCTGTCCGAAAAGTAACGTTCCTAGCGTCAGAGAAATGGTTAATGATGTCGAACTATGTCGCGATTGACGTACTTGAAATCCGTAAACGTTACTAAAATTAAACCCTTGTGTAGTGGTATGTACGTAGTTGGTTAAATAATATACATTTCACTTGCATGTCGGGAATTTAACTCAACATCAATCTGACTCGGACACACTGTAACCTCTATACCTGCACATTGCAGAACTCTGCAGATTCCTTCCCGTATTAATATTCCGAGCATTATTGTAATGGAATTGAATTAATCTATGTTATGTAACAAATTACAGCGATGCTCATATTGCGATGGCAGGTTTTAACAGAATGTAGCCGCGTGTGCCTTTCATTTCACAATCAACGTTCAGTTAGGAATTTCAGAATTCTATTTTCTGTTTTATTGTGTATCAGCGTTCGCTCCGAATAATAATGGAATGTAAATTCCGATATATCCTTTCATTTTGAGCTTGAATCTCCCAAAGCGACATGCCAACCTTAACTCAAATATATCTACAACAATCCTGAAATAAATACTGGTGACGTTCAAGTGTTGACAGCGCATATTATGCCCTGGCACCCACTAAAATTTTACAGAATCTTAAGTTATCGACAGTGAATGAATGTAGGCTACAGATGTAAGGATGAAATTTATAATTACAATGTTCTGATGGACGCCTCTATTAATCTTGTCGGAAATTGCTTGCAAGTTGAAACTAAACACCGGATAAGCTCACAGTGCAAAAAACGATTGAATCATGAATTATTCTTTATGATTAAATGGATCATTTGGCTTTGTGCTTCATAACATTGTTTTCAAAAGTTGTAACGTAACCTCGCAATGCTTTACGTTTCATATATAATTAAAGTACAGTAGAGATTCAATTAAACAAAATGAAGGGAATTAATGCCAAGGGAATCGTAAAATATCGTTTTATTCGCTTACCTACCATTTGCAGATTACATCGTTTTTGATTAAGACAGAAGTGATACTTATTGTATGGAAGTATATGCTACAGCGTTGAGTGGATAAATTTAATGATAACTATTGGAATGATTCAGATAGTCTGGCATCAGGAGAAGCTTCGTGAGCTTGAATCATAACTGTAAATAAGACTCCTTACGATGATACCCGAATGGATCATCTGAATATTAGCAATTTGTTTGATGTGGTTTCATGTACGTAGCAGTTCCTATGACCTTTTATGTGTATTGCATGAATGGAAGTTGACTATTTGTATATTGTTGTTAAATCTGATTTCGTTCTTATGTTAATTTTGCTTTATCCAGTATCACTGGTTAGTCTTAATATTCCCCAATTCAATTTTCAATCAACGTTGCCACACTGACACTCTAGATTCATCAGTTGAATCTGAATTTGGCATTAAGACTCTACAACTTTATCTTTCATACTTCTGCATTTACTTCCAATAAGCAAACTATGCATCCACTAACCTGATTTAATTTGTAATAAATCCGGCACCAATATGTTTAATAGTGGCGTTGAAATATTAACAATGTTCTTGGTGACTAGATGCCGCTAAAACTAATCCAATTTCAAAATCAGAATGATTAATGTCATCGATAACCTGTTGTGTATATTTCGAAGGACGTAGTGAGCAAAAGCACTGTACATTCGATGGTCATCATCTATGATTGTGTCTGCCTTCCGTAGCCTTTACCTGTCCCAGAATACAGTTTCGGTAATGCCAAATCCAAAACTAAGATTGTCTGGCCAACGGTAAGATGTTTTTGTCTCATTTGGCATGCATTTACGATAACTAGTCAAAGCAAAGGTTATGCGTAATATTGTTGGCATCATAAGTTTGGAATATAGGAATGAACTCATATTATTCAAAAATATTAATATTGTAAGTATGACGGATTAAAAATGGTTGAAATTTATATTTCTACTAGACAGACCACCAATTGAATTGGTTCCGGTAAAACACAAACAAATCTATGCGTCAAAGAAACCATTAATGACGCTGAAGAATAAGGTGTTGTCGCTGTTAGGTACAATGCCTGCATTAGATTTAATTTCCCACTTCTATTCAGGCATTCAGCTCACACTCCCTTCCTTAATCTGATTATCGGTGTGTGTAAGTCAATTTATCATAAGTCCTTCCACCAAAAGTCCACTGAAACATCGCGTCCTTCAGCACTATATAAAGTAAACATATACATTTGAAACTTGCTAGTGGTGAACTGCAATTTCTATTCTAAATTTTTTATACAATATTTATGAACGGAAATGTATTTTAATAGCCGATGAGTACTGCAGAGATTCCGAAAATCTACCGTGCATGCAATGCCACCAAGCATATTTGGAAAAGACACAATTAATTCTTTTGTAAGGATATGATAACATTGACGCCATTATGTTTTCGAGACAAAGAATTGATCTAACAACAGTTGCGGGTTTTTAACGTCTGCTCGTTGTGAATTGGTATCTGTTAATCACCGATATGGATGCTGATGAATATGAAATCCTTGGAAGTTTTAATGTAAATTTTAATCAACGAAATTACATTGCAGATTTCTTGCTATCATCCTATTCTTGAGTGACAATTTACGTAGCATCTTTTGTTGACATTTCAAAAGACGGAGGCGGCTTCTTTAGGTTTTTTGTTTCTCCTGCTTTGCTTTGCATTCCTCTTCGTCCTTGTAATCGTCCACCTTCTTGCCACTTCCACCAGTCTTCTTCGGATAAACTTTGAACGTACTTGCTTTAGCAGACTTTTACAGTCATTTCAATGGAAATTACGTCCTGAGACTAAAATAATGTTTAATGTTTAATTTAATGCAATTATATTCACTTGCGTTTAACCAAAAAAGCGCAGATAGCATCCAGGTGATTAGCGCAAAAATTCACATGTTGGAAATTTATTCGAACTGATTGTGAGTATGTGTAGTACACAGTTGAAAAATCCACTTGTTTAGCAATAGTAACTGTTTCGCAAGCCTGATATAGCCCATTGATGAAAAATTGTCTCCAGAAAAAAGAGAAATTCCAACATTCAATAAAAGATGCTTAACCAAAATAGACTTTTGTCTACACCACTGTAATTTCAGTTGAGGTTTCATTCTGACTGTTCAGTCATGCGAATATCCAAGTCTTCACGTATGCGAATACGTTGAGTAAGGTTTATGTTAATTGAAGCCCGGTACAAATATGTAGCGAAATAAAAATGTTTTTGGCAACGTGTGCAAAATTTAGTTTGGAGTTATTCTGTATTAGATTGCTGGATATGTTATCCTGAACTTGTATTTGACATGAAGGACCACACTGGCAGGATTTCAATTTTATCAAGTGTACGATAAGGTAAGATGATATATGTAGAAAAAGAAAGCATTTAAATCTATAAAAGTCAAAAATTTTCTCTTGTATATATTCACGGTCCTCCACTATAGCGCGATTGCTACGGAGCTCCAAATGTAGTTTAAATTGTTACTCACGTACATTTGACAAATACAACATCTTAATCTGGCTTTCTTTTTTAACAAATGTCAATCCGACTTTTACTACTGATAACAATAGCGGGTCGAAATCTACCTACATTTATTTATAACTTTTAATCCGTGAACATCTTAACTTACGGCGTCAAAGCGTTAACAATATACATTGATACTAGATACTTTTATTCGTGCTTTAATATACACAGTGCTTATATTGGTTGCCTAGCCTAAAGTAACTTACCGGGTCGGGATTCATAAATTTTGAACAACCAATCAGTTTCCCGCTCAGCTCTCTAGCGAGCTTGAGACAAAGACAGCTGCTTCAAGCCCATTCACAATCGGGTGGGCCAATAAAAAAACGTTTCTATGTAATCTTTACTGCTGAAGCTGCTTTTGCTGCTCCATTACAATTCAAATATAACGATGTAACCTATTTGAAATAAATATAAATGCATGTTTACATTGTCTAAACTTTATCTCGGAAATTTTATTGTATATGCGGAAAACAAATGGAAAATTATTTATTCGCCTCACAATGACGTCGTAATGTTAACAACGCTACCATCGGACAATGGCTAGCAGTTAGGTGTTGCGGTAGAATAATCCACTGTGTCGAATGAAAAATTAAGTTGATGGGTGCATTTATTTGTTGCTGAATAACCTTCATGAAAGACTATTCTTGGTGATTAATTTATTTCGTGGCTCGTTTATTATTTAATAAATTGCAGGACATTCAAAAAAGTTATTTTTGAATTTAATTTCAATGTGCTTTTATTTTTTCCCGCTATGATTTTAAATCGCGCTTAGTAAATACAATACATTTTCAGATTCAATGGAATTCACACTCAAACGCATTATTCGGAACACTACAGGACCATTACCGATTAGTTAACGACTAATTAATTACCTCCACTATATTAATTACTTATGTTAAACCTACCATAGTATCAATATTATCCTTTATATACAAACTTGAACATACAAGCAAGCACAATACTTACAATTAGACGTCGTTATATTTACATCTCAAGGTATGGAGGAAATTGAGAAAGCAGGTAAGTGCTTGACCGGTTACGAGGGTACGAAGTAAATGGTTCTGATACACATACAATAGTTGCGTTTTCGTTTCTTTCGTTTCGCTCGGTTTCGTTTTGTTCACAGGAATAAGTCACTTTTATTTACCATTCCAGAACAAGTTTAGCATTGTCACATGCGAAGGTGTTGGAAAGGTCGCATTATTCATGCTTGAAACTGCATAAATATGCTGACACTACCATTGAGAACCTTATTAATAACTTTTCAATTGACTAAAACTGACGGCTGTCCACGAAAAATGGTCCAGTCGAGCTACAGTCCACATTACGGATTGATGGGATTCACCTTTCGGTAGAATGTAGATAAGGAAGTCTTGGCATGGTGATGGTAGTTTAACTAACAAATTGAGTACTTCTTCTTTAAAAAATATTTTGGAAAGCACTTCATGAGAAAATTACCTTGATATTGACTTGCCGTCGTGAAAAGAATATCGTATTTGCAAGGTTTCAATGTAGTGAAATATATGACCATAACTAAATACGAAATGGTCGGTATGGTTCAATATTGTGGAGAAAACTGCTTTGATATTTTTGTTACAAAAAACAATAAGCAACACCCTTGCAGGTGAGGAGCAGTTTGCGTTGGCTGGAGTACTTCTTTTTTATTTTAGATTCATAAATATTTATCAACTTTTTGAACATTTCGTCGCAACCCCCAAGCAATACCGGCCGGCAGCATAACTTATATTCCAATAGCACAAATTGACCAAGTTTGGCGTTGAAGATACATTATGTTACGACTACAAACTTGTAAGGGTAATGGCATTATTTGATTAAATTTAAAATCAATATCTAAAAACATCTTTTATGCCTCAATTTAAATATGGAAATGAAAACCGGGAATATAAGTAATTTTGCATACTCAGCCCCTGCCCCTGGTATTTGACTCTCAGTAGAAGACTTCGTAACCGTACTGTTCTTACAATTAGTCTAATGCTTAATCACAGTCATTAAAATTGAACAAACTTGTGTCGTTGTATAACGTCAATTAATAGACAACAAAATTAAGAACAAATCGATAATGCGCAAGTACTCACCCATAACTGGGGACAACCGAATACCCGTAATATTTTAAGTTTGAATGATATTGCTTTATATGTATGTAATTGTAATGCATGATGCTACACAATATCACCGCTCGTTCATGTACTGCTGTTTGATGGATCGGTCAGGGCAAAACACAAAATTACTTATATGTTAAGTGATGACACAGGATGACTCAAAACCAACAATACAAATTTTATATATAGATTTATTGTTCCAATTAACAATTAATATTGAAGCCAAGAGGAAACTATTAAACAATAGAAGTTAGTCGACATCAAACTGTCAAATCTAAAAACATCGCATCAGCCTAACCATAATTGAAAAATTGGAGAATATGTTGCAGCCAGGATATTTGTATATACCATACAAATTCCACTCAACTTCAAGTTTAATATCAAACTACTACAGAGCTTAACGATTGCCTGCATCCACCACAGTCAGAAACTGTTGCTCCTTGATTTTATAAGTTCCCTTGAAATGGTTCGTTTACAGTTTGACAAAAACAAGTCCCGGATTTGTACTCAGCAAACAGAGGAGATTCGGACGCATATTCTGGCTTCTTGATAGCAACGATTCACTCCAGTCATGTTAATGTGCTGGTAAACATTTCGTAACCATACCCCTTTTGTAACTTTTTTCAGTGGCCTCGAATGAATTTGGCACCGTTACATTCGAAGTAATTTCACAAATAAATTGACATTTTCATTGCACGTCAGATGAGCAACTGGAGTCGGTTGAGCAAAATAGACGACCGTATTGTCAACATGTGTCGCGAAATCACTGCCTGTTATGTATATTCTTGAGGCGTACTCCAGTGAGTGAAGTACATTTGGAGGTAAGTTAATTGTGATGTAGGATAACGGCAATATATTAAACGGCATTTGTACACCAATAACTAAAAAAAGCACGATGTATACTTATTTTAAGAAGGCATGATCTAGACGCTAGCTTTTGAAAATCTCTACATATATGTATGCTTACTATTTAGTAAATCATTGCATAGTGATCAAAACTGCAAATATAAAGTCGACCTCTGTCTTCAGTTCAAAAGAATAGATGTGCTTTGAGATGTACTCCCGCAGAAATTATTGCAATACATTGTTGTAAATGCGCCTCCTGTTTTCATTAATTTCACATTCCAGCAATAACGTCGCCAGTTCAAAGGAATCACGTTCCACCGTGAGTGGTCAAATGTCACCTCTGCTCTCCTTCACCGCACAGCTGGTTAAGAAAAAACAATGTGCAATTCTATCCAGCTTACATTGTAAAGACGTTTCTAACTACCATTTAATTGTTCCCAAGCAATTGTTCAATTTACGAAACCTGCATTTTCGTGAAACTACTTCAGCAATTAAACTTTCATTGATGAACTCTTACTTCGTTCTAATGTTCACTAATCCTATCTCTGTGCTTACAAGTTAGCGAAATTTCCTTCCACTTCAGGATTGCGTAAAAATTAACATCTGAACTCGACATCAAAATGGGTTGAATCTAGTTTTGTTACTTAAACTGATTAGCTGTATCTCATTGATTTTAAACTCCAAATAGCTATTAACTGCTGAGACATTCAGGTACTATGTTGACTCTGTTCCTCATCCTGGCTACATCATAATAATTGCAGCGATAAACGACCTGCGAGTACATTTATCTTTTGAGACATGAGCATTTTAACTTGCGACGTTGAGACGTTGATAATTTGTAGGCTAACATGGTGCTGCAAAAATTGACAGTTTCAAAATCAGAATGACTTTTAAATCGGTCTAATTCCGCAAATTGTGCAGCCTCGCCAAAACTAAGTTGTTTGTAAGCAAGTTGCGAATGTCCTGCTCTACTGATGGTGTAAATATATGGAAGTTATAATTACTCCGTTGCTTTCAATGCATTCACATTGTTTGCCTTTCCTTGCACAAAATAAGTTAAAGGCAACCCAGAGAAACATCATATCCACCCAAATCTAAATCAAATATAATAGGATACACTCCGTCAACAAATATGCTATTAAATAACACAGAAATGATGAAGAATATTCAGAGGGATTTCAACATTCAACACAATGACATTGACGCTAATTACCTTTTTGTACAATTTTTATGGAATCATGCATCGAGTTCACTTTTAATTAAATGCATTTATTGTTAATATTCAAATACAGTAATTAAATTATATTATGTTTGCCGCTTAGCAAAAAATGCTATTACCTTGCAATTAAATGGTCTAGTAGCATGTCAGATCGAAGGTGAATGACCAACCAGTATGTTTAAAGTATGATTTGCTCCACCACCACAACAATCTCACTACACCCGTATTAAATTTCAACCTGTTCTGTATAAATCTTCCGAGCTGAAGCAATGGTGCAGTGACGACGTCAAACTAGAGCATCCAATTGTGGAATTGTTTTTTAAGAAATACCTTTCCAATCAAGAATGTGTTTGCGAGTCAACATAAGCGCTAATTTACGTCGATAATACCCGAAAGGAGCACCGTCAAAACTACTTTATTTTATTGTTGATTGACCGCCATTTTAATTTCAAAATCATTCTTTCCACATTCTATTGCAAAACTACTCAACATCCACTGGAATCTTAGCAAATATGCTTTCAACGAGCAATTATATTGCCCTTAATGGCGTTCACGCTTACTAAAATCAGAGACGTCGAAAAGTTTATTTATCATTTGTTGTTGTTTTATGATTCATTCCGCCTTCCAATTCACTAACCAAATGCAAATAGAAGGAATAAATTATTTGCGTTCTAGTTCCACAGCCGAAGAATCAAACGCCTGATGTTGGGATTCACTTCTTAGATTGACCAAGACATTTCAGTGGATCTGACCAATATATTTATAAAATTATAGTTTCATTAAAACGGGAAAAGTATTCCTTACCTAATTAAGCATATTTCCATCTGTTGTACCCGACTGCAACTGGAACCCGTAGAGTTTGAATCTGGCGTTAATTTTTTTTGAGATCAAGTTTACACTCAAAATTTACGTGTAGCCGCTGTAATAATAAAGATGGCTCCAATTTGATCTCAAATTCGAATTCTGCACCCAAAATTACGTATAAAACAGTGCTTTACGACAAGCAATTGCTAAGTTTAGAAAACACGTATATTTAAATAGCCAATATTAAAATTTGATTTTTACAAAAAACGAACATCAGAATCGTGATCAGCGTACTCGATTTAGTATAAAACCATGTTTTTCATTTGAATTTGCGGACATCACCTCGGACAGTTCCCTAGTAAGATATAACAGAAATTAACCCATCCTAAATTTAACCATATAACGACCAACACATATCTGCAGCATCGACCAGTACATCCAGGCAGCTCTTACACCCAAAGTTATCCCATATACTGTCAAAATTGGTTTATTTTGTTGCTACTTAAACTACCGCCGGATTCCAAAATAACAATTTTTAAGTTCCCCGACTGGCGAATATTCACAAATGAAATCTATAGTTAGCGTTGTTCCACCGTGAAGCGATATTTTGAAAATTGGCGTACCTGTTCTCCATTAGTACAAGTATAAGTAGGAGTAGTTTTAAGACAGAAACAAACACGTTCTTTTATGTGGATAATCAGCGAACGGAGAACCTTCAAAATTGCTTACCTATTTTGTTTCTACTTGAACTATTTCTGCACTCCAAAAGCTTTTATTTTGAATTTCTACAACTCACCCAGAGGTAGCCAATGGGACCTAAAGTTAACGTAATTCCAACGTATAGGCATATTATGGAAATTAGCGTACATAATTCTCTATTCATACCAGCACCAAAAACACAATAAGTCAATCAATTTTGGTATTCATTCATCTATGCAATGCGTTGACACAATACAGATAACTGAAACAGGAAACCGAAGAGTCAAGGCATACAATACCTGCTGTTGATTTAATATTTTTAGACTAACGGATGGAATATATCTATTAGTGGGAGTAGACCCAATGTATATATTAATTCATTAAGAGTTTTGCCCAGAAGTGAAAATGCGAAGATAACAATCAACTCCCCAACACTGTGACAGTGAAACACGCTATTTTCGGATGCGATCTGCGAAGCAAAAAAAACTGAATGCTGTAATGATTCAAATACGCAAGAATTATCGGAAATATTGAATAGTTTGTTCGGCTGCTACTTTACCACCACTTGACATATCCATTCAGTTTCTTTCACGTGACCTCCCTAGATCTCGAATAAGTTGCAAACGTATTCTGAAGGGGATAGCGGCCTGTGGGCATCGATATGCGATATCTTTTTGTACGGTAGTTAACTGAACGCCATTATACATACAGCCCCGACATTGGAATAAACACCAATACAAGCTTTGATTTCGTGATAGCTGCGTTTGTTTGAAACCAACTTACAGCTTTTAACGAGGATTTAGCGGAGTAAAACTATGTCTGAATAACGTATTCCCATAAAATCTGGCTGATTTAACCTTGCTGTTTGAACATTACAATTTTAACTATACCAACAGAAATGTAACGCCGACCTATTTCTATTAAGTGTTCCAACGGAATGAAAATGTCGATGCTGGCGTTGAAGCTATAATTTGAAAAATTTCAATGACACAGGTTCGGGTCGGATTCTTACTTACCATAGCTTATACAAGCATTTATACATGTTCCAGCATGAAGCAATCGAAGCAAGCCACACTTCTCTTCACATTTCAGCAAAATATTTGTTCATCTTCTAAAGAAGTTGTGCACAAGATTGTTTTTGATTTAATCAACTGTAGCAAGTATTGCTAAGATAAATATTATAGGTTTCATACATATATTCTTATGAAGACGGACATATTCTACTGAAAGAAGACGTTGCCACATCGACGACTTCAGATCGCCCAAACAATTTAGCAAAAATTATTGTACTCGCAAATTACAATTTTTAATTCATACAGCGAAAGATAGAGATGAATCTGCTTTAGTTTACATAGCAAATCTTGTCAATGTTAAAATTGACGTTTTCGGAAATGCGAATACGTTACGTTACAGAATTACCGGCTGTGTAGTGGCAAGCACACAATTGATTAAAGAAATTTCAGATTTCCATGTCAAGAATTTAACCTAATATCAACCTCGATTGCACAATCTGCAAGCTCTAAATGTGCGCATTACAAGAACTAGCTGACTCGTCCAAGTACTTAAATATGTTTTATTGTCAAGATTGGCCATTTTCCATTCCCTGGTGTTTATTTTATATCTATGATCACTCCGAATAATATTGATTACCTATCTCCATAACATCGTGTAATTTTGAATTTGAACTTAATCAAAACAGCGTCCTTGACATGCACTTACCTGTACTCACGATTATTTCCAACAAGCTAAAAATAATGCTAGGCGTTGTTCAAGTGGTAACATGACATGCCTCGCAAATTATTTGCTAAAGTTTAATGGAATCTCAAGAAATTAATGATTAATTCATTTCGATCATGCGAAAGATATGACAAGGAATAAGAAATTTTAAAATTGTAATTTTTTAATTGACGAAACGACGAAGAATTTCAGTAGAATATTGCTTACAAGTAGATAGCTATCGTAAATTCAAATCACAAAATCTGAAAAAAGGAAATACATGGAACTATTATGTTTCGTGATTAGATTGATTGATAGAGTTTTGTACTTCTGAATATTGCTTCCAAAAGCTCTAACTTGAGTTTGCAATTCTTTAAATTCCATATTTAGTAAAGATTTGACACTAATTCTGGTTGAAACATAATTGCAGGAAATGAAACGAAGGAAATCGGAAAATATACTTGATGTCAGCTAATCTTGAAGATGGAGAAGGAATCATGTATAATGAGCTCAAATGTGATATTGAATGCGCAAATCGCATACGGTTCTTCAGGTACGCGGCGTGTGTGAATCATTCTGTGTGGACTAAATTAAAAGTAGGTTCTAAACTATTCATTTTATGAGGACAAGTAGAAAATAAACTGCCGTGTGTGGACGAACAATTTAAAAATTCGTAATTGATTTTTCTTTAATGATTGAACTAGGTTACGCAGAGAGCCTGTCCTTGACATGATCCCATACTTCTAAATAAACTAGTTAGTTAAATATATCAAGAACAAAAAAGTATTTGAATTAATTAACGACACCGCTAACTCTATAGCAGCTCAAGTAGCAGGACGGAAATATTAGTTTTATTGTTACGCAAAAAATATAAAATAACACGTCATGAGTCACTTGCTGAACATAGACGTCGCATATTTTAAAAATCACAATGGAGGGGACAATGATCTAACCAGGTGAAAACAAACAATATTACGCATCTTCTGAATGTGACGAATCTTGTTACTAAGGAACAATTGAAGCTTGATGTAATGGGAGTGTAGGGCAGGTAACTTGTTTCCTATTATTAAGGTGAACCGAACAGAGTTTGCGGAGAAAATTGGCCGTTAGTTAGTAGTTTTTTGTGAACCAAATTTATCACTGCATGCGCATTATTCCTCGCTTCCGCAAAAGAGCGTATTTAGCTGTAACATTACATTTACACTTCTTACTTGCCATATTTTGACAACCTCTCATTGTAACTTACACAAGGACACATCATCATAATTCAATTTTTATCTTGTTTTTTTTTATCTTATCGCCTTTCGCTTTGAAAGATAAAGCTATGTAACTCAAATTATAGATTTTCATTTTTAGCTTCAACCTGCTTACTACCGGAAACTTGAATTATGACCTTTGTTTATATTTACCTGCAACAAGCTTGAAATGCAGAATTGTGAATATTTTACATGGAATTAACTTTAGTCTCAAGATATCTGTGATGAATGAACCTAGGTTGTGCGTTTTTATTACAATATCATTGTGGTACTTAGGAGACTTGAATTGTAATACGCTAAGTAGCTTTACAGAGATAAAAATTCAAGTGTCAGAAAATGCTCATCCGCTTTTGAGAATAGTAATTTAATTGCCAATATTCAACAGAAACTACCTATTGAAATCATAAATTAAGCATAAACCTAGTTATCATAAAATGTTATTTAGATTGCAATTTCTATAAAATAGCATTAAACTGCTTAGATTTAACATACTTCAGTTGTTTCCGCACATGATTGACACTTATGGCTGGAGATCACAATTCCAAGTTTATTTTTGTACATACATACGTGCTTCAAGATCACTTTGTAATAGCATAGCAACTTCCCTTCGCTGGTACTTCGCATATGTTAGTTTCATTTTATCAAACAACCGGCTGCTTTGCCATCGACCACCTTTTAGTTAACATAATGCACGGTTGTCCGATATTAAATTTATTGGCGTTAAACCGCGCATTAGTATACACATGTGACATGTTAAATGTAACGGATATTATATAGGAAATGATTTTTTCGAACATATCTTAATTCAAAAGTTACTGATTTTTTTACCCTGTGTTGCCGCTTTAACCTTTGAATGTATCCTTATATCTTTTCCAACTACCAAACCGCTTGCCAAACCGCTCGGCTACTGACAAGGGTCAATTGAGTAAATTTTGACTTTGTAAAACGTCAGGTTCGGATTTTGGACTAAACGTTCAGTCTCTAGATGTATTACAGGTACTTGTTAATTTAAACATGATAACTGTCTCAGTCTCGTGAATATGACATGTAATAAATACTTATCTCAGAAATGTGAATATTATACCAATATATAAATTACGAAGGCAAATTAATCGACATTATTCGATTCACATTTGCTGGATTTGGACACCTTCCTTTAAAATGTTAAGAACGTTTTAGGAATTGTGTCGTTAGTTCGGAATGATCCAATTGGTGATTTAGCTTAAATTGTCCGGCGTTGTGCCTAATAAGATACGCTTCCACACAAAGTATATTATAAGTATATTTAAGTGAGGTTATTAATGGTTTTCAAAAAAATTAGTTGGCCGAGAATTTCATTTCATTGAACAAGTAAGGTTTATTAAGGTCTACTAGGGAAGGGCCTGGTTAATCCAGGCCAGGAACTAAGGTAAAATTAAAATTCCATTGATAAAACTCGGTAAAGTGCTTCAACATTCAAGGATTGTTTGCTAATTCCCAATGTGTAAGAGATGATTAAATATTTTTTTTGTGATTTTGCCTCCAATTTCTTTAATTTCACTTTTTAATTTAATTTCATAAAATTACACATTGCGCAAACCACGTTCATTCGGTAGTTCCATTGTGGAAAAGTACTAACGCGACGTTGCTTTTAACTACTTCGAGACAACTGAGTTCCGTTCCTGCTTACAAATATATCTGCTCACAATGCAGAGCCATGTTATGCGAACAAAAATCCAAGTAAAATGAATTACAGCAGGTATACATATTTTCCATAAACGAAATACCTAAATGCAGATTTGCATGGCATAATATTTTCGTGTAAACTGGAGCAAAAGTACCGAAATTCTGTACAATATTATGTACGGTTAAAATTGGACAACTTTGGGTATCTACAAGGGCGCATTTAAGGCATTCAAGGTAGAAATTTAACCGACGATGAATTATTAATATTATTGCATTATAACGAAGCCTCCCAAAATCCCGGACACTTTCCTTCAGACCATTCAAATCTTACAGTGTGTTCCGATGTTATGGAAAGGGCCTACCTGCACGTTTAAAATTGCAACCAATCCATAGTATCCCTCTTTGTGGCGTTTAAATATTCTCATTGAGTTATACTTATAAGACAATTAAAATTGAAAACTCTAACTAATCAGCTGCTTTAAAAATATTAGTAATTACGTAAATAGAAACGGAATATTATGCAAATTCAAATTTGTCGATTGATAGACTTGTTGCGAAAAATATTATGTAACAATCTTGCCGAGATCATTCCGTTTCATTTAATGTGGCGTGTTTAATCTTGTGGGATTCGAAACAAAAGAATTGAATATCGATTTTATATATTTTGTGTTTTACCATCTGTATGAAGAATATATTTGCAATGTATGTTGCCAATCATGCCAAAATGTACTCTTAAATGAATTTTGTACCACATAAACTCCAAAACTAATGGATTAGATTGCTAATTTCATTTGAGTGTCCTAAGTTCCTGCAATTATTCACCTAATGCTAATATTCTCCATAACAACATTCACAGCGCTAAATTCAGCAGCCAATCTGGAGCTGACAGCACAGCCACCGTGCCCAGACAGCACGACAGAAAACCACCACGTCACTTGATCCCAAGACCGGCTCTCATTCTCATCTTATTCCACGTTGTCGCTCACCACGAACACATTCCATTTTACAATTTAATCTAATTGTATTTACCTTTAATGTTCTTAATAAATAATTAAAACAAAACACCAGAACCTTTATTTTAATTATAGTTCATTAAACAAGCCTACAATAGCGGTAAGTCAACATAAAACCTTCAAACACCAAAATATCGTAACATCCTTACCATCGCCAAAAATTTGGAAAATGTGTTGCAGCCGGGATATTTGTATATACCATATAATTTCGATAAAACTTTAAATTTTATATGGAGATTTAAACTAATGCAGAGATTAACGATTGGCTTCAACAACCAGTATCATAAATTTTGACCCTTTGCTTTAAAATGCTTCCTTGAAGCCGTACCTTTAGAATTTGACAAAAACAAGTGTCTGTGGTGAAAAACATTTCCTAATCGTTCTGCTTTGCCACTTTTTTCAGTGGCCTCGAACGAATTTGGCACAGTTACATCAGGAGTTGTGGGGGTATATCATTTATCTACAAGTAATTTCAGAACTAAATTGACACTCATATTGTCAGTCAGATAAATTCAAGTCGATGAGTAAACTAGACGACCGTGATGCAAAAATGGGACACGGAATCTCAACTTCTTAAGAAGATTGTAATATGTAGATTGTTTTCGTGAGAGATGTGTATTTAATGGTAAGTTAATTGTGATGTAGAAAACTGAAATAAATTAAGTGGTGTTTGTACCGCAATAACTTCAAAATCGCCATGTCTTACTACTTTTAGAGGGAATGATCTGGCTTGAAAAAGTTTTCACATATTATGTCAAATTACAATGTAACACACTATGACGAAAACTGCAAATACAAAATCGTCTTCTGCCTAAATTCCAAAAGAACTGAACTAACGTGTTCTGAAATTCATTCCAATGGAGATGATTGCATTACATTTTTGTCAATGCGCCTACCATTTACACTAATTTTACCTACCAGAGACGACGTTCCAATGCAATAGGTCAATTTATGAAATCTGCATTTTCTTTAAACTTTCATTGATAATCCCTACCTTCGTTATAATGTCCACTTATCCTTTGTATGTGTTTACCATAAACGCGATTTCCGTCCGTTCAATATTCATTCAAAATCACAAAACAGAATGCATTGAATCGATGGATTTGTAAATTAAATTCAAAAGCAAACATTGACTCTTGAATTTTGTTTTCTTTTATTTCAATTTTCAATTTGGTTGGATAAGTTGAATTAACAGGGGATTTGTTAATGTGAGTGGATCAAGCATTTAACATTTTAAATGTAATTGTTCACGATTTTTATAAATTACACATAAACGCTAATGCCGTTTTATAAAACTACTTTAGCACAGAATGAGTTTGTGTAAATTTATAAGGCTATACATTCATCCGGTTGCATTAACAGAATGTAGTGCAAGCTTAGTGTTCAATGAATTTCTAATTTCAGCTAACTACAAAGTTAATTATGCATATTTGGGATGTCGCCAATGAAAAAAAAACAATTCTGTTATCAACAAATTTGTAACATAGACGCCGCCACGATTGAAAATCAATGGATTACCACATGATTACTAGAGGTGGCGGATGTGTCTCCTTCAGAAGTTAGTAACAAGTGACATTGTAGATGAAATTTTAATGTCCCTTGCTTTTCCGTAAAAATTAAATAAACTTTCATCCTCAAAGTTACAAATGGATTCGTGCAATAAGATAATACAAAGTGTTTCCTTTTTTAACTTCTGTGAATTTATTGCATCATCACGCTAATAATTAAGAAGGATAATTGTTAAGAAGGATAATTAAGAAGGGGCAAATAATTGTAGCATGTTGGTTATGAGTTTTAAGTCTTTCCCAATCGTGGTTTTAGTATGTCCAGCAAACAGACTCGGGATCTTGGAAAACTGCCCGTATGAGGCAAACGTCCTATAAGTATATTAAACCGAATAATTGTGTCTAATCATTTCATGGAACACAATTTACATAGGCTACTATTTGCGGTTACATTCATGACCAGTATATCTGAACTCACTTACTCGCCCTTATTGAATAGTCCATTTCAACATCGATACATGTGATGGTGGTGGAAAGGCAGGTAATATTATATCTGCTTGAAATTTCATAAACACGATGACATTACAATTGACACCCTTATTATCAACTGGAGTTAGTTGAATAACACTGACGGCTGTTTACGAAAAATCGCACAACAGATATGCAGTCTTGATGATAGGTTGATGCGGTTGACGATTTGGTGCAAAGTAAATGAAGAAGTAAGCTTGTGGTGATGTGTAGGAATTTATGTAACAAATTAAGTGGCCCTTCGATGAAAGTATTTTGGAAAGCTCTTCACGAGAAAATGAGTTTATCATGAATTTGTCGTAAAAACCATCTCATATTTGATAGTTTCCAATGTAGTAGTGGAGTATTACATGACCAAAACTAAATACCAAATGATCGTTATGGCGCAATGCTGTTGAGACAACTGTTTTGACATTTTTTTATAAAGCAACTATAAGCAACACCTTTGCGTTAGAGGAATATTTTGCGTTGACTGGAGCAACAAAATCTTTCCTTTATTTTAGATTTATAAAGAATTTTCGACTTCTTTAAACATTTCGCCCCAACCCCCTGAACCATCGATCTGCAATATATTTTATATTCCAAAAGCACAAATTAATCTGGGGTGGCGTTGAAATTACATTATGTTACGACTACAAAGCTTGTAAGGCTAGTGTCTTAATTTGATAACATTTGAAAACAAGATGTAGAAACATATTTTATACTACAATTTAAATTTGGAAATAAGCACCGGGAATATTGGAAAATGTAAACACATCTTACGCGGATATTTGCAGCGCAGTAGAAGCTTTTTTAAACGTACCATACGAAGTATTGTATATCATTAATCAACAAATAATTTCTTAAATTAATAGGCATTTCAGTTACTAGTCAGATCAGCAACTTGAGTCGATTGAGTAATGTAGACGACTTTATTGTAAAATTGGGTCACGGAATCTCTAGCTTTTAAGCAGGTTGTCGTGGAGTGTCTCCTTGAGGGAAGCGCATTCAGTACTAGTTAATTCCGGATTTTTGGAATTCCGGACTTTTGGATTTCCGGATTTTTGACATAAACCGATGAGAGTAGCTGATGAGATGCGGTAAAAAAAGGTGATTACTGTCTGTACGCGTTTCTCCAAAAAATATTTTTTTAGCTACTTTCGCTCTCTAGAATTTATTATTCAAATTCCATAATACTGATTGCATGTGACGTTAGTATCAAGTTAGAATTACTTGTAATTGTACCCAAACAAACTAATGCCAAAAAATATCAAGGTAATATATTATAGCGACAAATTTCACTATTGCACTATTGTTTACTTGTAAAAAAGGAAAAGTTCAGTACGACATGGATCCCCGACCAGGGTAATTTATACCATGAAGTGCCCAAGTTAAAGGAGTAATTAGGATAAGGGAAATGCTGCGCTAGGAATTCCTCTAACTAGGAGCGGACGCGGTGCCAGAGAAAAGACCGCTACATAGTTAGTTAAATATATTTAAGTAACTAACTAGTAGCAGAAAAAACTCCCGACACAATCTTGCCAAGCACCAGGGATCGAACCTGGGGAAGCATGGAACGAAAGCGGTATATGAACCACTTCGCTATGCGGGCTTGGCTTGTTAAATTGTAAATGCGGATTGAATCATATGAGAGTAATTGTTCAGGATATAGGATGTAGGTGAGCTGTGGATGGCATTAATATTAACATCTTAATGATTTATAAGCTGTCAAACGCCATAATTGAGTTTAACTGAAACATTTCTCCGCCTGGACAGTTTTTACCTATCGCATTCCGGAAAGGCAGAATTTCTGGGAATAATTTGTGGCGTTGAACTACCGCAATGCGTTTAGCATTTTTATACTTCCTCGATTTGTCAACATATTGGAGAATTTTCCATGGCAATCTGACAAAATTATTTTTGCTTTTGTAATGGATAAAAACAGTATTGTTAACATTTAAGTGCGGTAATCAATGGTTTATAAAAAATCAGGCTGACCGTTTTATACAAATAAAAAAGGAAGACAGTTTGAATTGAACTGACTAAAACGGGATGCCTCGTCTCATCATTCAGGGATTCTTTGCTTATTCTAACGTCTATAAAAAAACTATTTTCTGCTTTTTGCCATTCATTTTTATTAACTTCAATTTTAACACTTGTTTTAATTAGAATGTAAGATTACACATATTGCACCCTAAAATGATTCGGAGAACCCAATATGGAAGAGGAATAACGCCCCGTTGTTTTTAACAACTTCGAGATTGCTGGCGCCGTTCCAGCTTGCATATATATCTGCTCACATGTTATACCAACAGCAAGCAAAGTAAAATATTTTTCAGCAGGTGTATTTGTTTTACATGTACGAAATAAATGATTATAGGCTTACCTCTCATAATATTTTTCTGTAGCTCCCCAACAACCCAGACCCCTTAGTTCAAAACATTACAACACACCACGTTCTAATCTGAGGTAGAAGCTCACCACTATCTGTACGTCTGCAATAGCAACCAGGCCAGAATATCCCTCTTTGTGGTGTTAAAATATTCTCATTGAGCTACAGTTGTAAGAAAAATAGTATTGAAAGGTATTACTAATTGGTTCCTTTAGACTATTTGTAATTACATAATTAAAACAAATTGAATGGAACAAAACCAACAAAAACAATGGAAGGATCCACTAAACGATTTACGCGTGTGTTCTTGTTGAAACGACCAGGAAGATTTTTTATATAGAAATGTTGCAATTTTCGATTAATTTTCAAGAGTGAGAGCGTCAAGAAAATATTTCCTTCTTTCGTAATCAAGCTTCACGTAAAGTCAGTGGTATGTTGGTTAATGAGTAATGTAATATAATTACCCCTTTGAAGAAAATCATATCAGTGAACTTTAATACGAGAAGATGTTGACTTTTAAAAGCATTGACGCTTAAGCAAAGGCAACATTGAGTACAGCTGTCACAAGATAGACACAAAATAGTATCCGTAAGAATATTGTTTGCATTAAGTGCTAATTGAATTTTTGAAATTAATGAAATATGCAATGCCATAGAAAGTGAATGCGAAGACGAAAGTGGCTACAGAAAGAATAAATTTATATTCACTAACCCAAAACGATTAGCCTCAACGCCGTTAGGATTGCAACTCAGGCAGCTTATTAAATGACTAAAGCAGGTAGTTTAATGCCAATTATGTATGTACAATGAAATGACTTGAAACACAATAGAGCTTGTCTTCCTGAAAGCAGAAAGGTATATCACGACCTCCTTAAATTCTTTTAAAAATCAGCTCAATTGTTAGTATCCTCTGGATAATTAAATCACAAAAAGGATAGGCTTTTAAATGTAGAGATTAGTGAAAAATTGGCAAAAATACAGAAAAGTGGATGCCCAGTCTGTAGGGCGCAGTTTTTGAGCCAGCGATTTGAAATTTGGCACACATATAGCACAACAAATTACAAACATGGCGATGGCTTGCGATTTTTTAAGTTTCGAAACTTTGGCGCGAAAATTAGTTTTTTCGTTTTAATTCAAAAACGGTCAATAAAATCTAAAATCCAACTTCGCCACCGCATTCTTCATGCAAAACAACATTAGCTGCAATATAATAAGTGACTAAAAACGCAATAGTTTAACCGAAATTTATAAATCAACAAAATTATTACGTGTCACAACTCAAAAATGACACCAAACCAAACATATTCACAATTGATACGACAAATGTGTAAATGTTTGGTGTCATTTTTGAGTTGTGACACGTAATAATTTTGTTGTTTTATAAATTTCGGTTAAACTATTGCGTTTTTAGTCACTTATTATATTGCAGCTAATGTTGTTTTGCATGAAGAATGCGGTGGCGAAGTTGGATTTTAGATTTTATTGACCGTTTTTGAATTAAAACGAAAAAACTAATTTTCGCGCCAAAGTTTCGAAACTTAAAAAATTGCAAGCCATCGCCATGTTTGTAATTTGTTGTGCTATATGTGTGCCAAATTTCAAATCGCTGGCTCAAAAACTGCGCCCTACAGACTGGGCATCCACTTTTCTGTATTTTTGCCAATTTTTCACTAATCTCTACATTTAAAAGCCTATCCTTTTTGTGATTTAATTATCCAGAGGATACTAACAATTGGGCTGATTTTTAAAAGAATTTAGGGAGGTCGTGATATACCATTCTGCTTTCAGGAAGACAAGCTCAATATTAAAAACATGAAAGCTCTGCTGCTTTGAACTGCAATACGATATCTTAATTTGACATTTTGAGGAATTATTTCATATAATCTCAAATTATTTTTTGAGTACAGTTCCAATACTCTGTATATGTTAATGAATTAGATATATGCAGGCAAAAAGAAATGCCCACATTAGGCGTACGTCTTGAATACAAATACAACGAACGTAATTCAACTTACCATACCACATACATGCAGCCACATTTATGACCAGCAAATCACTTCAATTTTACTACCTTTTATAGAGTGACCCAGTACCAATTTCAGCACAGGTATATGCTTTGGTGGGCGTGGAAAGGTCATACCATATCTGTCTAACATTCGTATAGAATAATTATTTTGTTTGCTGAATATAAATTGTTTTTCCATTCTCTCAAGTTAATACCACAATATTAACAGGACACATTATCATATTCTCAGCAAATTAACTATTCACAGATGGACTTCGCAGACCATTTCATAAAGTATATTGGCATACCAGCATTCCGTTCACTTATCGCTTCATCCTCCAAGTGAGCATTTAACTAAGGCGCTTGTTATGCCGAATGGCAATGTGGGTTTAATTTCGTTGTGCACAATAAATTCAAACTAAATGTACGTTTGAGCCCGCGCCAAAATTGTTCCAGATTGCTATAGAAAGCTCTATTAGGCGTTAAACGAGAGCTAATGCTAATGGTTAAGATAATATTTTCCCTGTTCGTTGTTCCAAGATGCCGGACGTCAATATTGTGATGGAGCAGCATACAAGTCTGCTGATTGTCTGCGCAGAGATTATTTAAAAGAATGTTCGATATGTCGATGCCGATAAGATTCATTGAGAAATACCTTGTAGTGACTTTCTGGATCCGGGACCCAGAAACTGCCACATCCACTTTCTGTTTTGGTAAATGTGAGAATTAAACAATAGTACATACGTAGATTTCAAACCGTTGAAGCAGATGTGAGAACCACCCATAATTACCCTACAGTTTTTATGGTTAATTTTTACGGCTAAATACTGTACTTTGTCGGAACTATAGAAAGATATTTACCGACTGGTATAGCATTTCCACAAATGTGATTGATTGCATGTAATTTCAAGATTCTAGAAATAAGCAGTTTAGGGAAATTGAGATTTCTTACAAGTAATTAGCTCCCACGCTACTTCGAGTCTCACAAATCGTGAAAGCTTCCTTATAAAGTGTGTTGTTGAGAGTTATTGAGAAAGTTACCCTTACGTTTTAGTATGCCGCAACAAAAGTTGCGATTAAAAGTTTCAAACGTGGTTTCTCGTTGAGCAGATAAGGAATAATAATTTTTATACAAAAAGGTCGTAATTTGTTATTAATTTTGGGCAGCAAGAGCATCAAGATAATACCTGCTTCTTCATCTGAAATAATCTTGTGAACTTAATTAAGTTGAGTCTTGATAATGCTCCGAATTTATGTTTTGCTGCCACATGTGTAAATGCGTATTGGCTTCCCACAAATTATAAACGCAATGCCACAGCCATGTTGGCAAATCAAGCATTCGTGAAATAATCATCCCCTTGGATAAAATCATATCAATGAATTTTGAATACAAAAATACTTAATGTTTAGAAAGTTAATCCTCGTATCCACATTAACGACCAAGGAAAGGTAGATGGACACTTCTGGCAACCTTGAGTACAGTTATCACATGTTTAAGGCAAAATAAACATAGTCAGAACTAGAACATTAGGTAAATTAAGTGCTAATGGAATTTTGGAAATTAGTGAACTATACGGTACTATTGATAGTGTATGCCAAGATATAGTGGGCTATAGAAAGAGCAAATTCAGTATGACTAACCATAACTGATTAATGTCAGCGTCGTTGGTTTATCAAATATGTAAACTAGGTCAATATATGCCGATGAATTTAGGTTGATGAATACCAGTTTCTCTTTCAACAAACCGCGACCAAAGTTTGTACTGTTGGACTGTCATATATTTCTCTGCATCAAGTTGATTCATTGCAGCTATCGCTTCCACTTTTGAGGGCTTATTATTATTTGGAAGAATTTGGTTCAACATTATTTAATGGAATTACAAATTACGTTTAGCCGCGAGTAAATTTCAAAATAATTATTTATTAAACGCAATTGTCTCCAGAAACTTTAGACAAAATCATTCGGTAATTATTTAAGTATAATTTCGGCTGTTTTTATACTTAATCTTACTAATTTTAAGGTGATAGGTGATAATAAATTGTGAAAATTGACAAAATTAGCAGTTCAAACAAAGTGTGATTTTCTTCGTACAACATTGATATTGTTTCATTGAAATTGCTTTGAGCAAGCACACTGAACTCGACGACTTGGAGTGTCACTTCGCAGGTCTTCCTCAAATATTTTAAGTCAGTTATAACTGATACTGGTGCAGATAATGTGATGCTGGTCTATATATAAAATGTAAAAGGTTTTGCATGTATAATGCACCACAATGAAATGAATCAACGTTTCCATATAATGTCACTATATAAAAATCGGTCAAGTGCTATCTCAAAGTTAACTAGGATGGGTGTAAACCCGAAATAAAAAACTACCGGAAGCCTAATGTATGTGAAATTAATAAACGTGACATTTAGTTCAACTTGCCCAACACTAATCTTGAATTTTGTGAACAATTTCCGACATAATATATTTTGACCCTTTGTTGACCCCTAAGGGTGCTGGTGCCACCAACGCGAAAGTTGGTCAGGACAAACCAAGGTGCGATGACAAAAAATACTCAGGATAAAATTCTCTATCAGATAAGCCGATAAACATTTTTTTGCCATAAGGATGCATGGTGACCTCATCATCCACCATACCCGTGGGGTTGACCCCGGAAGTCCAAAATCAATACCCATTTTTCTCATGACCTGGGGTACCTCCATGGCAAGTTTGAAACAAATCGGTCTATGTTAACAAATGTTATAGTGTTTACAGACTTACGGACACACAGACAAACAGACAGACAAACAGATCAATCGCAATAACTACCTTTATAAGCAGTTCATGCTTCCGGTAGTTAAAGAAGGTCCGTTAAAGGTAGTCATGTTGTTGCTTTAAAGAAAAAGCAGTACGCTATATATAACGTTATTTAGACACCATCATTTTTGACAATAGTTTACAGCCGCATTTCATTTACGTTTCATATCCGAGCATGAATATTTAATTTTCGTCTAGATTCCAGTCAACAGTTAGTTGTACAGGACAGTTTCGTTTTTGCTTCGATAAAGAATTGTAGTTGTAGTTGAATAACAGTGAGCAGGACAGACATCAACAAGCCAAGTGGCATAGACAACATTCCTGCAAAATTCTTTAAAATTTGTGCAATGGAAATTTCTCCAATATTATCTCACTTGATAAATCAGATGATAATTGATGGAGATTTCCCTGATAGGCTAAAAATTGCCAAAATTATCCCAGTATACAAGAAAAAGGGTGAAAAGTGCAATCCAAAAAACTATCGACCTATCTCAATTCTACCATCGGCAGCAAAAATAATAGAACGGATAATATGTAACAAGTTAACACCTCATCTCGAAAATAACAATATTTTAATGCGTGAACAACATGGATATCGGCACGATCGATCAACACAAAGCGCAGTAACGGTTTTAACCGATGAGATAAAGAAATCAATTGACAACACGAAAAAAGTGGTAGGAGCTGTCTTTGTTGATTTCCAACAAACATTTGACATGATTGAGTTTGGACCGTTACTGGTAAAAATGCATAATTACGGAATACGTGGTCAAATGCTAAAATTTTTCCACTCATATTATACTAGTAGAAAATTAATCGTTGTGAAAAAATCAAAAAAATCAAAACCATTTAACTTGACGCGAAGCTGCCCACAAGGCAGTGCCTTGTCAGGACTGACCTTTTGTATCTTCATCAACGACATATCCGAAATATTCAAAAACTGCAAATTCTGCTACTATGCAGATGATTTAGCGTTGTATGCGGAAGGAGACAGTATTCAAGATATAAATGTCAAGTTGCAAGAAGATGTTGATCGGCTGACTGAATGGTGCAAAACAAATAATATGGCAATTAACGTAGGAAAAACAAAAACTATGGTCTTCCGATCAACTTATGCTAAATTCGACACAACTTCTTTTTCGGTCACCATTGCCAATGAAAAACTAGAAAATGTTACATGCTTCAAGTACCTTGGAGTTTGGCTCACAGAAAAGATGAACTTTGACAAACATTACGAAGAAGTGTGTAAAAAAATGACGAGTAGACTGCACATGCTTAACCGATATAAAAGATATTTTAGTGCACGTTGGAAGCATATATTTGCTTCGTCACTAGTTATCTTCGTAATGGATTACTGTCTTCCAATCTGGGGAAATCTATGTGACACGAAAATTTGCCGATTGAACAGAATGATGCTCAGAACAGCAAAACTTGTGGTCAGTGCGAAAAGCTATGGGAAACTTGATAAAAAAGATGCGGTGGAACAGTTAAATTGGCTACTTTGCCATAAAAGGCTCCAAGCCTACACGCTGAACTTTGTCTACAAATATATCGTCAACCAATCAACATTGAACTCATGTTTCCCTAGTTTTGAACATCGACTGGAAACAACTCGTAGTTCTAAACTTGAAAATAATTTTGTCGTACCACAAATCAATAACGAACTAGAGAGAAGTACATTTTACTACAGAGGTATCACATTATGGAACAGCTTCCCTCCAAAAACAAAAGAAATCAAAGCAATCCAGCTATTTGACCAAAAAGTACGGAAGTGGATTAAGGATAACCGAACCACTGGAAAAGTTTATTTTAACTAATTACTATGAACCCTATAATGATTAAACTGAAAATATTGGTTAAACTTAAATTCATATTGTTACTATTCTAATTACTGACTTGTGTTATTTCAAACCTTTTAAACTTTTAAACTTTATTCGTCGCCATTTGGCTGTTCATGAAAACAATATGTATGTAACATGTTACTGAATATTGCCAATAAAATTTGCAATCAATCAATCAAAGTTAATTCTTACTCGTGCTAATAATTCTTGTAACCTATTGCAGAAGTCCCGAACTTAACATGGGCAGTAAGCCAGCATAGATTTTAACGCAAGATGGCAAACTTATTAGTGTCCGTGTGCAAATAAAATTCACCTTCTTCAAATATACCTACGCGAAATGTATTTACGTGAAACATTAGATGCATAAAGAAGGAACAAATAGAGTCGGATGAGCAAACTTTATGATAAATGCCGCATGTCGGTTTCATGCTATGATCAGTGGATTTTTACCTTCGATCTATAGTCAGGTGGGGAGTTGTGCTGGGGTTTATGTCATCAAAGGCTTTGTAGAAAATTAAATGAATTTTTTGCGGAAGGCTCATTTGAAAAGCATAATAGATTTCTATTTAATGATGGAAGTCGGTTTTTGGAGAGCCTGCCGTAGAGATAGTTACAAATGTGTTAAATACTTGATTAAATGTGTAGTTAAGACTGATTCAATACAGTTAAATCGTTAAGGAATGCTGTGGCGTATTTTTCTGCAAACAGAAAGTGCATCACAAGGAAAAGGATGATCTTCTACTTACAAAAATTCCGGGCGGGCGTTATTCATCATCCGGGCGTTATAACGAATATCTGCAGTTTGACTCCGGCAAGTGTTTTCTCTATTTGATACATAATTCAAATTATCCATTATTTAATGGCAGGTAATTTTTCATCCATAATAATTCATGGAGTTAGTGCTAATTTTTCGTACGATATTTCATTGAAAAAAAATTATTTTCTATGGCACAACGATTAATTTTTGTGGATGAGAAATTATTGGTTTGTTCAAATATTAATTATTTTTATGTGCACCAAAAATGATATTTTAGGGCAAATATATTTTAATATGATATATACCCTGGTATACACAATGAAGCTGTGAACAATTAGTTCACATACAATGATGATAGGTAAGCCTTGTTGATGAAAGAACATTGTCATGGCTTCCGACTGTTGTACTCTCATGTACCTTGATGGCAGATTGACAGAATGGAATGCCCTTATAATATTATGCTTATGGGTCCACTTGCCCTGCAAAAATAAAAAGCAAATCTCTTTCAAATGGTGTCACCACGTTCATGAACAATACTCATGACCATAAATATCACCGGTCTTATGACTTTGAGGGTAACGGAAGAGCAGCAGAATTTGACTGCTGACTGTTTTAAGAGCGGTGTTGTAGCACCAAATAGCATTCTGCTAACTTTCCGTGCTAGAAAGGTCAAAGAACCAAAAAAGAGCCAGCTCTATAATTTCCTACAACGCAATCGCAAACAGTACCTACAGAACCAGATTACACCTGCGCTTGTGGACATTTCTTAAAGATATTTGTATGCATGGCCGTTGACCTGGACAAATTTACTTTGTCGGTAGAAACCGCAACTGGAGGGCTAGGAATAAGGAGGGGTCCTGGACGCCCTACGAAGTGCGGCAATGCATTACAAGTGGAGTAAAATTTTAAAATGTGTTTGTAAAAAAATTTTCTTTTGTGTCTCAAAAAATATTCAATTTGCCAAAATTTTAAATGAAGTGTCCGTTAAAATATATTACTTCATCTAACAAAAATAAATACAAATAAGTGTGAAAAAATAATCATTTAGGTGTCAAAAAATATTTTTTTTTCAATGAAATATCGTATGAAAAATTATGACTAAAGTTATGAATTTCTATGGACGAATAAAATATTCTCTTATTTAATCCATATCAATCAATCCAATACAGCTGATAAAAGTCTGATTTCGTCGTAATGACCACTTTACACAATATTTCTGATTTCCCGTAAATCCTGTTTCCTTCCATTTACACACTGGTTAAACATTGCCTTTCCAACAATCACACATCAAAATTAATTGAACCTCGATTTGTAATAATTTTGATCCGCATTAGAAGATCCTAAATTTCAATCTGCATCGTCTACTTACAGTGTGATCAACAATAATATAGCAGGTCTATATTTTTCCGAAAACTTCATAATTTGCAAACACCATGTGACATTTGAAAGTAAAGTTTAGTATGGTATTGAAGAGCGATAAATCCCTATAAGTGTGCACATTTTCGTTTCATCACGTTGTAAGACGACGGAGATACAGGTGAAAGCAAAATGTGTTCATGATTCGGGGTGATCAACTTTGATAGAGCACACTTTCAAAATAGTACAACGAAATGTCGAATTTGTATCAAAATGTACCTTTTAACCAAATTGGACACTCTGATTTAAAAAATGAAGACGATAAGTGGCTAATGCCAATAACATTGGAGATCTGAGTTTGCCGTATAACTAGGAAATTTGGTCTCTCTTGAGTTTCTAGGCTGGTATTTAAACAGACGCTTGTATATGAAAATGGGTTGACCTGTCTACGATTCTCCATTAAATTCTACACAAAACGAATCATAACATTCCTCTTCATATTGCATGCACGTCATCCACAGTGACGAGAAACAGTTATTGTACAATTTATAAAGCAGTGTCAATGTATTTTAAATGTGGCTGAATTCAAACAAAAATAAGTCATCATTCTTCGTAGTGCTCAGCCATTATCTCCCAAAGTGTTATGTGCCGTTTTGTGTAGAATTTAATGGAGAATCTTAGACAGGTCAACCCATTTACATATACAAGCATCTGTTTAAATACCAGCCTAAAAACTCAATAGAGACCAAATTTCCTCGTTATACGGCAAACTCAGATCTCCAATGTTATTGGCATTAGCCACTTATCGTCTTCATTTTTGAAATCAGAGTGTCCAATTTGGTTAAAAGGTACATTTTGATACAAATTCGACATTTCGTTGTACTATTTTGAAAGGGTGCTCTATCAAAGTTGATCACCCCGAATCATGAACACATTTTGCTTTCACCTGTATCTCCGTCGTCTTACAACGTGATGAAACGAAAATGTGCACACTTATAGGGATTTATCGCTCTTCAATACCATACTAAACTTTACTTTCAAATGTCACATGGTGTTTGCAAATTATGAAGTTTTCGGAAAAATATAGACCTGCTATATCATTGTTGATCACACTGTAATCGATTTGGAAGACATCAACCTGGACTTTCATATAACCTTCGATCACTAGTATCTTAACTGGTGGCGCCGAAATGTTACCAATATACATTTTAACGTGCTGCACAACCAATTTATGGAATTTCAAGATCCGACTGATTATTGCGATGAGCGATGACGACTTGTGAAAATCGAGAACATTCAGATAAATATCGTCATAACCTTACATTATGTTTATTGTTAGATAACATTGCTACCAATGTACCAAAACCGTACAATTTTCATGGAGCAATGAGAGTACCAAAAACTGTTTAAAAATTGCACTCAATGTGTCACATTATATCTTCTACATATTTAATGCGTCATCAATACAACAATACTTATGATAGAAACCCAAAACTCCAACTTTAATGTCTCACGTATTTTCTAAATTTGTACTAGGTTTTATACATTTGGTAATATTTAGTTCTCCATTGTGTCAGTATTCTTGTGGGGATCGTATCCTGAACTTGTATTTCATTTAAAGATCATTAGCAATTGCATTGACATGTATTACCATTAACGTCCCCAGAACTGCAGCCACGATGGCCTAAAGTAGGGAAAGGAAATATAGATATTTATGATGCTGGAAAATTTCCATTTTCAATGTTGTTAAAAATGATTCAATTAAATCCCGCAATATCAATAGCATTTTGATGCTGCAATTGTTGCAGTTAAGACAGATTAATCCCTGGGTGGATAAATGAAACAGAATCACAATCTTTGAGTGAAATAATAGGTTCGTAATATTAGTACTGTTATGATCGCGTATTAAACAAAGCAAACGGGAAGCAATTGCTTTCCTTAAAGTAGTAGACAATTAGGTTGGTAAATCAATTTGACGTCGGATCAGTAAAATGTAAGATGCTTTAGTATTAACCGTATTCACAGATTATTCCCTTAGGCTATATCTGATTGCCTTAGACACCTTTCTGGCTGATCTAGGTGTCTGCAAAATGTATGTATTTTAGTATTAAATTTATCGACAAGTGAAGGCTTGAGCACAAAGTGTGGAACTGAACCTGATAAAAGCAAAATTGTTCTGACTTTAGATTGGTCGTGTGGAATAGATTGCGAAAATAGTGACGGTATGACGATTCTATATCTGTTAATAAGAATATTTCTCCACCGGATAATTCTCACCTATATGCTTGCAAAATAAATGGAAGGAAATACAAGTGAAAAATTTGTGGCATATGGCAACCCCAATTCACTGAACATGTGCATTGTGTCAACATTTCTCGTAAATCTATTAAAGTAACATCTTTCAGTTAGCCGGCATTCGAATGTTAAAGTGGACTCGGCTTACTTCGACTACATGTGTAATATAATTTGGTTGGTTTTTAATACGCTTTCACAAATTCAACGCTTATTTTCCACTTTTCAGAGACGGAGTGGAGCAATCTGATTTGTATTAAAACTTCTCAGCATCACGATGTCCAGTAACGGCGTTATACATCCGAAACGTTTAGTGTGTTAATTGTCCATGTGAAATGTGACTACAATTTGTGGTATACAAAAAATGAATATTAACCAGTCATTCCATGCCCAATATGTAAGCCAAAAACCGACCTTTTTAAATATAAAAATGGACGCGTAATTCGAATTTGTCATAAAAAATTATGCACTTTGGACGTATTAAGCCTTACAAAGAAGAACGTACAACGGGGTATATTGAGAAAATCTGGTAACTTGACAACAGTCAGTGGGACCCACTTTATTTTGACACGGTTCAGTGGATTTCGCTTAAATTTGGTATGGGCATTCCTTGAGGGGTCCTTCTTGGAGTTCCAAAGCAAAAAGTTCAATTTTTTGAAATGGGGTCATGGGGGTGGGGTCAAACTCTCGAGTTGCGAATACGACGATTTCATGTTAGCCGTCAGACTAAATATTGATTAATATAATCATGTTTATGGGAGCAGTATTCCAGGAAAGTAAATGAATACTGATTTGCGGCTGTTTTAAATTCATTTATCAGTAGTTCCATGGCACAATGTGTATTTTTAGTATTTTAACGCACGTGATTCGAAATTTAGAAACCATGGTGTGATTTGGTCATTCCAAGGAATAAATTAATTTAAAACAGCCGCAAATCAGCATTCTCTTACTTTCCTGAATTTGACACATGGTACATGTATTTATGAAAATATGATATGACAATGAAAAACGAATAGAAAGTGGTTAATTTGACATGCGTCGGTTATGTACTGTACTGTAATATAATTCCAACAAGCTTGAAGTAAAATTTGTGACGCCCAATTTCTAGAGGATCATATTTTACAAGTTGTTTGCTACGGTTTGATAGAATCTCAAAATATCTATGATCATTGAATTTAGGTAACAAAGTTGACTCAGGCCTGGCAAGAACGAGAGAGTTTTAAAACTATAATGTTCCATAGGAAGCAGAATTATTTATTCTGGAATTGATTTCACTAGAGTTACTCTAGGACGTTAGTTCATGGTGGAAAAAATTACGAACAGATCAAGAATGTGCAAGCGCGCAGCAATACGTAGAACGAAGATAAAACACGTAAAATTTAAACTCTGGTCCTTTGTATAATATTAATTATACGAGATGTTACTTAATATGACTTCAATGTTTACAGTCACATTTAGGAACAGTCTTTATCAATTAATTGGCATGTTGTGATGATTGAGTTTAGAACAATCAAGCCGCTTGATTGTTTTAAACTCAACATCTGTCACTTGCAGCTTCAAACTCCATTAACAGCAGGGATTCAAGTGCACCTGTGTCGCTTTAAATTCGAACAGGCTTGAAATAAAAAATGGTGACGTTCAAGTGAAAATACTACATATTTCACAAAGTACTTGCTAAAGTTTCATAAATTCTCATGATGTCTATGATGAATTAATCTTGATCACAAATGAAAGAAAAGAAAGGGGAAATATTAAAATGATAATTGACGGCTGACTAAATCTTGTTGAAAGATGGTTAGAAGTTGAAACCATTCACAATACAACTGACAACCATGTAATTATTGGTTTTAATTGGGTGACATTTACGACGTTATCGGGATAATTGTCCAACAAAGTCGTGTCAAAGTTCTCCGATTTTAGGTATATGGTGCATTAAGATATTAATGCAGGGCTAATTTATGGTGACGGTATTTATCTAACATATTGAATGCCCTTTTGTAGCAAATAACTTGAAAAGCACTTTTTAAAGTAATGAGTTTGCGATGGCTTTGTCTTGGCTAGTATTTCCTAATTCGTCTTTTTTTCTCATTTTTATTCACTGGTCTCGACTGAATTTGACACTGTTACATTCGAAGGTTGTGGAAAGGACTTCTCATGAATCTAAAAGTAATTTCATGAATAAATTTAAATTTGTGTTTTCACTGTTGACCAAACGACTTTGATCAACACTGCAAATACAAAATCATCATCTGCCTTGATTCCGAAAGAATTGAAGTAATATTGCTTTTGAATTAGATTCCCATAGAAATTATTGAACTACATTGTAGTAAATGCGCCAGCTATTCACGCCAATTTTACGTACCAGCGATAATGGAAACATTTCAAGCGACCGGTCGTACACCATGAGTGGTCAAACATCACCTCTGTTCCCCCTTTTGGAAAGCTGTGAAAGCAAAAAGGTTCCCGTTACAATGATGAACAAATTGATCTCCCAAAACCTCCCAATTCTTACTTGTCACAATGCTAGTATTGATTTTACTCCCTGACATTAAAAAATTAAAATAATTTATATTACATTGGCAATCCTACTTATTTAACAGTTAAGGAATATTTTTTGTCAATTATGCTGCTCGGAACACGAGCACCGAGTGGTACAATTTCAAATTGTGGGTACGTCAAATAATTGGATAGAAGAGAACAAAATCAGTACTCACAAGTAGAAGTGATTAGCGCAGACGCCGTTACGTTTGAAACTCAAAGAACGATGTGAGTATTGTGACCTTTTACCTAGGCATCCTCCAAATAAATTGGTAGCAATAACTTTTGAGGTGCCTTGTGAATCAGCGTGGCCTTTCGCCAAAAACGAAATATGTTTTCAATCGCGAAGTTATACGATGGTCCTTGAAATAAGTTAATACAACTTCGTCAGGTTTTAAGTTTCGTTTCTATTTTAACAGTCCGGTAATAATTTAGAAGAAAATTGTTAATCAGGTTCAAATAAATATGCAGGTTGGTTGATATTGTGTCGATGTAGGAAGTCCAAATGTGTTACTACAGGGCGACTTTCATAGCAAGACACTTACCCATTTTATGTGGACATGATTTGCCATTAGCTTGTAGTCTAGATAATGACATATTTGGTAATTGTGTTATGTCATGTGTAATAATGGTCTTCTGTTATTAATGATGGGCTGTAGAAATTTATTCTTACTGCTAGTGTTGTTGTATTTGTAGCAATTGCTTCGAACCAACTCATTGGTCGTTTCAATGTTTGTTAGTTTGATGTTTAGTTTGCGTTCCCTGAATCATGCTGCTAATAATGAACAGTGTGAGTCACAGTGGACAGGCAACGATTACAAGTTGCAATTATTTCTCTTCTAATTGCCTATTAATTTCCTAAAATGTATTAACTCGAAATATATTAATTCATTCCATGAATTCTTCTCTGTGAAAATCTATCTTTTGTATTTGCCTGCGTAAATTGTCAACTTGTGACGATGAAGCTAACACTTGTAGAAATTTCAATATCATTATGATTACAGTCCTTATCGGAATGTCTTTAGGATAAAAATATGCATTAGTGCACCGAGATATACAATGGTCTACAATGAAGTCATTAATTTGTCTATATAAAAGAGTGCGGTAATACTGTGACTTAAATTTTTGCATAAGTTCGTCGGAATTGCAGCGACCGATCAAAGCGTGACCAAAGGACATCCAACTTCCTTGTTGTGGTGTTATTAGGAAATTGTAAGACAATTATTTGCATCAGAATAAAATAATTATTGCAAATTTCAGACATTTTGCATTACGATTTTATAGATATTTCACTAGATTACTTACTTGTCTTATACTCATAATGTTTCAATTAATACAGTTACGTCAATGTAGCAAATTAATGTAGTGACTTGTGTTACATCGACGACCGAAATATCGAAACAGCCAATTCCAATCGAAAACAATTCTTCATGTCCTCTTTGCTGAAGGTACTGCGTCGAATAAGTTTACAGATAAGTTTATATCTAGTATAGGGCAAGTAGATAAACATACCATTTGTACAAGGATAATTCGAAACCCGTGATAGATTTCTGTATCAAGGGTGAAATAGACTGTGAGGAGAGATTGCATAGATGATCACACACATGTCAGTTATTGTTTAATTAAATGTTGTCAGGCCGTCTGGTTTGTTCTACAACAGAAACCGAGGGATATCCTACCTGCTATTTACATAATATGCGTACAATATAAACGTAGCTTTACAATATAAACGACGCTACTTCATATGACGTGAATATTGTGAATGTGAATGGTTATGAACTTTATGTCCACGAGCATGCATGCCAATGTGGTACCTGTGAACATAGTAAATGTTCCAAATGTGTAAGCTAAGCTTGATGACGTCGAACAATGCAATAATTTGCGATAGGGAAAGGTTGTCATGCGCAAGCAGTAGATGAATGTGCAATTGAGTAAATGCATTTTAACACGAAGGGCTTATTTACCAGTTAACTGTTTCTGATTATTGGTTATGGAGTAAATTGAATTCTTTTTGTAGACGAATAGCTGGGAAGCAGTCTAATTTAATGCGGAAAAATGTGTGAACAAAAACGTTGACGTGGAGTCAGAAATCTGTCTGCTTACTATTTACTGGAATATTTTCAGAATGATTACACGTGCTCAAGATGTGGTTTCCTGAATATATTGTGCGTAGTGACTTGAAATTAAAAGTCATTCACCTGGAGCATGTCCGCAATACCTCAATGACGCAAATTCCCTTGATGGTGTGCGCTTTTCGACAAACTTTGATATGATGTTTTCGAATTATTGTGAGAAATTTCGAAAAAGCGACTAAAGCGTTGTTGGATATTTAATGCTGATTCCAACTCGCACAGACAGACAGACAATTAAGTTAAATTACTAGGGAATGGCGTTGCTTATTTAAAAACAGAAAATGTGGCACAATGAAATGAACCCGACATCGTGCTGCTTAAGTATAATTAATATGACATCAAACAAACAACTGCGGTGTCGAAATCGCATTATTCTACCGAGATTAGAAAATCTGTGCCATGATTGTTGCCATTTGTTCATCATCAAAGCGTTATCGAATAATATCTTCAGCTCAACTTCGACAAATGTTGTTTCTACTTGATACATAATTCTAAGTATCCATTATTTAATCAATATCAATCAATCTAATAAAGCGGATCACAGTCTGATTTCGTTTCGATGTCCACATTACCCAATATTTCTGATTTCCCGTACACGCTGTTTCCTTCCAATTACAAACTTGGTCAACATAGCCATCCCAACAATCTCACATCAAAATTAATTGAATCTCGATTTGTATTTTTTTCTACATTAGTAGTTCCTAACTTTCATTATACATCGCATACTCACACAATTCGGAACAGGTCAACCCGCATTTTCATGTAAACTTACTGGTGCTAGTATCATAATTCGTGGCGTCCGCATCTTACCAACGTATATGTCAACGTGTTCTAGAACATATTTATGGAATTTCAAGATCAACCTAATTATTATTCGCGATTGCATCAATGGTAAACAGCCATAGAAAATGACATTTACTGGAAATGTAGGATGTCATGTTATACCAAAATATTAGCATGATATTGTTAACGGATTTACTTTCAAATTTAAGATGGACAGAGTACGAATTCAATAGCAGCTCTTGAAGCATACAAAATCTAACCGCTATAAGAATGGTTGATGGCACTGAAGAATTAAAATGTTATCATTGTCGCAGATTGTCATTACAGTTGCGAAGGTTGATAAGTCTTTCCTGTATTAATGATTGTGAGTTTCCACAGCTGCGCTGCTGGACAAATAATTTATTTAAGTTTCTGTGCTGGAAAATTATTCATGCTGAAATGCGAAATAATATTTTAACAATTTTCCTCTCATATATTATTTATTTCGTTGGATTTTCAGAAACGATATACACCATTTTTATAAAAGCATCGAATCCGTAGATGCGGCAAATTAAGCACGTCCAAAGCATCGTGTTGTGGTATTTCTGGAATATTTGTTTTTTTAATCGACAATATTTTTGCGAAAAAATAGAAACGCTTTTTTACATTAACATATGCAATATGAGAACGGTGTAGAGTAAATATTTAAATTTAGTGTTATTTGAACTAAATTTTAAATCAATTACAACCACATTCTAAGACAGGAAATAATACAACTTATATGAAAATGATGTACATGTTTTCTACTTACACAAATTTCAAAAATCTAATAAGTTATAATCAGTTTTAGCACTCGTCCTACCTACCAATACTCTGATCAAGTATAAATAAAGGGGGTTGCTAGTTTTTATCGCCTTTCTCTCCGAATTCTAATGCAATGTAACTTACATTATGTCTTCTCATTTCTAATTTCATCATGCCCACGTTAGGAGAAACAATCCAACCATAATCTACGCTTAATTTCAAAGAGCTTATAATTATGATTGGTGACGTTCAAGTCCTGACAGGCATATTTTACATGCAATTAAAGAAGTGTTATAAAACCTCAAGATAGGTGCCATGAATGAATCTAAGTTACAAATTTGAGGAACGCTTGGCAAGATAGAACTTTTAAAATTATCAATGTTCTAATTGACGTCCCAATTAATCTTGTTGGGAACTGCTTAATCACAGAATAAACTCACCGCGCCACAAGCGATAGAATCATGAATTACTGTTCATGGTGATTAACTTACCGACTTGATTTTGTACTTCGCAATATCGCTTCTAAAAGTTGTAACTTGATCATGTAAGTCTTTTCAATTCATATTTAATTCAAGCAAAGCAGATTTCAATAAATTACAATTACGGGAAATGATGTCAAGACGTTCATAAAATAATGTTTATTTCATCCACGAATTGCAGATATGGCCAGGCAACTGGTTCAGGCAGTATGGCATCAGGAAAATCATTGTAACATTGAATCATAATTTTTGTATTGGATTCCTTTTGTTGCCCAAATTGATCGGCTGCATGTCGTAGAAATTGGTTTGATACGGTTTCATGCATATTTATGTTTATGTACTTTATCAATGGAAGTTCAATATTTGTAACCAGACGGGCTGTGCATGTGGAATATCGTTTCGCCCCAGTTATAGATTTTGCTCAATACTATTTGGTGAATATAGTTTATGAAGTGCACATTCGTTACTACGCTTCAAACGTTCACGCAATATCATAGCTCAAACATTGGAGGGTAGTACTAAATATGTTTGTGATGGTGTATCAGAATACTTGTCACAATCAGAACTACATTGTAAGCCAATGTGTACGGCAATGTTGATGTTGCATTGTTGAAATTGGGTATCATTTTATTGAAATCCAGACGCACGCTTTGCTAGTTTGTTTATTACTTTAATATTCTACAGGCAGAACAGCTCTTGGTAAATGCTTTAGAGACGACAAACCCATTTTTCATCACTAGTCACTTACTTAAAGCTCACTTACATTTTATTTTAAGCTTAGGGACAGTACACAGTCATTTTACACGAGCAACGTACCCTGTGAAATGAAATAGAGTACGATTCGATTTAACATTTGAGAAGAAGAATCTTCAAATTCTTACTCGTCGCAATGCAAATTTTGGTTTGGCTCCTTGGCAATTAAAATTGAGCAGGTATTTACATTACCGGAAGGTCATGTCTGAGCATGATAAAAACAATTCGCCTTCTACGCACGAAGGAAGGATACACATGTATAAACTCATACGGCACTTCATTTGACCTCTGACCCTTCATTTACGGACACAGCGGGTCAAAATGTCTGAAAAAGTGGTCACATCAGATCCGTGCTGGAGCAAAAAGTACTGAAGATAGCGGCCCAAACTTTCTTGCGTTGGAATCAGCATGAAAAAATCTAAGTAGTACTGCTCCTCGTTTTTCAAAGTTTATCAATTTTCAATGAAAAAAATCGATTTGAAATGTCCGAACTTACACATTGGAGGTACAGTTCCGAAATGATCGATTAAAATTTTTTAAGGGCCGTATTTTCGTGTTCTGGCGTTTGCATGTTACAAATGCATTCATCGTTATCATCAATTTTGATAATATAGTATTTTAGCCTATTACTGAATGGTAATGCTATGACCCCATGATTAGTAACAATAATGAATGCATTTGTAATATGGAAATGCCAGAACACGAAAATATGGCCCTTAAAATATTTTTATTCGTTCATTTCGGAACTGTAAATACCTTAAATGTGTAAGTTCGGACATTTCAAATCGATTTTTTTCATTGAAAATTGATAAACTTTGAAAAACGAGGAGAAGTACTACTTAGATTTTTTCATGCTGATTCTAACGCATGAAAGTTTGGGCCGCTATCTTCAGTACTTTTTGCTCCAGCACGGATCTGCCGTGACCACTTTTTCACACATTTTGACCCGCTGTGTCCGTAAATGAAGGGTCAGAGGTCAAATGAAGTGCCGTATGAGTTTATACATGTGTATCCTTCCTTCGTGCGTAGAAGGCGAATTGTTTTTATCATGCTCAGATATGACAGTTTATACAGTCTAGAAGAAGAATTGGTAAAATATTTTCATTTCCCAGGCTATAAAAGTTGGTTAAATCAGACAATCAAGCCAACATCCTTTTCTAAATCACTCCTATCTGAACTTCTAATATAGATATATCCCGACAAAATTTTCTATTAGCTATTCGATTATATTGTTTAGCCAAGCCGTTGCTATTATCATTTCGCAACCATGTGGAATAAATGAACAGCAGGTGTCTTCAGGCCAGAATTGTTATTTTGACTGAACACAATTAAATCTATTGAGGGAATAAGACCACCATGACCTTATTTTCATTCTCAGCCTATAATCTGGTGTACGTCTCAGCGGTAATGTATGTAAACTAGTAAGGTGTAACCTTTAATACAAAACTACCGGAAGAGTGATGAATGCAAAAAATATCAAATTTAAATACATATTTATCATTGTACTACGTTTTGAGGCTCAAATTGATCATCCCGATCGATTTATGGGATAAAAAATTTTTGACGCCTGTGAACCCCATACCTTCGACGGCCCACCCCACCGCCAGGTGACCGATTTGACCCATAGTGCCTTGGCAAAAAATGATCGTCTTGAACACCTCTATCGATTTATGCAACAAAAAGTTCTGACGACTTGGTCGCGCCCACCACCACCGCCGACGTCAACCCCCGTACTTCCGGTCAATGATAAGGTACCCGGCTGAAAATCAATAGGGAACGTGCCCTTGGGCCAAGGTACCTCTATGCCAAATTTGAGTCGAATCGGTCAACGTGGAGGGAAGTTAGAGTGATCACGGACAGACAGACAGACAGACGGACAGACAGACAGACGGACAGACAGACAGACAGACAGACGGACAGACAGACAGACGGACAGACAGACAGACGGACAGACAGACAGACGGACAGACAGACAAACAGATCAATCGCTATAACTACCTTTCAAGCATTTCATGCTTCCGGTAGTTAATAATACGAATGCTTCTTAATATGACGAAAATGAGAACACAACTTTTTGTCAATTGGACTTCTTCCGTAGATCTATCACTACATACATGCCTGAATGATACTGCAATTTTAATGGCTATAAGAAGTTCCTTGCGTAACATTGGCGACTCTGTTTTCATAATTGAGAATGCTATTCAAAAATTTGTAAGCAGGTTTTTCGGGCATGAAATGTGTAGGTTGTAAAGGCTAGTGGTAAATAACCTATGGTAACACCACAGTGTGAACACACTATAATCCTTTTGTAAACGCTTAATTTCAAAAATACAAATAGGAACCTATGCTAGCAGTTTCACAGATTGAGATGATATATTTTCATGGAGATATCCCTTTGAACATCCACGCCCAACTAGATTACAATTTGCTCCCGTTTTTGCGTAGGACATTCTGAATGTGTTCACGCATCGTGAATTATTCTTTTTGGGAATTGGTGAAACCAGTTTCTAATGTGAATTAGGTACACATTTGCAGCGGATAATCCAATTACAAGTGTGAATTCAACCCGTTGCCTGGTTTTATTTAGCGGTGCTTAAGTGGAAGATGTAGAAAGCAGGGTTCACTCATTCAAAATGTGGGATTATTCTTGTGCATGGCGAGTCCGGATATGCATTTAACGTGTCACTGAAATTACCCTCCTGTCATCAGTACGTTTTAATGACACAAAACATTCCAATGGTACGTGATAATGATACGATCTTTACTGTTTTTTTGAAATTTTATGTTCATGCCGGGAACTCCACTGGATAGATTTGTAATTTCTGACACCAACTCGGGCGAAACGTTGACCACGCCTTGGTCGTCGATTATTTCAGGCATCGACGACGAGCAATCCATGAAATTGCATATCTGTATTATTGCATCTTTTTGTATGCTCATTAATTAAACGCTGTTATTACTACAGCCCCGACATCGGAAAAATACTAAGGCAAGATTTGACTTGTTGACAGCTGTTTTTGTTCTAGACATAGTCATAGGGTTTGAAGAGGTTTTTGTTGAGTACAAATATGTCTGAATAATGTATGTGAACAAAATATATCTGATCCAACTGACTTTTTAATAATGTCAATTTGCCTTAGCCGATATATCAGCAAACACCATACTTGGTTTCCTGCTGGCGAACATTCAATCAACATTATTTTCCGCAAAACGCAAAATAAATTTGAATATAGCGGCTCGAACTCTTTGTTAATGAACTTTACACATCAACTTTGACTCAAGACATAGAATCCCAACGCCGACCTACGCATACATATTGTTCCACCGGTATGAAGATATCAACTGGTGGCGTTGAAGCTAAACTTTGTAGAATTTCAATGACTGAAATCATAGTGGAAGTCTTCCTTACCCTAATTGATGCAAGCATTAATACATTTTCTAGCATGAAGCAAACGAAGCAACCTACATTTATTTCTCCGTGTCTACAAATGAAGGTGTCCCTACTCTACTGAAACAAACACGGTGCCATATTATCATCAACTATGATTCAATGTGTTATTTGTGAGTAATTAATGCGGCATGCTGCTCCATGACGAAAATGTTTTCAACGATACTTGTGAACAAAATCTTTCCCTATTCAATCATTTCCAACCCTGTTACTGTAACACAAGGTAACGGGAAACGTATTATCTGCCTTAAACATCTCGTTCCAGTTGTCAAAGTAGTATTAGGTGACGTCGAAGAATGTTATTATTGGCGTGTATGAAATTCGAAAGCTTTACAGAATAAACTGATTTGCAGCGTTATGCATACGGTTGATTAGAGAGATTGCACAAATTTCAAGCACAAAATATGCGCATTATAAGACCTTGCAGATTCATTGAAGTACTTAAAATCGAAATATTTTGTTGGCCAGGTTAGCCGTGTTCTGGTCTTTATTTTAGTACATCAGTGTTCCCTCCGAATAATAATGAATAAACCAACGCCATACAATAGTTTCATTTTGAGCTTCAAGCTTTATCAGAGGCTCTGATTCAGAGCAACTGCTGGTGGGAAATTGCAAACCTCCCGGAACAATTAATTCAACAAGCTAAAAATAATGGTTCGTGACATTATATTGATATGTTTCACAAACTATTTTCTTATAGCATCTCAAGAAATCTATTCTATGAATTAATTTCGATCATGCGAAAGATATGACAAGGATTGAGAAATTCTGAAATTGTAATATGATAATTGACGTCTGAAGAAATTTTTTTGACAATTGTCTAGAAGTCGAAACCGGTTAATTTAAATCACAGATACTGGAAAAGGAAACAAATAAGGAACTGTTATGTTTCGTGATTAGATAGGTCATTTGGTTTGGCACTCATGGCTAGGACATTGCCTTCAAAAGTTCTAACATGAGCTAGGAATTTTCTCAAATCGGGACCACATCTGGATAAAACATAAGTGAGGGAATTGAAGCGAAGGAAGCCAGAAAATATAATTGATGTGAGCTTATCCACAAAATGCAGAATAAACCATACATAGTTATGTCACGTTTCATGATGGGCATGCATAAAATTTAAATTTGCAAACAATGCATCTCTGTTATTAGTTACCGTAAAATTGCAAAAACGTGCCTAGCTGCTCTGGTCATTTTCAAATCACACAGAAAATACATGAACTGGTCACGAATGAATCTGTAACTTCGAATAGTTCACAGTCCTCAGCAATTAAATTTTATGACGTTAGAGTTAAACATTAGTATATACGTATTACGTAAATTATATTAACAACAAAGTCATGTTTTTAAACCTCTTGTGAAAAAACTTATTTCTGTCTGGAGCTTTTAGCATTTCTTCGGCTGCTTCCTTTTGTGGTGTGCCATTGGAACAAAAATACATATGTGTCTTCATTGTCGTTGAACTATTTTAATTGCTTTTCGAACCACATTTCTCTCTATTCCCGTTCAGTTGTATAAAAGTTGACGATTTGTAGTTGCCCTTTAGTTTTGGTCGTTTGATTCTTTGCGCTTATACCATATTGCTATCTTAGAATAAATTTGCTCACAATTAAAATATTTATACGATTTTTTCTGTGATATTAAATTTTAAAGATTAACAGTTCTAACAGTGATTTGTTCTCTGCAGTATTGATAGTGTCCAAATTTACGTTCATAAGTTGTGGCAAAGCAATGCTTTGAAAGCATGCCGAACTTGACGACGCAAAGTGTCAGTACATCAATACATCATAATGCAGTCAAAGTGGTGCAAGGTAATTACGAGAGATGATTTATACATCTCACGGTACTGAATATATATGTGTGCCCTTCAAAATCGAGAAGTAACATTCCAAACAAATCTTATGAACGGACAAAGACATGGATCTAATGAAACAGTTTTTAAAGAATTGCTTGGTACGTTATATTACCATGATAAATAGCTTTCACAGCTTGGGCGGTATCCATTTCAAAATTAATCCTGCAAGCGCTTCGTTTGGTAGTTGTTGAAACGAGTAAGAACTATTAGAATGCACTTAAGCCATTTAAAACAATTATGGTAAGCCAACACGACCATTAGTGACAATTTTAATCAGTTAGACATTAACATAGTCACAGATGTCTTTCAGTCGGAAATATAGCGCGGGAATGGAATTGCAAAAGTATTAAACAATGCTCCATTTAATTGTCTTTTTTGCATTCAATCGAGAACATATTTTGCTAATATTGGTACAAAAATTTGCATTAATCTTTTAATAAAAATGCATACAATGTATATCAATTCGGTTTATGCGTTTTTAATTCATAGCAAAAATGTTACAACAGAAAAATATAATTTATGTCCCCGATTTTATCATTAGGAATCAAACTAACCTGTTCACAATTTCTCGTTTTTGCTTTACGGTTAACCTCCTTCGCAGCGAAATTTATAGCTTAACAAGCTTAAAACATTGTTATAAATTGTTCCAGAAACGATAACCCGGCATATCTGACATGTCGTCCTATTAAAAAAAATTGATCAATTTTTAATTCTCTATCCGAATTCACAATCAAAATTTTTGACATTTCCCAGTCCCTTTGTATGTCCTAGAACTTCCAGACCTATACAGAATCCCACAATTTTTAACGGATTTATATGTTTTTCACTTGACCAAAGCTTATATCCATGATAAATATAAAATCATCAAATGTTTCCTTTGGTGAGTTAATACAGACTGTTTTGAATATACACTACTTCAAACGTGAAAATAATATTAGGAACAACATCAGAATATGCTTTGCGACATCATTAAAAATCTACATCTACGACCACCAGAGTTCTCCGATCCATATAAACCGTACTTGGTTTCATTTCCAGAATAGTTGCGTTTTATATCAACCGTATTATTGAGACAGACGTAAACTCGCTATTTTACGACCGTCAAAATTAGTTTATTTTGTTGCAACTTGAACTACTGTTACATTCCAAAACACTGTTCTTATGTTCTACAACCAACGAATGGGAATCCTCCAAATCCATAGTTTACGTTATAGGACCGTGAAGCCATTATTATGGAAACTGGCGGACATGTTCTGTATATACTGAAGTATCATATAAACTCAATAATTAAGTCAATTAGAGTATTTATTCAACTTTTCAATACCTTTACCTGATACAAATAAGTGGAATGAGAAACCGCAGAATCAAAGACAATTCGTCAATTGCTGCTGATGTAATATTTTTTGGATTGAACAGATGGAATACCTCGACTTCTTGTGGGATCGGATGCAATGAATATCTTATCTCATTGAACCTATTGCCCAGACGTGATAATGCGATGAAAATAATCAACTTATCCCCAACATTATGGCAGTGAAACACGCTATTAGTCATATCTTTAGTTTTTTATATTTTTGTTTTTAATTTTTCAAAAATTACTAAGGTTACCAAAAACATAATTCTCCTGCATATTTTGTGCATTCTAATCCCAAATTGCAAATTATTGCCATTGAATATATTAAAACTAGGACGGGTGTAAGCCCGAATTAAAAAACTACCGGAAACGCGTTGTGTGTTGAAATTGAGACATTTGACACTCAGTTCATGTCCCCAAACGCTAATCTTGAATTTTCGATAAATTTCCCAAATTATATATTTTGACCCCTTCGTGACCCTGAGGGTCATACAGCCACCACTCCGACATTTGGTCGAATTGACCCATGGTGCAATGACAAAAAATGATCAGCTTAAAATTCTCTATCAGATAAGCCGACAAAAAATTTTTGCCCATAAGGAAGTATGGGGGACCCTACCCCCCACCATTCCCGTGGGGGTGGAGCCTGGAGGCCCAAAATCAATAGCGAACTTACTTTTGCCCTAAGGTACCTCCATGCAAAATTTGAGTCAAATTGGTCAACGTGGAGAGGAGTAATCGTGTTAACTGACACACGGACACACAGACACACAGACAAACAACTTAATCGCATTAACTACCTTTCAAGCATTACATGCTTCCGGTAGTTAATAAATTACAAAAATTCAATTCAGGTTGTGAATTTTTGGCAAATTTTAAGATGAATTTTGAGAGAAATGGTTGAGAATTTTTAAAAAGTGAGAAAAACCCTACCTATATATATCATTACTGATTCTAATGCTGAAAAGATTACGCTCCCATCTTCAATAGTTTTTGCAGGAGAGCGTAAACGTGGATGCAGGTTTTGACACAAATTTTGCAAAAAATCAGAATTAATTGGAATTTCTAGCCAAATGTGCTTCTCAATCAATTTAAAGTGACATTTGATACGCGTTGATGCATAAAATGTCCAGTATCCAGAAAATTCTGACGAGCGTGTCGAGTTGGCAAATACTAGCACGATTACTAAATCAACGAAATTAGAATTAATCTAAAATCTTAATTCCTGGAGCATAAAATGACGAAGAGGTCAAGAATATGCAAGGCAACGGTGGAATATCTTCCAAGTGTACTCCGAACCGCCAGTCTTCGTACTCCCAACGTCAAAATGAGTACTCCCAGTCATAGACGCTAGGAAAAAGGACCGTAAAACAGGAACAATTATAATAATGCCTTTATTGTCTTGAAAAAACGCAACCAGCTTGGCGTATTGTTTCGTTGGAACAAAATACTTGGATTTTCATGGGAAAACCCTTTCAAGTTGTGCACTAATTCATTGATTCAAGAATCCAAGCAAACGCGAATATTATTTTAGCTATAATAATATTAAATGAGATTTCTATGGTTTTTCTTGTCTAAAGGCACTTCTTTTCAAAATGCCTTTCTTGTCGAAATGCTTTTCTTCTCGAAATGCTTTTCTTTTCGAAATGCACTTCTTTTCGAAATGCCTTTCTTGTCGAAATACTCTTCTTGCAAAAACGTTTTTCATTTCAAAAGACTTTTCGTGTCGAAATGCTTTCCATGTCGAAATGCTTTCCATGTCGAAATGCTTTCCATGTCGAAATGCTTTCCATGTCGAAATGCTTTCCATGTCGAAATGCTTTCCATGCCGAAATGCTTTCCATGTCGAAATGCTTTCCATGTCGAAATGCTTTCCATGTCGAAATGCTTTTACGGTCGAAATGCTTTTACGGTCGAAATGCTTTTACGGTCGAAATGTTTTTAATGTCGAAATGTTTTTAATGTCGAAATGCTTTTACGGTCGAAATGCTTTTACGGTCGAAATGCTTTTACGGTCGAAATGCTTTTACGGTCGAAATGCTTTTACGGTCGAAATGCTTTTACGGTCGAAATGCTTTTACGGTCGAAATGCTTTTACGGTCGAAATGCTTTTACGGTCGAAATGCTTTTACGGTCGAAATGCTTTTACGGTCGAAATGCTTTTACGGTCGAAATGCTTTTACGGTCGAAATATTTTTAAAGTTGAAAGTCGCCTTGAAAAGTTGTTGGTTAGAGCATTTACATCTAGCTGAATGCCAGATACGCTAAAAGTACGCTTCGACTATCAACTAAAACAATTAAGCCGTATTTTTAAGAGGCAACCACATTTCCCTGAAAAATACACATTGATTTTCAGGAATAATATATATACTTTGCTGAACAATATTTCCATTCGAAAGTGGTTTCTCATTATGCTTCATCATTTAGTTTTAGAGGTCATCAAAACCATGTGCCCGACCCCAAAGGCAGACTGGTGAATCACTAATAGTGAAGCTGATTTCAAACGTGTGAGAATTTGGAGATTTAAATTATTCATTTTGTGAATTATTGTCATCCCCCAATAAAAACCAAACTATAAGAAAAATAAACATTTTCTGGAATACATTACCTTTAAAGGTTCTCAATACATGGGAACATAATCGGTATTTGAAATTTTTGAACGAATTGCAATGTTTGCAAATTTACATTCGCAGTGTGTTCGATGATTAGCAGACAAGGTGACCATTTCTCAATCCTTTGTCAGATTCCGCGAAACGTAAATCGGAATACCCTTTTCATATTATCCCAATGTGTTGTAATGACATGAATTCAAACCAATTACTTTAACTTTCCATATTATTAGAGCTTAAAATAATTTATAATTGAAGATTGAAGACAAGTGATTGCTGCTGGATGAACCGCACAGAAAGGGGTAAGGCATTTACTAAACACTGACGAAACGATCATAGCCGTAGCCGTAAGTCCAAAATCAAGGGGTACACATCTCCTTGTCATCTGCAACTTGACGTTTCAAAGGGTATTCAAAATACTGTAGCTAGTGAGAATAAAAAAGCAAAAATGTAAAACAATAAATATATGGGATATTGAAACAAAAGTTTAGTTATTTGCTGGCAGTGCGAACAGAAAAGTTTTCAATTTTAGCTTCTAAAGTCATAGATGGCATTCAAAAACACTTAAGACGTCAAAACCAAGCGATAAAGGGACGTTGATTAATTCATTGAAAAACTCGTTAGAGTAATATAAGTGCTCCAAACATAGTTCAGTGACAAGTGGCAACACAGTTATTTCTCAACTAAAAGGCGCTTTAAAAACATCAATCGATCGACCAGTGAGAGTCCAAAATAAATACTGTGTCAAATTAAAGAAATTAATAGAATAAGTATATTTAATAATATAAATTGATTTGGCAGTTCGCCTCAGCTACACGCTCCAAAAGAATCACAATATAACTGTTAATACTTTGGTTACCACCATACATCCGCTTAAGCGCATTTTTATTTAAATGGAAATTATGTCTGTAAATTATATATGTACCTTCAGGTCGCAATAACTGGGTCACTTTGATTTTTTTCCCCACAACAAATATTTCGAGGTATGATATTCTTGCAGAATGCATCTGGTTTAATAGGAATATACTTATAAAACGAGAGACCGTCTCATATCGTGTCGTGTCATCCTTTACAATGTTTTGAAACGTAGTCTTAAAAATTAAAAAATATTGCGCCAGTCTGCAATGCTTGTGCATACAATAACATTTCCCAACGTTTGAAATTTCCATTGATCCATAACGCTGCGTTCGCGCCATCAAAATGTTCATTTAAAAATTGAAGTCAATTCATCGCGTGTGCGGACAATATTAAGTCAAAAATATTTGGATTCCAAATTTTCAATCTTTTTACAGGTTCCTTAATGTGGTACTACTCAATACGCTGAAGTAGAGATGAAGAATGTGAAAATGCCAATTGCCAATGGTTTCATTCAAACAGTCAAAACAATGAAAAAATTTTGTTTATTCGAAATTAGTGATTTTCGTGTGGAGCGTGTCCATCACATGGTACCATCATAAATGGTAGCCATATGGCAACATATGGGACATACATAAGCGTAACTTTCCAATTTCCAAGACATGGAAGCAAGGCACTCCCGCGAACGTTTCCGGTACTAATGGTTGTAGATTTTCTGCACTTATGAAGTAATGTATATGAATTAGGAGAAAATCGTGTTGTCTAATAATGTCTGGAACCGATACAGATTAGCTTAAATTGTTAGTAGTCCATTTAGGCGGCGGCATTGAACTCAGCGTAATGATAATAAGCTCAACCATATTCCCCTATTTAGGTCCCCTATCTTGCGAGAACATGTTTCCGTCGAAATCATGTTTCAATGCAAATTCTCAGCACCGCCAGCAAGGACAATATATCCCGGTAAAAATTTCATCGACAGATGTTCGTTTTGGTAAACGTAATAATCAATAGAATTATAATAAGCGGGGTGTTGTCGCCGAGATAAATATTCATCCAGGTTTTGCCATAAGCATTTCAGACAGACGTTAACTCGCAATTATTGTAACAGTTTTTTTCTAAAAGTACTGTAGGCAAATTGCAACTTGAAAATTGTACCGTGAGATCCCATGAAAACCTGTCAGTCTGACCTCGTTCCGAATTCATCACGAGTACAATTTCAATTTGATATTCTTAGCCGATTTCGGGCCTTATAATCGATAGCTTGATTCCACTGCAATGGCACTTCAGGTTAGAAGTTTACTCTAACTTACGAACCAGCATATGTTAAACAGATTTCACCTGAAAAATTGTTTAGTTGGACGCATTCTTGAATTTGTGGCTCATAAAGCATTTAAGAGTTCATGTCAACATTTTTTGCCCAAAAATAACTCATTCACACTTTAAAATATTTCGGCGATGATTCAAACTATTACTATCAGTTTTCATTCTGGTTGTGCATTAGGTTTATAAACTCTAAGCATATACCATTATGAACAAGTTATCGTTGGCCAAAATTTCATCCCAAAAATATTACAGACCTACTATTCCTGGAAACGGAAGGCTTTGCAACTTTTTTTCCACATTTCGCTCGTAATTGGTACATGGAAGCAGATCACTAAATAGTACCCAAATCGCGAAACAACAGCCCTTAAACATTAATAAATCAAAAAATAGGGGCATTTTTTGAGAAATCGTTTGTGTGCTCTGTAGTCCACAAAACTTGACCTAGAAATCCCTAATTTGGCACAGTGGTGTAAAACACAATTCCCCAGAATGCGATTTTTTAGTTTTTAAGAAAAGCTAAATACAGAAAAAGTTTTTCCGGGAAAACTATTTATTTCAAAAACGGTACAAGATTTTGAATATTCGACAACGGGAGCATAATTAGGACCTAAAACTACGTTTTGCGCTTTATCTACAATATTACTAAACTTAGTAATTTGTCTAGAATTTGCAATTAAATAAAAAATTTTGGTGCCAGAACACAATTTTGACACCAAAGTATAACAGAACTGCTGTGGATTCTAAGATATTGTAGGACTTTGGTGTCAAATTTGGGTTCTGCGACAATTTTTTAACTTTAATTACAAATTCTAGGCAAATTATTGAGTTTAGTATTATTGTAAATAACGAGCAAAACGTAGTTTTAGTACCTAATTATGCTGCCGTTTTCGAATATTCAAAATGTTTTACCGTATTTGAATTATATAGTTTTCATGCCAAAACTTTTTGTCTATTTAGCTTTTCTTAAAAACTCAAAAATCGCATTCTGGGGAATTGTGTTTTACACCACTGTGCCAAATTTGGAATGTCTAGGTCAAGTTTTGTGGACAACAGAGCACACAAACGATTTCTCAAAAAATGCCCCTATTTTTTGATTTATTAATGTTTAAGGGCTGTTGTTTCGCGATTTGGGTACTATTTAGTGATCTGCTTCCATGTACCAATTACGAGCGAAATGTGGAAAAAAAGTTGCAAAGCCTTCCGTTTCCAGGAGTAGTAGGTCTACAGTGAAGGATTAACGTGGAAACCAAAATACAAAATTAACAAAACAGACTAACAAAATTAGGAATCGGAAGCTTTGCTATTGGGATTTAAATTAAAACGCACTAATAACCCAGCCCGAAAATTTTATCCCCACCAACTCAGACATTTTAAGCGTTAAAAATATCCAGCAAAAATCAAGCTGGAACAATACTTTTCAAAAACACCTTTTCAATGCAATTAATTAACTAAACATAATAATATTTGCGCGAACGTTGTTCAATATCAGTTGAGTACATACCAGCACTTTTGCAGTGTTTACTAACACAAAAGTTACCGGACAGATCTTAATTATATACGCTATAAATATATTTTCCTACCAAACCTATCCATCTTGATTTACACACGATCAGCAATTGAGACGCATTTGACGCCATAAATATTATTTGATGTATTATGTTTTTAAATCTCCCCTCATCCATTGTTTAGAAAAAATACCTAGAAAAAATCCAAAATGGACACCTGTCCATTGGACATTGATTTAATAAACATCGACCGGTAAAAGCAGAAGCTGTACTGTGATTACGTACCAGTTTAAAAGTTTAAAATAATCTGTTTAACGCATCCAGGTGACGGATATACAACGTCTATACTTAGCGTATTCTTAATGTAATCTCATACTAAATTCTACAAATGAAATACTAAATGGTTCTACTAAATACATCTGTGATGTAGTTCCATTATATTAATTATACTGCCAAATTGCGATGACGGCTAATCCTATTGAATGATCGCAAATATCATGTATTATGACAACTACCATCATTTATATAACTATAAAACAAATGTAAGTAGATGAGTAATAGTTACGGCAATACCCACCATCGAGTCCCACCACGTAAATGCACGATTACTCAAAGGACCTTAGTTTCAATGTGGCGTCGGAATTGTATAAAAATTCGGATTTCTATGAAATCCACCAAAGCTTTGAAAACCATGGAAAGCCGAATTCTGTTTAATGCAACAAATGTTCCTGCCACAAGAAACTTCATGAACAAGGGGACAAGACTGCGAATCTACTTATTAGTTAACTATAGATTACTTTCAAGATTTTGAACTGGTATTTAAAGTCATGTCAAAACTTCTGTCTTTACGGCTAGGGGTTTATTTCAATTTTGAAATATTTGGTCCGCTTAACAAGCCGCTATATAATGTATATTTATGTATGTGTTTAGGCTTGTCTTGGTCACAGAGTGCGTAGTAATTGAAAGTGAATTGTGGAAAGTGTGCTTGAGAGAGCCAAGTCGATAAGCTAAAAAAATAAAAGCATTGAGTAACTCCACGACATATCAACTAGTAAAAGAACCGACTTTTAATAATTGAAAAACCGATTCCATATTTGAATTCTCCGGAAAAAAGTAATCACTGTAGACATAGGAAACCATATGAATAATTCATACAACGGGGTAAGGTGAGAAAATATGACCTTCCGGTGGAGACCACTTTATTTCGACAAACCTTGTCCGATTTCGCTGAAATTTTACAGGAACTTTCCTTAGAGGTTCCTTCTCGGGATTCCGCTGGGAAATGGTCAAATTTATAGTTCCAATCACGCTGGGATGATTATTTGTCTGATGTGGGTAACTTCAGATATTCATGAATTACTAACGCTATAGTATATGGATGCTCCTAGTAATATAGTACAAAGATTTGACCATTTCTCAACGGAACCCCGAGAAGGGAACTCTAAAGAGTGTTCCTGTAAAATTTCAGCGAAATCGGACAAGGTTTGTTGAAATTAAGTGGTCTCCACAGGAAGGTCATATTTTCTCACCTTACCCCGTTGTATGATTTATTCATATGGTTTCCTATTTCTACAGTGCTTACTATTTTCCGGAGAATTCAAATATACAGTCGGGTTTTCAATTATTAAAAGTCGGTTCTTTTACTAGTTGATATGTCGTGGAGTTACTCATTGTGTAATTTAAAATATAAATATTTATATATTTCGGGACTCAGGAATCAGAAGCATCTTATACGCAACAGCCAATGCGGGACCCATTTTAATCTAGATATCGTGCTTTTCTGCGACTAAGTTTAATCAAGTCATGTAAGATTTTCATGCGTTACTCCACTAATCCGAAACCAGCTCGTTTTAAGTAGATGATGTTGTTTTGAAACCATAGCTGAATTTGCAAAATAAAAATGCAACTATGAACGGATAGGTTTTGTAGGCATACTAAACGCATATGAAGATTTATGTTCAAGGGCAATGATTGCGTTTCTAATACTGAGATGGTGCCAGACGTAATGTTTTACTACTACCCTTCCGAGAGCAGAACTCAGCAGCCACAAACCAAATCCTAGCAAAGAAAACCATATTTCAAGAACATTTGGGTGTAATTGGTACTAAAATACGAGAATATTTGTCTGAATTTGGAAGAAGCGTGCTGAACATTTTAACATTTAAATCGTCAATTATTCCAAGAGCTTACAAAAATTGCTTTCGTATCCAGCGAGCAATAAAATATTTTGATTGTCACCCAAATTCCAGTGGGGGACAATGTACTTACTGATCTGATCTCCATCCACTGCATAAACAAATACTGGACCAAACTGTTTTTAGAATGATACGGAAGTCCGTTCGACGCATTTCATGCGAAATCATTAAAACAAATTCCAAACAAATTGAGAGTAGTGTTTCAATTGAAAATAATACATTTCTGGTCTGTCCTTGCGTGCGAACGAAGATGGCAGAACCTACAAAATTTACAAAGGTAGGATATCTAAAATATTTTCATCCCATTTGTGCAACTCTTTTGATTTTTGTGTTGTAGAGTTGTCACATAAAAAATGGAATTAGTTATACATGCTGGCATGTATCAAAGGTTATCGTATACATATTTGAATTCCAAGTTTCAATTGGATTTTTTTCAAAAGAGCAAATTTGTGTATTGTCTTTCGTTTTTTGCGTGAAGCGCGAATTACAATTTGCTGTAGAAGAGGTTTCGATTTGAGATTACATTCGTTCAATTATAATTGAAGGACATAATTGTAAGATCGCAATGATATTTACATTTGGAAACAAAAAATTTAATTTACCAATCCATATGTATCTTTTACTTCCGAAGTGCTGGGAAGCATGGTTTGGAATATAAATTTCCGGTTATGAATTTCAGTTTAGTTCACCAACAAACTATGGTTCACATCACATCTTTCTCGAAGTACGCATATCTTTCTCTAGTGTAAGCGTATCTGACGCGGAGTTCACATATCCTTCTCGGAGTACTCATTTCTTTCTCGGAGTACTCATATCTTTCTCGGAGTACTCATATCTTTCTCGGAGTACTCATATCTTTCTCGGAGTACTCATATCTTTCTCGGAGTACTCATATCTTTCTCGGAGTACTCATATCTTTCTCGGAGTACTGATATCTTTCTAGGAGTACTCAAATCATTCTCTGGGTAAGCATATCTGATCCGGAGTTCACATACCTTTCTCGCAGTACTCATATTTTTCTCGGAGTATTCATATTTGTCTCGGAGTACTCATATTTTTCTCGGAGTACTCATATCTTTCTCGGAGTACACATATCTTTCTCGGAGTACACATATCGTTGTCGGAGTACACATATCTTTCTAGGAATACACATATCTTTCTCGGAGTACACATATCTTTCTCGGAGTACACATATCTTTCTCGGAGTACACATATCTTTCTCGGAGTACACATATCTTTCTCGGAGTACTCATATCTTTCTCGGAGTACACATATCTTTCTCGGAGTACACATATCTTTCTCGGAGTACACATATCTTTCTAGGAATACACATATCTTTCTCGGAGTACACATATCTTTCTCGGAGTACACATATCTTTCTCGGAGTACTCATATCTTTCTCGGAGTACACATATCTTTCTCGGAGTACACATATCTTTCTCGGAGTACTCATATCTTTCTAGGAGTACTCAAATCATTCTCTGGGTAAGCATATCTGATCCGGAGTTCACATACCTTTCTCGCAGTACTCATATTTTTCTCGGAGTACTCATATTTTTCTCGGAGTACTCATATTTTTCTCGGAGTACTCATTTCTTTCTCAGAGTACTCATATCTTTCTCGGAGTACTCATATCTTTCTCGGAGTACACATATCTTTCTCGGAGTACACATATCTTTCTCGGAGTACACATATCTTTCTAGGAATACACATATCTTTCTCGGAGTACAGATATGTTTCTAGGAATACACATATCTTTCTCGGAGTACACATATCTTTCTCGGAGTACACATATCTTTCTCGGAGTACTCATATTTTTCTCGGAGTACTCATATCTTTCTCAGAGTACTCATATCTTTCTCGGAGTACACATATCTTTCTCGGAGTACACATATCTTTCTCGGAGTACAGATATCTTTCTAGGAATACACATATCTTTCTCGGAGTACAGATATCTTTCTAGGAATACACATATCTTTCTCGGAGTACAGATATGTTTCTAATAATACACATATCTTTCTCGTAGTACACATATCTTTCTCGGAGTACACATATCTTTCTAGGAATACACATATCTTTCTCGGAGTACACATATCTTTCTCGGAGTACACATATCTTTCTCGGAGTACACATATCTTTCTCGGAGTACACATATCTTTCTCGGAGTACTCATATCTTTCTCGGAGTACACATATCTTTCTCGGAGTACACATATCTTTCTCGGAGTGCACATATCTTTCTAGGAATACACATATCTTTCTCGGAGTACACATATCTTTCTCGGAGTACACATATCTTTCTCGGAGTACTCATATCTTTCTCGGAGTACACATATCTTTCTCGGAGTACACATATCTTTCTCGGAGTACTCATATCTTTCTAGGAGTACTCAAATCATTCTCTGGGTAAGCATATCTGATCCGAAGTTCACATACCTTTCTCGCAGTACTCATATTTTTCTCGGAGTACTCATATTTTTCTCGGAGTACTCATATTTTTCTCGGAGTACTCATATTTTTCTCGGAGTACTCATTTCTTTCTCAGAGTACTCATATCTTTCTCGGAGTACTCATATCTTTCTCGGAGTACACATATCTTTCTCGGAGTACACATATCTTTCTCGGAGTACACATATCTTTCTAGGAATACACATATCTTTCTCGGAGTACAGATATGTTTCTAGGAATACACATATCTTTCTCGGAGTACACATATCTTTCTCGGAGTACACATATCTTTCTCGGAGTACACATATCTTTCTCGGAGTACACATATCTTTCTCGGAGTACTCATATCTTTCTAGGAGTACTCAAATCATTCTCTGGGTAAGCATATCTGTTCCGGAGTTCACATACCTTTCTCGCAGTACTCATATTTTTCTCGGAGTACTCATATCTTTCTCAGAGTACTCATATCTTTCTCGGAGTACACATATCTTTCTCGGAGTACACATATCTTTCTCGGAGTACAGATATCTTTCTAGGAATACACATATCTTTCTCGGAGTACAGATATCTTTCTAGGAATACACATATCTTTCTCGGAGTACAGATATGTTTCTAATAATACACATATCTTTCTCGTAGTACACATATCTTTCTCGGAGTACACATATCTTTCTCGGAGTACACATATCTTTCTCGGAGTACACATATCTTTCTCGGAGTACTCATATCTTTCTCGGAGTACTCATTTCTTTCTCAGAGTACTCATATCTTTCTCGGAGTACTCATATCTTTCTCGGAGTACACATATCTTTCTCGGAGTACACATATCTTTCTCGGAGTACTCATATTTTTCTCGGAGTACTCATTTCTTTCTCAGAGTACTCATATCTTTCTCGGAGTATACATATCTTTCTCGGAGTACACATATCTTTCTCGGAGTACACATATCTTTCTCGGAGTACACATATCTTTCTCGGAGTACACATATCTTTCTCGGAGTACACATATCTTTCTCGGAGTACACATATCTTTCGCGGAGTACACATATCTTTCTCGGAGTACACATATCTTTCTCGGAGTACACATATCTTTCTCGGAGTTCACATATCGTTTTCGGAGTACGCATATCTTTCTAGAAGTACGCACATCTTTCTCTGGGTAAGCATATCTGACTCTGAGGACGTGTTCTTCCATTGGAATACAAAACTTCCCTTAGAGTCCGGAAATATGTCCTGGATAACGAAAATTTCACATGAGATACACTGACGTCTGGGTCAAAAGACGGTCGAGCCCAAAATTTCACTCGGAGCACAAAAAGGTTTGGTCGCCTTCGGCGACCAGTCCTTTCTGTACTCCGAGTCTCCCATTCGTACTCCGGAGGTCTCCGAACCTAGTTACCAGGATACGGCAGGTTTTCCACCCTTGATGCAAGGACGCAGCAATTCGTGGGAAGAGGGCAGGCGGGAAGAGAGATTCGCGGGCAGCTATATTTTGTTTCCCGGTGATAGATTCTGGTCAATAAAAATTAGTTAAATCAGACAAGCAACCGGACCTCATCTTTTGAATCACTCTTACATGAGCGTTTATGAGAAACCATTTTTTCCATTGGCTATTCCTTTATATTTGTTAGCCAAGACGTCGTCATGATTATTTCCCAGACTTGTGAATTAAATTAATAACAGGTTTTTGCTCGCAATACGTGCTATTTAAATGGGACGGAATTGACTTTATTAAGGGTGAAATTTCACAACGAGTTTATTTTTATTCCCATATTTAGTTAAATGTAATTCACTCATCCTCCTTGTTCGTATTACCATAACTGTAATTGTTACATACAAACGCATTGTAAAACTGTCTTGAATGAATAAGATCCTTACGGATTTTGCGCATTTACTAAGTTAATTTATAACAATGCGATGCATCTATACTGTAATGTTTCTATTACTTTTTTTTCTCCGGAAATAAGATGAAGAGAAGCTGTTGTTTTGTACTTTAAAACACACTAAACATAACTAATCCATTATCCAATTATATCTGCTGTCTGACTATAGTATCTTGGGGTTACTGAATTTCACCATGAAGCCATATTATGGAAATTGGAATACATGATCTCTATAAATACACGTATCAAAAATTCATCACTTGCTGTATACGTAATGCTTTTTTCTCGATTGATGCAATTGAATGTATCTACTTGTTGGATTACAATCGATGCATACCTTATCTCTTTGGACCTATTGCCCCGACGTCATAATGCAGTGAAAAGAAACTACTTATCCTCAACACCAGATTACAATCTACTCATAGAAGACAGCAAGGTAGACAACTGGAGCCCAAATTCAAGACGAGCAAACCATTTTAAGAAAATGTGAGATGTAGTATGGATTTTCGAGTGTTGAAAGAATCTCAGCACTCACTATTTCAGTCTTCCGAGCAGGATTCATGCCACGAATAAATTAATATATTCCAAGTCATTATAATAAATTGAAGTCGATTTCTCAAGTTAGTCAATACAAAAAATGTAGTTATCTGTAATTAATCTATATTTGTGCAAAAAAATTAGCTCTCCCAAGTTATTTGGCACACATCGTAGTTGAATCGGTGCAGACAGGCCGTAGATTTCACAGATAGAAAGGCGACCTGTCACACGCAGCGAAACGTGACATATTCTGAAATGAGATGCTAAGCAAATATTGCAGGATTTCATCAATCAAATCAGATCGTCAGAACTATTGAATATACTTAGTTCAGCTCCCACATCAGACATCACCGCAACTTGACAGATCCAATAAGTTTTTTCGCATGACTTCCCTGGACCTGAAATAAGTTTTACAACTAGTCACGAGCGCAGAGGCCTGTGATGCAAATGGTGGATATTGATGTGGCATCCACGAAATTGCAACTTTTCCACCTTTTAATGTTAGCACATTAAGACGCCGTTAGCACTATATCGCAGACATAGGAAAAAAATCAATCCCAAGATTTGATTTTTGATGATTTTGTTAAAGCTTTAATTGTAGGATTTAACGAGGTTTTCCTGGAGTAAAAATATGTTGAATAAAGTATGCGAATAAAATGTCTGATATATCTGTTTTTTGCTAATGTTCACATGCCTTAGTCGATACCTCAGCTAACACCAACTTACAACTGTTAGCTTCCAGTCAGCTCAACATTCAATCAATATTATTTCCGCAAAACGGAAAATAAAAACGAGTATAGTAACTTGAAATCTTTTTGAAGTTTACACAGCAACTTGACAGAATAAATAAAAATGAGAATCCGACCAACTGTGCTTAGATATTTTTCCGCAAATATGAATATATCACTTGATGGCGTTGAAGCTAAAATTTGTAACATTTCAAATTCACATCAATGTTAGCAAGCATTAAATTAAACAAAGGTTTAAGATTTCATATGTTGAACTGGAGGCGGGCATATTATGCTGAAACAACCACATTGTCACAGTATTGACTTTCAGAACGTATAAAGAATTAACCAAAATTATTTAACTAGATAACTAGAATATGTAATTCATATTCATAAAACGAAAAGCGGAGTGAACCAACCTCTCTTAGTTTACATAACAAATTTCAAGCGACATAATGTTTCTTGGCGTTAAATAATTAAAAGTCATCATTAGTATCCAAACACGATAACATAGATTACCATCACATGTCTCCCGTTGTTAATTCGGTCACACGATGCATCTAGCGATACGGACATAACGGTAGATGTCCATTGGTAAAGGTCAATAACGTTATCGGTGCAATGGAGCCAAACGTTTTATGAGTAGCGCTTTTACAATTGTAAAATCATGGAATTAAAAGATTCCTTCAGTTTTCTGGAGACCACACACTGAGCTTGAATTCATTTGAATAACTACATGATGCAGAATCTCAAATTTACAAATGTGATATCACAGCGCGTAGTGGCAGGCTATTCGACTAAAATTATCTGTATTTCACAAAACTTGTACATGTTGCAGTGCATCCCTAACTGGACATCGAATTACCATTAAGTATATTCAACCCACGCGGATTGGTATTGTAACGTAATTTAAGCACTTACATTTGGAATCTTTTATTTGCAGGATTATCCGTTTTCCATTTTCTGGTGTTCAATTAACCCCACTGTTAGCTCCCAATAAAAACGATATACTCTATACCACCACTCACTCCATGTTGAACTTCAACTGGCATCAGAGCAATAAACTGTGGAGGTTCTACCTACACTCACATTTTATTCCTGAATGCGAAACATAATGATGGGAGTCGTTCAAGTGGTAAAATGATATACTTCTCTAGGTATTTGCTACAGTTCAGTATTTGAAATCTCAATAAATCTCCTCCGAATTATCTCCTATGAAGCAGGATGGAAATCATAATTTTGTGCTTTTGCACAAAAATACAAAATAATACTTCATGAGTCACTTGATGAACAACTGCGTCGCTTATATGCCAAATCATAATGCAGGGCCAAATTTTCTAACTAGGTGAGAATTTAAAACGTCTCTTGTATTGTAAGATATGGTTGAAAGTAAATGCAATATATAATGGACATAAGTGGGGAGGTAACTTGTCCAGAATTGCTATTGTGCATTACATCTACATGTAATAGATGTGTTAGTCCGGTATACAGAATCAAATATAACTACTGCCAGTTTTTTAATCTTACAATTTGTTAGAGGGAAAATAGAAGAATTTGAGGTCGTGGGATTGAGCTTGCTTTTTATTTACTACCGGAAGCACGAAATGCTCCTATAGGTAGCTATTGTAAATGATATGTTCGTCGGTCTGTGTGAACGTTTGCCTCTAAGCACAAGAACATTTCACCTCAATTCTGATGGTGACTGCTAGACCTAAACTCATATCCATGATATGAATATGAGTTCTCTCGTATCAATATTAACCGTACTTTGTTGCATTTACAGAATATTTACCTTTAAAATCAACAGTAGTTTTGAGACAGAAACGCTATTCTACGTTAACAGTATACGAACGGAGAACAGTCAAAATAATTTTATTTTGCTTTTACTTGAACAACTGTTAAAACCCAAAATATTTCTCTTAAGTTCTAGAACTAGCGAAACGGTGGATAGTGAATCTATATTTAACCTAATTACACCGTAAAGCCATATTATGACTGCTGGCGTACTAGTTCTCTGTAGATACAAGTATCAAAAATTAAATTTGAGTATCCATTCAACTTTGTCATACGCCGAACTCATAGAAATAAATGGAATAGGAAGTTGAACCAATATTGTCTTGTCAGGACCATAGCGTCAAAGATAATTCCTCATTTCTTGTTGACGTAATATTTTTGGATCGAACGGATCGAATACATGTATTTGTCGAATTAAACGAAATGTATAACTTATCTTATCGGACCTAGAAAAATTATAAGCAAACTACTTATTCCCAACATCATACGCAGTGAAACGCTCTATTTTCTGATGTGACCGGCATAGCAAAAATTGCAGGATTTCTTCAAACAAATGAGCAGTTATTATCAGAATAATTGAATAAAATTTGTTCCGTCCCAATTTTACCACCACTTAACGGATCCTACCAATTTTCTTCGCGTGACGTCCTTGGATGTCGAATAAGTTTCACACATATGCTCGCGGTTCATGAAATTGCATTCCTTTGCATCTTTTTGCATGTTAGTTAATTAAACGCCGTTATTAATATAGCCAATACATTGGAAGGAGCATCAATGCAAGATTTGATTTACAGGTTGCAGAGACATAATTATAGGTTTTGACGAGGTATTTGCGGAGTAAAAATATAACTATATAAAGTGTGGGAATAAAGTATGTCTGATCCAACGGGACTTTTTAAATGTCCAACTGCCTTTAGCCGATATATAAGCTAAAACCAAACTTGGTGTCCTGCCCGCTCAACAATCAACTAACATTACTTTCCGTAAAACGGAACATAAATTTGAGCATAGTAGCACGGACTATTGCTTCTAATTGAACTTTATACACAAACTTTTACAATACTACACCGTCAAACAACCTTGCATCGACCTACGCTAAGATATTATTATATCAGTATGAAGTTATCAACAGGTGGCGTTAAATCTACAATTTGAATAAAAAAAATCCGATTGGGATTTTTACTTACCCCACTAATACAAGCATTGATACATGTTCTAGCGTGAAGTAAACGAAACAGGCTCATTTTTTTCATGCCTATAAAATATTTGTTTGACTAACACCCAAATATGCAATGCACAAGATTGTTGTTGATTTCCAATCAATGATAACAAGTATTCCTAAAATAAATGTTTTAGATTTCATATGTTCAAATGAAGGTGAACATATTCTGCTGAAACAAACACGTTTCCGCATTAATCACTTACAGAACTGAAAAATATAAACTGGAATTATTAAACTCGGAAATTTTAATTTTAATTTCATAAATCCACAGAGACAGAAATAAACATTTTAGCATAATTAACAAATTTCAGGCGATTTAATATTTAGTGGCGTTAAACAATTGAAGGCTTATCATTACAGGGATGACCAATCTGTGAATATTTAATGCATACAATTATGTAATAAAAATAGCTCAATTATGCACATTTATGCAATTTTATTTTATTAGCGTATATACAGCTGTATTTACTACAATTATTCAATGAATTGCAAAAATTACAGTTTTAATGAATGTAATCCGTAAATGTATTCGTCGGAGGCATGAGAAAGACTGCTCAACGTAAAAAGTTGAGTTTGGAAACGATAAGTATGTTTTTGCCAATTTGGACAGAACAGGCAGTTCCAAAATCCAGTTCTGGTGACTGTTCCAGAATCTTTAACATCATACGCATCGGTGTATCGCAGGTCCCGGGCCATAAATTCTAAATGTAAATGTAACTATTTCAGAACCAGGCACGTCAGTAATCTTTTGTAACGATGATTGCAATGGAGATTCGAATTGGTTCATCTTTATTGGGTCCAAGAAATGACATTGATACCAGAATTCCCTGGCAGGATGCGACATTAATTTGATGCTACGGTGCTTCTGAGGAACCAGCCGAAAGCAGGGTTCACTGATCCGAAACGTGAAATCTGATTGGTGCATGGACAGTGTAGAGCGGTTTGAATTTCAGGTGACGTTGAAGTTAGCCACTTGTCCTCAGTACGTCTCAGGAAACCAAAGGTTCTTATGGAGTGTGATTATTTGTTGCGATCTTAACAGTTTTATTATTTTATTTAGGCCGCGTACTTCACTGAAACGATTTGTAATTTCTGATACCAACCTGGGCAAAACACTGGCCACGCCGTCGTCCACCGTAGCGTTCCAAAGTGGCGATAAGTTTGCTTTTACGGGCAATGTAGCAGGCAGTCCACTTGTTACGAATCGGTGCAGCGCCGATAACCAATGACATGGATGGGATTGTATTGATGCTAATAACGGCGAATTTCTCAACGGTTATCCAATCTGTGTGACAGACGGAATGACGACATTATCACCACTCATCAAAACAGCGAATCCCGATTGCGCCAACATGCGCTGCAGAATTCTCTGAATAAACGGTAGGACATTCGTGAGTTTTTCTGCCGTAAACCCAAACCAATTTTGGAGAATGTAACGGTTTGGAGTACTAGCTATCAGCATAATACGAGTTGGAAGTAGCCACGGTTTACCATTAAAATTAAAATTAAATTACCTAACTTTCCAAAATAATAAATATAATTTGTCATTTTGTTTAAGTAAGATAAATAACTAGAATCATCGCTACAATAAAGATGATAGTCATATATTTTATCCTTGATGATGACAAAGTTTAGTAATTTGTATACAGTTTTCATCTACGAACGTTTACAGTCTAGACTAAAAGTGATTAAATGTTTTCCCTCCAAAGGATAGTTTCTGGTCCATAAGAGTTTGTTAAAGCTGATGGTTAAGCGACCATCCTTCTCTGAATCACTTTTGCCCGACATTTAATATTGACAAATACCCCGAAAAATCTTTGTTTTGCATTGGTCATTATATTATATTAGTTTGCCATTGACGTCGTTATTATCATTTCCTGAACATGTGAATTAAATTGCCAAGAGGTTCCTTCCCAAACGTGGCGATTTTTAAATGAGCCGAAATTTAGTTTATTGAAGGAGTAAGTGCTGCAGGGGCTTATTATTATTCCCGACCCAAAATCAAGTATATATCTCCATGGTAATGCATGTAATTAATAGGAGATGCTACTTACAAATGACGAATATGTTTTCAACCATATATGTGAACAAAACTTTTGTCAATTGGATTACTTCAATAAATCTGTCAATGGAAAGCAATTGTACCTGTGCACTGGCATCCATACAGTTTATTAAGAAATTTCTGATTTTCATGTCGAGAATTGAACTCAATATCAATCTCCGTTGTACAAACTGCAAACGCTAAATGTGCGAGTTATTAGACCTTGCAGATTCGTTGAAATTCTTAAATTCGGAATGTCTTATTGGCAAGATTAGCCATTTTCCATTTGTTTATTTCACAGTAATATCTTATTTTTAGTTTCAGTTTCCTGCATCAAAACACTATCTCAGACATACATATTTATCCATACTCGCATTAAATTCCAGAAAGCTAAAAATAACGATGGTGATGTTCAAGTGATAACATGACATTCTTCGCTATGTATTTGTAATGTTTAATAAATAGCCTGTCAAGAAACCTATGATGAATTATTATCGATCATGCTTAAGATATAACAAGGTATGAGAAATCTTAAAATTATAATTTAATAATTGACCTTTCAAAACATTTTGTTGAAAATTGTTTAGAAGTTGGAACCTTTTATCAATTTATGTCGCAGTGTATGAAAGATTAAATAAATCAGGAATTATTATGTTTCTTGATTAGAAAGATCATTTGGTTTTGTACTTTGGAACATTGCCTCAAACAGTCCTGACTTAACCTTCGAATTCTCTAAAACTTGACAGTTAAGACATTACACTAAATCTGGAAAAGCATAATTGCGGGACATGAAACGAATGAAATCAGAAAATATAATGCATGTCAGCCGTAAAAGATTGCTCGTTCATGAGTGAAATTTGTTATGCAGAAAAACAGTCTTTTAAACTATACTTGAAATATAACCGTATACTTGACAGTGTACTGTACTATTAAGTTTAATGTAGTAAGTCAGATAAAACCAATTAAAATCATTTAGCACGTTGTTGATATTTTTACAGCAGGCGGAGTAGGAGGGAAGTATTAGGTTTGTTTTTATCAGAAAAATTGGTTTAGTTTGTTGCTACTTAAACCACCGTGGGACTTCAAAACACTTTTTTTCAGTTCTACAACTAGCGAACAATTACCAACGAAATCTTGAGTTAACGCAACCCAAACGTGAAGCCATGTTTTAACAATTGGCGTACATCTTCTCTATTGATACAAGTATCAAAAATTTAATAACTCAATAAATTAGAGTATTCATTTAACTTTGACATACACCGACCTAATACACATCAATGAAATAGGAAGTTGAACTAATATTATCATGACCGAGGAATCAAATACTATTTCTGTCTTGCTGTTGGCATAATTTTTCTTGGATCGAACCGATTGAATACATCTACTTGTGGGATTAGACGTAATGCATGCCTTCTCTCCTTGAACCTATTGCCCAGACCTGATAATGTGATGAAAGCAATCAACTTATCACATACAACAGAGGCAGTGAAACCCACTATTTGATGATATGATCTGCACAACAAAAATTGCAGAGTTGCATAATTGAAATAGGTAGTGTGGATTATCAGATATTTGAGAACGAAAACCTTTGTCAATCTGTTACTTTCATAAATCAGGTTACGGTACTGGAGACAGTATCGAATAATCAAACCTGACTACCAAGTTACGATCCAGGAGTCAAAGTAATTTGTCATGACGTCGTAGAACGTTACGATGTACGTACTTAAAAGTCGAAAACGTTGCAGAATAAACTGCTGTGCAATGCTATTCACACAGTTGATTAAAGAAATTTATTGATTTTCATGTCGAGAATTTCACACAATATTTATCAGTCGCTATTATATAAACTGCAAGCACTGAATGTGGGTATTACAAGACATTGTATATTCTTTCAAGCACTTAAATTCGCAATATTTTATTGGTAAGATTGTCCGTTTTTAATTTTCTTGCGTTTTTTCGGTGAATTTCACTCAGAATAATAATAAACTTCATAACATAACATTGTTTCATTTTTATCTCCAACCTGCATCTGATCAAGCGGTTATGAGACACCTGTATCTGTACACAAGTAGAATTCCAACAAGCTAAAAATAATAATTGGTGACGTTTAAGTGATAGCATGACATTCTTCGCAAGGGAGTTTTTAAATTTTAATAGAATATAAATTTTAAGAAATCTATGATTAATAAATTTCTATCGTACGAAAGATATCACAAGGAATAGGAAACTTCAAATTACAACATTGTGATCATGACCATTATAAATGTAATGTATTTGTCCGTGCGGCATATAAAATCCAACAAAAATGTTACCAAATCTTTAATTTAAGAGGAAATATAACAAAACTTGTGGTCGTGGGAATGAGTTTGATTTTATTAACTACCAGAAACATGAAATGCTTATAGAGATAGTCATTACGATAGATTTCTCTCTGTGTCAGTGTGAACGTTAATCTGTAAGCACAAGAACATTCCCTCTCCATTGTACTGGGAAATGTAGATTGTTTAAAAGTGTGAGCATAATATTATCGACTACATCAGAACATGCTGCATGCGAAACCATCAAAAACCTTCAACCACAACTGTTACAAAGAAGCATCTCTTCCAACCCAAGTTCTCCCATCCATATTAATCGTACATTATAGCATTTCTAGAATATTTGTCTTTTTAACCAACCTATTTTTTAGACAGGATGGAAACGCGTTTTACGTAGATAAAATGCTAACGGAGAACCGTCAAAATAATTTTATTTTGATGCTGCTGGATCTACTGTTGGAGGAGTGCATCAAAAACCACAACTCTGAAAATCAGGGAAATCGTTATCAGAAATACTTAATTAGGTTAGGTTAAGATAGGAAAGAAAACAGTTAATGTATGTATTAGTTGTTTTGATCGTAGCTGTTTGATAGCAGACTTGCATGATCGAATAAAACTTATTCTTAGGTTCTGCGTCAAGCGAAATCTTGGCACTTGGAATCTGGTGTTAACATAATTACAACCTGAGGCCATATAAAGGAAATTGGCGTACATGTTCTCTGTAGACACCAGAATAAGAAATTCAATAAGACAATTCATCACATCACAAAAATAGATACACTTGTTTACCTGGATAATATGCGTGCGGAGAACCGTCAAAATGGGTTTATTTTGTTTCTACTTGATCTAACTGTGGAATTCCAAAGTAATTATTTTTAACATCTACAAATAACCTCCTGCACAACAACAGTACCTTACGTTTATGTAATTCTACCATGAAGCCAAATTATCAAAAACGGCCTACATGTTCTCTATAGATACAAGTATCAAACATTCAATTCGAGTTTTCATTCAACTGTGCCATACGCCGACGTAATACAAATAAATGAAATAAGAAGTTGAGCCAATATTGTCATGACCGAAGAATTAAAGACAATTCCTCACGTTGTTGACGTAATATTTTTTGGATCGAACGGATCGAATACATTTAGTCAATGCATTGTTGGATTAGACGAATTGTATACCTTATCTTATTGAACCAATGTTCAAGACATGATTATACGATGAAAACAAACACCTTATCCCCTACACCATAGGCAGCCAAACATGATATACGAACCAAACAACTGCAGGATTTCATGAATCAAATACGTAGGAAATATCATAAATGTCTTATAGTTTATTAAGCGCCCACTTTTCCACCACTTGACAGATCCAATCAGGTTTCTTCACATGACTTCCATAGATCTCGAATAAGTTTCACACATATTCTGAAGCTCATCGCGGTATATGGTAGGCATCGATATGCGATCCATGAAATTGCATTTTTTCGTACCTTTTTGTATGGTAGTTAATTATACGCCGTTATTATTATAGCCAAGACATTGACAGGTACGCCAATGCAAGGTTAGAAATGCTGGAACTTGTGTTTGTTCGAATCATAATTACAGGTTTTGACGGTGTTTATGTGGAGTGAAAATATGTTTGAGTTCAGCAAGTGATTAAAATATAACTTATCTAACTGACTTTTTTCTAATGACAAGTTGCTTTAGAGCTACTATTCGGGTAATCGACATGCTTCGTCATTTTTTTCTGGATTTCGGGCGCCATCGTCTTGAGGAGGTAGAATAGGTTATAAGGAACATATTGACACTCTTGGTTTGACCCTGTGACCCCATAAACGGAAATGTGGGGTCAACGTAAATTAAAAACTGGTCGCGGGGGTTCCAAGCTAAATCACTCAATTTTAAAGATAAAACCGTAATTCCTTCTGCATAGTAATCACAAATACATTATCCCGGTAGGAATTTGAGGATTTTTCGTAATTCGGTCAAATACGTTCAAAAAATTAAGTTAAACTATTGTTAAATATGCATTGAATAGGTGCATTTGAAAATTGTTTGAAAATGTGTTATTATGATTTGTGGTGGCTTTGTATCACGTAACTGAGGCGTTTGTTACCTAAAAATTATGTTTATGAAACAGTTTAAAAATTTAATCGGAACTATAATAGTATTTTATAAATTGTCCGACCTCAATTATGTGTCACACAGCCGCCATCAACCATAACAACAGACTTTCAAACAATATTCAAGTTTACCTATACAACACATATTTAACCGTGGTGACTCGAATTCAACAAAATTTTAACTTAATTTTTTGAACGTATTTGACCGAATTACGAAAAATCCTCAAATTCCTACCGGGATAATGTTTTTGTGATTACTATGCCGAAGGAATTATGGTTTTTTCTTTAAAATTGAGTTATTTAGCTTGTAACCCCTGTGACCAGTTTTAAATTTATGTTGACCCCGCATTTCCGTTTATGGGGCCACAGGGTTAAACCAAGAGTGTCAATATGTTCCTTATAACCTATTCTACATCCCCAAGTGAATGGCGTCCAAAAGCCAGAAAAAAGTGACGAAGCATGTCGAATACCCGAATAGTAGCTCTTTTAGCCGATACTTCAACAAACACCAAACTTGGTCTCCAGCCAGCTAACATTCAATCAGCATTGCCTAAACAAAATATATTTAAGTGTATTAACTTAAAACCTTGCTTTTCGAACTTTACACCGCATCTTTGACTAAACAAACAGATGTGCAACGGTGAGCTACTCCCAGATATTGTTTCATTGAACGAAGGTGTCAAGTGATGGCGTTTAAGCTATAATTTGAAATATTTCAATGATTAATGTTCGAGTCGGATTCTTCCTTACCATAGCTAATACAATCATTTATATATGTCCCAGCATGAAGCAAAGGAAGCAAGCTAAATAATGTAATTTTTCATGTCCATAAAATTTTTGTCTAACTTTCAAAAAGTTGGGCACAAGATTGCTTTGTATTTGTATTGCTAAAATATATGTTGAAATGAAAAATGGTATATTCGACTGAAACAAACACGTTGTCATATTAACGATTTACAGAACGCCCAAAAATTAAAATACTTAACTCCGCAATTAAACTTCTTAATTCATAAAACAAAAGAAAACGACTAATCTGCCGTAGTTTAAACAACAAATTTTGGGCGACATAATGCTTCTTGGCGTTAAAGAATTAAAGAGGCATCATCCATTGTTTTCATGATATTATACATAAGTTACCACATCACATGTCTCCAGTTGCTGAATTCGGTCACACAATGTATCTTGAAAATACAAACATAATGGTAGATGTCCATTGGGTGAAGGACAATATCGTAATGGTTGAAATTGAACCAAACCCTTTTTGAACTTTACACTGCATCTTTGACTGAATCAATTATAGAATACACGTCAAACCTACTCTCAGCTATTGTTCCTCCGGTATGAAAATATCAACTGGTGACGTTGAAGTTAAAATTTGAAGCATTTCAATGGTTAAAGTTTGAGTAGGATTCTTCCGTACCCTTGCAAATACAAGCATTTATACATGATCCAGCATGAAGCAAACGAAGAAACTTTTTCTTCTCAGGAAGCACTTGTCTAACATCAAAGAAGTTTTGCACAAGGTTGTTTTTGATTTCCTATATCAATGATAACATGCACTGCTAAAAACAAATGTGACGGATTTCATATGTTGAAATGAAGGTGGGCTCATTCTACTGAAACAAGCACGTTACCACAATTAATCGATTTGTAATTTTTGACTCCAAATAGTGCAAAACGTTGACCACACCGTGGTTGTCGACTGACGCTTCAAAAATTGGCGACAACTGTGCTTTTAGTTTTTACGGGATATTCAGAAGGCAGTCTAATTTTAACGGATCAGTGAATCGGCGACAACCCATAGCATGGATGGGATTTTATCAATGTTGGTAACGCCGAAATTCTAATTTCTCATCTGATCTCGAAGCGATGTGCTGGGTGCAGCTATGATATCATTAAGACTCCTATAAACTTCGCCCGAAATGACGGGCCCATGCGCTGGAGAATTCTCCGAAAGGGCATCGGGAAATTCCTGAACATTTTTACGGTAAAACAAAATCAATTATGGAAATGTTTACCCTTAACATCTTATCGTGACGTTTTAGGCTTTCTATACTTTGCTGTTAGTGTAATTGTAGATACATAAATAAAACCATCACTACAATAGAGACGAGCAGCTTATTATTTTACCTCGATGACAAAGTTTAATAATTAGTCTATGGCTTTCATATCTGACCGTTTACAGTCTAGAATGAAAATGGTTAATAATGTTTTCACTCCCCGGGTAGATTCTGGTCAACAAAAATTGGTTGAATCAAACAATCAATCGGACCTCCTTTTCTGAATCACTCTTACTTGAGCTGTTAATACTGATATATGCCCAGAAAAATCATTATTTTGCATTGGTTATTCCTTTATATTTAATAGCCAAGACATCGTCCTTATTATTACCCGGTGATGTGAAATAAATTAATAACAGATTTCTTCGAGCTATTCATGCGATTTGAATGGGATTAATTTGACTTTATTAAGGGTATAATTGCAAAACGGGTTACTCTTATTCACGCATTTAATTTAATATAATCCACTCATCCTCCTTGCACGTATTACCTTAAGGTCCTTACAGATTTCGCACATTTACTAATTGTAAGTTAATTTATAACAATGCGATACATGTATGCTCTAATCTATTTGAGTGAGGTAATTTCTTTTTTCTTTCCAGAAATCTGATTCAAAGAAGCTGTTATTTTTGTAAGTAGAACTCGTTGCTAATGCCTTAACCAATTATTAATGATACCTTAGCATCCGCCTATAGTATCTTGGGCTTACTCCATTTCACCGTGAAGCCATATTATGGAAATTGGCGTGCATGCTCTCTATAGATACATGTATCAAAAATTCATCACTTGCTGTAAACGTAATATTTTTTCGATTGATCCGACTGAATATATCTACTTGTTGGACTTGATTACACTCGATGCATAGCTCATCTCATTGGACCTATTCCCCAGACGTGATAATGCGATGACAACAAAGTACTTATCGTCAACTCCAGATGCAGCGAAACGCGGCATTTTATGAAATGACATGCGAAGCAATATTGCAGGATTTCATCAATCATATAAGAGATCGTCATAAATATTGAATAGACTTTGTTCAGCTCCCACATCACCACAAGTGGACAGATCCAATCAGATTTTTCGCATGACTTGCCTGGACATGGAATAAGTTTTACAATTATTCTCGAGCGCTTAGAGGCCTATGCATGCAAATGGTGGACATTGGTGTGCCAACGCTGAAATTGCAATTTTTCCACCTTTTTATGTTAGTACATAAAGACGCCGTTAGTACTACACACCAGAAAGAAAAGTAAATCCAAGATTTGAGTTTGTGATGCATTGGTTTTGTTAAAGCCATTTTAATAGATTTTTAACGAGGTTTTTCTGGATTAAAAATATGTTGATTAAAGCATGCGGATAAAATATGTCTGATTTAACTGTCTTTATTCTAATGTCAACGTGCCTTAGCCGTTATCTCAGCTAATACCAAAGTTAGTGGCGTGCCAGCATAACGCAAAATAAAAACGAGTATATATAGTAACTCGAAGTCTTGCTTTTTGAAGTTTAGACTGCTACTTTGACAAAACCAATAAAATTGACCTCCGTCCAACTGTGCTTTGATATTGTTCCACGGATATGAAGATATCATATGATGGCGTTGAAGCTAAAATTTGTAGCATGATGATTAAATTAATGATTAAATTCCGAATCGGATTCGTCCTTGCCCTGTCTAATACAAGCATTTATATATGTTCCACCATAATGCCAACGAAGCAAGCCACATTTCAATTCTCATGTCCATAAAATTCTTCTGTAACATCCAAGGAAGTTGTGAACAGGATTGTTTTTGATTTCCTATCAATGATAACTCACGAATTACGAAAACAAATGTTTTAGATGTCATAGGTTGAAATGAAGGCGGTGGTCATATTCTATTGAAATAAACAAGTTGACACATTAATGACTTACTGAATGTCCAAAATCTTAGACTAGTTTAACTCGCTCGCAATATTTAACTTTAACTTAATGTTTAACTCGCATATTAGTACTCATAATTCACAAAACCAAAGAGAGACATCAATCTCCCTTTCATTACATAACAAATTTCAGTCAACATAATGTTTTTTGGCGTTAAAAAATTAAAGGGTTATTATCAATTGTTTACGTGGTGATACCTTAAAATTACCAAATCACAAGCCCCCATTGCTGTATTCGGTCCCACAATGCATATAGCAATGCGGACATAATGGTAGATTGGGTCCAGGAAAAAAACGTAATGGTTGCAACGTAATCAAACCATTTATGAATACCACTTTTACAATTGTAAAATTATGGACTCAAAAGCGATCGTACGATCCTTTACCGGTTTTCTAGAGACAAAATCCTGAAGTTGGATTCATTTGAATCACCACATCTTGCAGGATCTCAACTGTATCAAGTGCATATGTGATACTATAAGTCGTAATGGAAGTGCATTCTACTAAAATTATTTATAGTTCATGATAACTGTATTTTATAGTGCCCTCCAGATTTCATGAGGACGGTAAACCTCTTCTTTGGTTCAGCCCAGCAAACCTGGAATTGTAACTTGTGACGTTGAACGTTGACTTTCTATATGCATGTATGAAGTTTTTTGCAATTTCAATTTCTATGTTGTTAGATTGAATTGTTAAATTGATTAATCATATTTCAAATGATATTTAAAAAGAAATGATTTTTAACTCATTTTATTTGCTTTTGCAACAAAGTTTCTTTTTATTCAATAACACTGCATGGTGCAAGTTAATGACTAACTTCAATTCAATTTGTATCCATTGATTTATTACCGCAAAATTAGCATTGCTTTACAAAATTAGTAGTTCAAGCAAACTGGGATTTGTTTACAACTACATTGATAATTTTTAATTGCATGTTCACAAGCTTTGACGAAGCATGTTGAACTCGACGACGAATAGTGTCAATGCGAAGTGCTGCCTCAACCAGAGTCGAAACGTTTAAGACAGGTATGATTGATGGTTGTGGATACGTTGCTCAATATAAAGGGTTATAATAGAATTAGTTGCCTCAATGTGTATTGAGCGCAATGCCATGAATCAACGTATCCACATAATGTTACCATATAAGTGACGGTGAAGTGCTGTCCCAGGGCTAATAAATGTTGTTGCTTTAAAGGAATATATATTATAGATAGGCCTTTAACGTTTATATTTTGACAGGAATTTGTATCAGCACTCCAGTTACATTTCACAACCAAGCATGAAGATTTCATTTAGAGTCCGGTCACTAGCTGGCCTGTGCAGCGGTAATTAAATTACTTGATTCGTTGAAGAATTGCAATTGCTTTACGTCGACGTTGTCATCCCAACGCGCCGAATTAGTCGAAAATAGTTCCAGGATTGCATTCAGTCATGTTGGATATGTGAAAATCCCACTTACTCTTTCGCCCCGAATCCATCTTTAACTTCATTTTACCTTCCGGGATTGAATATGTCCACTAGCAACGTTGAAATGATGACAATGCCTTACACAGACCTGTTGATACTAAAGTAAGGGGTATGCAACGACTCGAGGAAATAATGATTAATTTTATTACTGTCTATTATACTAGCTCGTTATTCATGTTTAATGGAATTATATATTTAATCCTATATCAAATACAATTCAAGTTTTAAAATCTATGTTTGCATGTAAGTTGTATTTATTTTTGTACCTTTAAGGGAAGTGATGATTTTTCAGAAATCTCGTTGATGAACGTTGACGTCGTGTGTACCCGAATGAAAAAATGTGAGGCAAAATTCTTGGTCAGGTCGACGTCGCTTTGTGTTGGAGTTGAAGCGAAGGTAGAATGGGTATTAAACATTGCGCATAGAATTAATTAATTAACTTTTGCAGCCTCCATAGAATCGAAGCAATTCTTCATCAAATCAAGTACTGCACTGCAGTCCAACTCTCCAATAATCTGATTTGACCAAAACTTTCCAAACATACCGAAGACGATAGTGAACGATAAACGTCAGCATACTGCATTTTGATACATGGCTTTGTTGAACGTTTACCATTGCAAAACCGATTTCTTTTCTTTTCAAAACAAGTGGACTGAAATATACGATCTGGTTTTACATCGTTCATTTACCTGAACTAAGGCTTCTTGTTGACTTACATACTGTCAGTTTAAGTATTACTGGAGAAGTAAAGAGTTTGAATTGGTAGTGGTATCAGTGTATCTACACGCCTCAACACTTTCGTTATTTTAAATTCCCAATCGGCTTAATTCGACTTCACAAGAATAGCACATGCAAACCTTTGTCTACGGTAGCTCATCGAGCATGCCTATATAGACTTATGGCGTTGAAATATTGGTAATATGTCAGTCGGTTATCGCTCAATTAAATTAGTTAATTCAATGCAGCAACTCTTTTGAATTTCGGAACGTCTGCTGAAATATTTTCCAAGAGAGAATCCTTTTGATATGATCTAATAGCAGTTGACAAAGGTAACTCACGTGTGTGACAAAGTTTGACGACCCCAAGTCCTCATTTACCGGGGTCAGAGGTCAAAGCATATGCAAAAGTGACCTCAGAAGATCGCTTGCACCGTCTACAGGTTTAAATATAGAGACAAAATCTTTTTTTCATCGTATTCATAAATAAATTATCTAGGTAGAAAATATTTTCAATTTCAAATTTGCACTAAAAACATAAACATTTTCATAGTACCCCCATACACCAAACGACAATCTCATCGAAGTTGACACTATGAGAATTTCTTTTAGAGTTAAATTAATGGATGCGGTAGATCGTAGATATGTTTTCTCATGCATGGAATCGTAATACAGCACGAGCTTGTATTTCCTTTAAATGACCATAACTTAAAGTATTTCTGCTTTGTCAAGCAATTTGCAGCGCCAGTTTTTCCGACTCACATGACTTGTAGTTCCCCATAACAATTCTCCAAGAAACTTATCCTTTACAGTACCTTTGCTTTTATTAAGATCGCAAGTCACGCATTTGTAATTTTTGGCATCGACATGAAACATTAGCTTTATATAGATGATTCTAGCTCTAATATGCATGATTCAACGTTTTAACAATTTCATTATTGTCCAGAGTCCATTGAGTATTATCCCTAATTCTAGTGATGAAATAAAAACATAAAGTAAAAGAAAATGTAGGCATAAATTCTGCATAGGATATTTGTACCATGGATATATCATTTGTAGCTGTACTCACTCAGTCTTGTATTTAAACAATATCATTACGAAATGAGCAAAACTGATGTTACTCTAAAACGTTAATTCCTGGTGCATAGAATGACGAACAGTTCAAGAATGTACAAGAGCGCGGCAGTACAAAACCCGTAAAATTTGAAGTCTGTTCTGTTCTTTGTGCATCATTAATTATTCGAGATGCTACGTAAGATGTCTTCAATGTGTACAGTGATATTTTGGAACAAAATCTTTATCAATTAGAATGTTGTGATGAACGAGTTTAGAACAATTCAGCCGCTTGATTGTTTTATAGTCAAGAGCCGTCATTTGGAGCTCCAGTCTACATTTGCGGCAAGGATTCAAGACCACCTGTTAACGCTTTAAATTACATCAGCCTTGAAATAAAAACTGGCGACGTTCAAGTGACAATAGTACATATTTCAATAAATGTACGTACTTGCAATTTTTTACATACTATTTTACGGAATCTTTTGGGAGCTTGAGAACATGTCCAAAAGTAGTAACGTGCCCACACAAGTCGCTACATTTCATATTAAGTTATAATCTGGCCCCATTACTTAAACACAATTATCCGAAATGAAACCCAGACAATCTCAAAATATCGCGCATGTAAGCTTCCCTACAAGTTACATATTAAAACATTTATTAAATCAGATGTGTTATTAAATACGCGTACGAATGTAGTCTCACATCCAAGTGGAAAATATTTTCAGCCCAAGTGCTTGATTATTCACACTGCTTTTTTGTCAACGGAATAATTGAAATGCACCTTCGTCTCTACGCTACAAACATACTCGCATTTATATGTGACATGCGGATAAAAAGTAAGATTTTATTATTCCCATGGGTTAACCAAGACGCCGTTCCTATCATCGCTCAAACATTGGATGGTATTACTAAAATAGGTTTGTAGTGATTTGTAGGCATGGTTGTCGCAATAAGAATTCAGTGAATGAGCACGATGCAGTTTCGGTTGAAATTGTCCATTACCGTATCCAAAAGTAGATGCATTTTTCTTTCATTAAATTTGATTTTAATTTAAGATTTCACATGCGCCATAGTCAAATGCTTGAGAACATCCATAAAGAAAAACACTATCCCTCCGTTTGTTTGAGCTAGTTTAAAACACTATAGGTCCTTTCAAGCTCAGAAATAATTTTACTAACAATAGACAGTCAAATTGCGATTATAAAGCATATAACGCTATTGTCATTATTTGATAAAAATTGAAAAACAATGGAAAAACATATTTTATATTACAATTTAAATTTGGAAATAAACAAATATGTTATCGTACAACCCCATGCAAGGAAGCTCTATACAATATAACCATACAAATACGATACAATTTAAAATTTAATATCGAGCAACTGCAGAGCTTAACGATTGCCGTCATCTACCGCAATCAGAGACTGTGACACTTTGCATTAAAACGTCCCATGAAACCTCGATTTACAGTTAAACAAAAAACAAGTATCAAATATACAATCACCATTATGGGAAGATGCAGATACATATTCTGGCTTCTTGATAATAACGATTCACTGCGGTCATGTTGCAAGTTAGTGCTCTGGTAAACAGTTCCTAATTCATGTTCTTTACCACTTTTTCATTGCCCTCGAATGAATTTGAGACCGCTACATTCGAAGGATACGGAAAGGGTAAATCATTTATCTACAAAAAGTTTCGAAAATTTTCACATTTCAATTGTCATGTCAGTCAGATTAGCAACTAAGTGTCGATTGAATAATATAAACGACGACATTATCAATATGGGTTACAGAATCTCCATATATTAAGTAGATTGTCGACCGGTACGTATTTGAGCGAATTGCATTTGGAGATTATTTATATATGATGTAGAAAACATTAATAAATTAAGTGGCTTTTGCATAGCATAAAATTCAAATACGCCATGATTTAGTATTTTTAGAACGAATAATCTAGCTTGTGAATGTTTCCACATATTTGTCAGATTACTATATAGCAAACTATGACGAAAACTTAAAATACAAAATCCTGTTTTGCCAATTCAAATTCAAAAAGAATTGAAGTAATGTGTATTGAAATTCATTCCCATAGAAATTATTGCATTACATTGTTGTAAATGCGTTGCTATTTACACCAATTCTACGTACCAGTGACAACGTAACCAACTCGAGCTCAAGCGAATCATGTTACAAAATGAATGGTCAAATGCATACCTCAGCTCAGACATTGCCGGCCAAAGGTATCAAAATTTCAAATTTCAAAAAGGTATCGTAAGCGCAGCCGGATCGCTTACGCGATCCGGCTGCTTTCGGGCGTATATATGCATATATAACATATTTAGTATACATATATACATGCTGTGTGAATACACTATTATTATTACTTATTTATAGTTATTACTTATGAATTTGAATTGAAATATTGAATAGTACTACTGGCATTACTATTACTATAATATATTACATTCCATTGTTTTATGGTTCACGCCTTTTCGGATTGATATCGAATATCCTGAGTTGAGTTTGGTGTGAGATATACCACGAACAAGACAGGGAAACTCGAAGAAATAATCGTAGTATCGTATTAATCAGAAATGGGGAAACAGCGAGAAGACCCGAATTTTGGGTCCCGATAGAGATATGCTCTTGAGTATGACATACCTCATCAGAAGCTGATGCAGAGCAAGCATGCGTGACATTGTCTGAGTTCATTATTGGAGCGGGATGTTTATTTTGGATGGCGACAGCACGTGCTGCTGACACTTTAGTCCTTTATTTTTGACGTAGCAAGATTTCCCGTTTAAAAATGCAAGCTGGCGACCACAACTACTAAACACGGAAAGATGAACATATTCCAGTACAAGTACAAATTTTGTTTTGATTTTTATGGTGTTTATGTGCCAGTATAAATTTCAAATAAATTAAATGTGACTGAAAATAAAAACAGATTTTACAACAATAACACACGTACGACAGAATTTTTGCCTGCCATTAACTCTATTTCTCATATAATCGATAGTTATATTATTGGAGAATAGAAACACGGGAGCAAGACCACCAACATATTAGTCGACGAAAACGCAAGAAATCAAATCTTTGGTGAAAACGGAAAATTATCAATTTAGAATCTGGGAAGTGCAGGGAAATCTTATTGATAGACTGGTGGATGACGAGTTTCTTGAGTTGCAGGTAACATCCAGTCCGTACATTATTTGAATTCGCAGCGGCTTTGCGTGTAGTAGAAGAATAAAATAAAGGCAGAATTAAAAAATGTTTGTGCTATGTATGAAGACGGTGATTCCACCCAAAGTGAGGACTTGTCATTTTGGGTTTGGGTTTGGGTCAAGAAAGCTTTCAGAGGATGCACCGGCAACAATAATTGGAGTCATAAACGTGCAAAATTTGCAGTTGGATATACAAGGTCTCGTTACTATTGGAGGGAAATATTGAAAACAGTAGATCTCAAGAGAGAAGGTACTTTTATATTCGGAAGGTCATATCAGACCATGGAGGAGACAATTGGTCTTCCACATCCCAAGGAAGGATACAGACGTGGAAAACCTCTGGCAACTTGATTTGGCCTCTGACCCCACATTTATAGGCGTTACCGCTCAAAATGCCTGCAAAAGTGGCCTCGGCAGATCCGATCTACAGCAACAAAGAATCTTTAAAGCTAACTGATCCCTCTATAATTGTTATCCCTGGGATTTCCTGCCAACTTTCAGTCCGTTATGTTTTGAAGCCTTCTTTTTGCGCTATCAGACCTATAACTATTTCATTACGAAATATGCTGTAGTATGAGAATAGCAGCAGAACAAATTTGTGACATTTCTCGAGGTCATTTTGTTTAAATCTAACCTTAACGTAACTAGTTACATGTGTAATATGCACTAAATAAAAAATGTGTTAATGCTGAAAAGTAGCACTTTCAAAACTGTTCATGGACATGGAAATTATATTTCACTACATCATTTGTGGCTGCTGCTGCATCATCCTTAAATTGTCCAGTGCATTACTAAAACAACATAACAATAGCTCCTCTATTATTCCCGGAAAGTAGCGAAGTTTGTCAAGTAATTCTACGTCCATGAACAGTTCTGAATGGACTACTTTTGTACATTAGGACATTTTTTATTTAATGCGTATTACACATGTGATAAATATCGTTAAGGTTAAATTTAAACAAAATGACCTCGAGAAATGTCACAAATTTGTTCTGCTGCTATTCTAATATTACAGCATATTTCGTCATCTAAAAGCACTGGTCTGATAGCACGAAAAGTCGGTTTAGAATTGTAATTGTGCCTGTCTGAAATCAACATGTACTTTCGGCTCCCGAAATATTAATGTTGGCGCGGTGGCCATCTGTGAAGTAGTAGAGGGCTGAAGCTAGGCCAATAAAGGTTTCTTGTTAGCCTCTATCTGGGAGAACAATACGAAGGAAATCCAAGGGATGAAAATTTTAGACGGGTCAATCAACTTTAAAGATGCACACACGTATTACGGATAGCCACAATATCTTTCTTGCATTGTATTGAGTATGAAAAATCTAACTAGCAATTTAGTTGTTGTTTTTTTTAAATTTTGTCAATTTTTTCCGTATTTCCAAGTTCGGGCGTTCGCATGCGACAAATATATTCATTGTTGTTACATAACTTGATAAAATAGCTTCCCTTACTATTACTGAATTCAAATACTATTTCCTAAATTGTTGTAATAACAATGAATATATTTGTCACATGCGAATGCCACAACTCGGAAATACGGCACCTAAAATTTTTGTATCCCTATGATTGCGTATCAGAACTCCAAAGTGCGAATTCCGATATTTCTACAAAAAAACAAAAGTATAATTTCGAATGTTTCTTGTTGAACGCAATGCACAAATCTATCTATAATACTTTTTACTGTGGAACGGATCTCCCGTGACCAATTCTGCAGTTATTTTCACCCGCACCGCCCGTAAATGAACGGTCAAACTTCAAAGAAAGTGACCAATACATTTCCACATATATACACTTCCTTGGCATGCCTTAGAGGTTTTGTTTTGATCATGCTTAGATATGACCTTCCGAGTATACATATACCGGCTCAAGATTGTAGTTCAAAATAAAAAATCTGGGGGAATAGTCAACTTTGTGGGGAAGTATCTTGTGTGAACTTTGCTAATTTAAAGTGAGACATATGCAGAACACAGTCTCAAACACAGATCACGAATTCAATTCCGTTTCCACTGTGCTCATTTTATTAGATATCTTCGAAACAAAGAACCGACAGATCATTGATCATGTATTCACAGTCCAGCGCCAATGCATAAATTAAAGATTGTAGAAATTTCATTAATTATTCTAGAGGAATAGTGTCAGGAGTTGTGGATAATCTATCCTCGGAAATTCAATATACCACTGGCCGTGTCCTTAATATCCTGGATATTTCTGATATCGTTAGTTTATTCCTCAGCAATTCATCGTTTGCCCCAACATTCTTAATTTGTACCATGGCCACGGGTGGTAATACGTACGTACGTTCGTACGTTGAGCCTGGCAATGGACTGATACATCGTACTTTATTTATATTAGGAATAAATTTTACTTTTTGAGTTGGCATTTGATATACATTAGAAGGCAAGAATAGAAATAAACATCCTGTTTGAAGTCTGCTGCCCAAATTCACTTTGCTCTTATGTCGTTGCTCATTTGTAGTTCAAAATTATATTATGCAACGCACAACACAGTTGTTCTCTTGAAGTTCTACCACAGATAAATTTTTAACCTGTGAGGGCTTTCCAGTTAGTTATATTATGTGTAATATTTGTAATATCGTATTCCGATCTGCCAACGATTCTATAATAATTTTTAGGTGAGAATTTCACAAGCTAAACATGAACATTTACTGCCAACTAAGCAGCCGACCTCTACAGGTTCAGGAAGATCAAATACTATAATTGCAGAATTGGTTTAGGAAGAACAAGAACTGGAAAAATCTTTGCAGGTTCGTTAAAACACGTCACTCCCCCTCAATACGGGTATCGTATCTTACGAAACACAAGGAAACTCTTAAGCCATGGCTGGACTATCTTCCAGATCAAGCCAATCCAATGGAAGGACAATTTAGATGTTGAATATGCCACAAACACAGGAATTATAATTTCGGCAAACCGGTACAAACAAATCAATTCGCAGAAACCAAAGAATAGACATTTCATTCGGAGGTCATATTTAGAATATTTACATATCCAGGAGACACAATTAATATAATTAAGGTTGTTGTGTTCCCCGAATTGATATTTCGATATAATTCCAAAAAGTATACGAAGCATTAAACTTTGGTTCCGCTAATAATATCGCATCTCATAAGTTGAGAAAGCATATAAATATGGTGTGTGTGTATTTAAAGTAATTACATAAACGTTTTCCCATTGATAGTTTTGCAGTTGGGGCATCTGGTTTCTGGCATCAATGATTGTAAATATTCCAAACAAACGCAGGACATCCGTGTACCCAGACTGTTCTCGGCATATCATTTTTGCGATTATTGAGACCTGTCAAATACGTGTATGTCGGACTAGTAATTATCGTCTTGACGAAGTGTTTATAATAATATATGCATATCCTTAGGACACCGTTTCAAAACAACGGAACAAACCAAGTATATGCATCCTGATACACCATTAGGTATTGTGCAATCGTGTAACAGTGATAAATGGGTTCCCGCGGGATACATGTTTGGCCACTAAGAAGTCACATCAAACAGGTATCCCCTAAATTACTTTTTGCCACCGTGAATTTGACTCAAATAGGTATCCACTGAATACCTTTTTCACAATTGCAAATCCGATTCAAATTGTTATCATCCGGATTCTCTGGATATATTTTTTTGCCACCGAGAATTTGATTCTAATATGTATGTAAAATCCGGATACATATTATGTCATCGTCAATTGGCTATAAATATGTATTATCCAGAGAGTTTTTTGCCATCGCATATTTGATTCAAATTAGTATTCTCTGGATACTAGGTAGTACCCAGTATACCTTTTTGACATCGTGACATTGATTTAAAAATTTAGATATACCCTAAAATCTGGGTACCTTTTTCCATCGTGAATGTGAGTAAATAGGTATCTCCGGATACACATTTGTGATCGTAAATGTGATGGAAATAAGTATATAATGTACAACTTTCTTCAACGTGAATGTGATTAAATAGGTATCCTCTGGAATTGTGATACCTTTTTGCCAGGGTAATAATTGATTTAAATGTTAAAGTATCTCCTGGACTTTAAATACCTTTGTTTGCCATCGTGAATGTGAATCAAGTAAGTATCCTCCAAACACCTTTTTTCAACGTACATTTTATTAAATAGGTATCCTCTGGACTCCGGATACCTTTTCTCCATCGTGGAAGGGATTGAAATAGGTATCACCGGAAACCTTTTTTGCCATCGTAAATACGATTCAAATATGTATCCGTACACACCTTTTTCAACGTGAAGTTGATTAAATAGGTATCCACTGGACTCAGGATACATTTTCGTCATCGTGAATATGATTGAAGTATGTATCTCCGGATACCTTGTCGCCATCCTGAATTTGATTCAAATAGGCATCCCCAGACACGTTTTTCAACGTGAATTTGATTAAATAGGTATCATGTGGGCTCTGGATACCTTTTTTGCCATTGTGAATGTGCTTGAAATAGGTATTTCTGGATACCTTTTTCGCCATCGCTTCGCGATGGCAAAAAGGTATCGTTTTCGCTTTTCTCGAAAAAGGTATCTGTACGGGTCTATACGGGGGTCAGCTGAGGTATGGTCAAATGTCACCTCTGAACCCACATACGACACAGATGTGAAGGCAAAAGGCTTGCCATTACACTGTTCGATCTAGCTTACCTACTTAGTGAAGATGCAGTAATTGCAAAATTGAATATCAAAACCAACTACAGAGCAACCCGCTAAGGATAAGTAAAAATTAGCGTAGGACATATGCATGTTTAAATCTTTCAAAAATTTCTACAAAAGATCAAAATTTCTTACAATTACCCATTAATTGTTCCAAAGGAATAGTTCAGTTTCTGAAAGCTACATTATCTTCAAACTATTTCCGCAATCAAACTTTCATTGTTGAAAGCTTAATTCGTTAAAATGTCGAGTTATCCGATGTCTGTGCTTTCCTTAAACGCCATTTCCTTCTGGATCAATATTCAGTCAAAATTATATCTTAATCCCAAAATAAAACGCAGTGAATGTTTAGTCTTGAAATTTAGACATATGCACTTCTCCTCATGAATTTCAAACGTCAACTAGCACTTTACTACTTACGCAAACAACCTACTAGAACATGTTTTTTCCGCGATATGCATATGATAACTAACGCCGTGGATATGTTGACAATTTTTAGGCTAACACGTTCAAAAAAATACAAAATAAGATGTGCATGTTGTAATTGTTTGCTTTCACTTGTAGAAAATAATTTACAGGTAATCCAGAGACACATCATACCAACACAAATCTAAATCAAACGAAATAGGAAACACTTTGTCTATAAATATCCTATTAAATAACAGAGAAAGGATGAAGAATCTTCCTGATTCTCTTGTTACGACATATAGACATTGACGGGAATTACGCAATTTACAGTGTCACTGCCATTCGAACATTCACAAACGAAACAAACTATATAACTTTTTATTCAAAGTCGTTTAAGGCGCAAATGATAAAAACCTTCTGACGAACAACTGGCAGCTGAATACCTGAGTATGCTTAAAAGTGTCCTGGCATGACTATATTAACATGTGGCGTCAAAACATTCAAAATGTATATCTTTACCAATACCAGCAAAATTTATAAAAAATCAAGCTTAGATTGTTCAAAGTCAGTATCAGCTTAATTTCAAATTAGTTATGGCATAAACGAATGAGGGACATGCGAATAGCAATTTACGTCTGAAATGGCACAGCATGTTTGAAATTTAGGTAATATCTGTCGGCAATGTGTTACAATTTGCCAACTCAACACGCTTCGTCGGAATGTTTTAGAAACTGAACAATTTATGCTTGAATTCTTATCAAATGTCACTAAAAATTGACTGAAACGCTGACGTTATTGCGGAAAAGATTACGTTCCAATTTCCAACAGTTTTTGTAGTAGATTGATGAAACGGAAGCAGAATTATCACAATTCATCAATTTCGTTGCTGCAGCTGCGGTGCAACTAATGTAAATTCCGGCGCCGAGAATGCAAATATGTTTTTTAATAATTAGGTTTTCTGTCCCAAACTTTTATAAATTAATCCATTTAAAAAACAAAAAATACTATATTTGGTATTGTATATTTGTACTAAGGTGAAAAATATCATACCGCTCAAATATAATAATTCGAAATATATAAAGCTATCGACCTATAATTTTGGGATTACATGTGTAATATTCTTCATATTAAGCACACAAAATGGTAAAAAATTCTAACAATGAGTTTGCAAGGCTTTCTGTTTTCGGGAATAGTAGGTCTTGTGCAGAATTGCTTAAGATAATTGCTTTCCTGAAAATATTGTAGCCGACGATTTATCTGCCTGCTATAAATTATTACTGCATGGAAATTATAATTGGTGGCATTGAAATCGCATTATTCCACAACCACAAAATTTGCTTGATGAATGCAAATTGATCTTCACTCTGAATACATTATGTCCGTCTTGTAGGGATATTTGCTTTACTTAAAAAAATTGTTGGAATTATGAAATCGTCTTTATCCACTTTCAATATCTGAATGATTGGTGTTCACTGTAATGTATTGCGTCAACGCAGAAAAAGGATGTGTGCAGTAACATATTGCTTTAAATTGTCATAACCGTACATTGTGTTTGCGTTCTTCACCTTGCCTGTCCAAGAATAATGCTTCAATAATGCGTCAGAAAGGAACAAATATTCTTTGAGGAAAGGAAAGATGTATTTGTCTCATTTTGCTACGATACGATAACTTGTCACAGGAAATGTCATTCGCAATATTGTAGGCATAATTTGCTGTGAATTTATATATAGTTATATTGCATTGTACGAAAATATTTACATGACATAGATACAGAGATTGGTAGCTGACCTTTTCAGCTACAAGCTACAGCTACTAGCTACTTTATTTTCGGGAACCAGCTACAGCTACAGCTACCAGCTACTTTCTTCTAATTAAAAAGCTTCAGCTACAGCTACAGCTACTAGCTACTCGACCGTTTGGGGTAAGCTAATAGCTACAGTTAAGCTACTTTTAAAGTTAAAAGCTACCGCTATAATCCACGGTTAACGCACAATTATGCGTGTCATTTTTTAATAATCCGATCAAAAAACGTTTAATTTTCGTTCAAATACTACTAAACCAGGTAGTTACAGGCAAAATTTATGATTTTGCGAATGCTAACCTTTACCAAATGCAGGTTTTAAGTGCCAATTCTTCATTGTTGTACTGACTCATGTATAATTGTGGCGGCAAACTACAGTCTCAGCTAGATTTTATTTTCCCTCAGCTACAGCTAAGCTACAAGCTACTTTTATTTTTTGGGTCAGCTACAGCTACAAGCTACTTTCTTCCGATAAACCAGCTACAAGCTACAGCTACAAGCTACTTGAACTTCCGGCTCAGCTACAAGCTTCAGCTACAGCTACGTAGCTTAGCTGCAGCTTAGCTGTAGCTGGTAGCTTATCAAAATAGCTACCAATCTCTGCATAGATAACGGATTTAAAATGGTTGAAAATATTTTTACTTGACACATCACCAAATCAATAGCTTGCAGCACTTTTAATATACATATCTTTCAGATACAGAAAAGCAAAAGAAAAATGAATGCTAATTTACTTCGATTGTGTGCGTACAGTACACCGACAAGTTTTATTTTATTGCAGCTAAAATTAAAGTTAGATTTCATACCACCCAACCTCAATTTCCGACAAACCAAAAAACTCGGCAACAGGATCTTCTTTCAACATAATTAAATCACGCTGACATATTACGGAAAACGACGTAACGATTTTACGTACAGAATTATCAAAAAAGCTAATACTGTTAGTGTATTCATCCCAAACCCACGAAACGGGAACGCGGACCCCCGTATGTGATTTTTCATTTCATAAGACAGAGAAAACCAATTTATTACTTAATATTTGGGAACTAACTTAAATAACAGTATTTTTCTTTGCTCACTTTATTTTCGTACAACAGTACACCCCTATCATCGTCAGATTTAACACTTCCAAATTTCGGCTGATTATAAAATGACGTGTGAAAAAAATATTGCAAGCTCCAGCATCTATGACAAAGAATTGGCGAAGAAAACTACACACCGATCTGGGTTGACTCTGAAAAGAAGCTGAAGTCAATAAATGAGAATTTTGGTAAACGCGATCACATCTTCCTTGACATTGAAGGCAAAAGTGTTCGCAGTTATCGTGGCATCACCAATCAGCTCCAGATGTTTGACGAAGTTCACAGAACTGTGTACTTTGCGGATACTCTGGAGCTCTTCGACAAGATGGATTCATTTCTACCGATATTTACCGACCCGATCATTAACAAGGTCATGCACGGATCTCACAACCACATCACGGCCTTTGAAAAGGATTTCTCCCTATAGATTCTCAGCAAACGGATACGCAAATATTAAAATTGTGTGGATTATATACCCAATATACGTGTTTCAAAAATATTATCAGCAGTACGGGTATAGTGTGCCTTTCATCAACATTAACGCATTCAACATGTCGCACAAAAAACCTTGTAAATAGATGCCTCCCAGAGGCTAAGTTTAAAACTTTCACAAATTTCCGTCAGCTGTCACTTCATTGGGATCAAGAAAATTACGCATTCCTCAATGTGGTTCCTGCCGTTTGTTTACTAAAGAATGATAACTCTCAAGAAATCTCAAATGATTCCAAAATAAGGAAAGAAGTTGAACTTAAGAAAGCGATTTGTCTAGAGCAAAGATTCTGCTATGCGTCTATAGATCTTTCCCGCAAAACTGAAAAGTCTTCCTTTCAGCGTGCCGAAAAATGTAGAAGAATATAACTTTATGTGATCACAAAGTCCAACATCCTCAATTAGAAACCACTGATCTTGGACTTTGATTTATGAATAATAATCATCTCACACATCTCCGTTCTGCAGAGAGTGGATGTATCAATCTTGGTTATGATTACAGCAACATCTGCAATAGAGTAAAACTAAACCGTTATTCGTATATAATTGTCAATCAAAAAGTCTCTTCAAAACAATATTCCATTGTCTGTTGCACAATACGATGCCCTTTTCGTATTCCCTTGATTACTCAGAAATCAGGGATCCATCAGTTAAATGTCGTCAGCCCATAAATATAAATCCATGAAGAAAATGGAACAAGAAGAATCTCAACAACGGGGTTACCCAATATTCTGAAAAAAGAATTCCATGCGTTGGGGTCTGGTAGCTCAAGCTTTGTATGATGCTTGTCAACTTTGGATTTCCGTTACAAATCTGACGGTTACAAGAGCGTCTACTTCTAAAATAGTGATCCTCTTTTTCTTGTCTTGGGCCTAATTTCCATAGCATGGTGGTGATATAAATTATTACCTTGATGGGGACTGGTCAATTGAATCCACTAATGGTCCTAATCTACAGACAATCAGACATCGGGTAAAACATTTAAGCCAATTTCAAGTAAGAGTATGATAGCTACTTACATCACGTCTAATGAAACAAGCAATTTTTCGTTTTACGCCAAATAGAAAATTGTAGTTTTTAACAATTTATATTCTATGTAGGACAAAGGTTGTTATTTTTTATGATTTAATTGATTCATATTATATACACCAAACAATTACACGACTAGAAACACTTATGTTACAGAAACTATATGGAAAAATACTGGAAGAAGTAAAAGTATGCGAAGAACCAGTGATTCAGACCATTATATCATTCTCTAACGGTACAATCCGTCACTTTAAAAGATATGTGATGGTGTTCACAAGATTATTTACTGCACAATAAACGGTACAAACTATGAAAGTATTAATTATTAGTTGATGCGTGAAGCAAATACACATATGTCACTGCTCAAGCTTTTATTAACCTATTGATAGTTGTTCTGAATTTTAAGCAATAATAATTATGAAACTGATCAAAGTAAAATCGGCTTTTTATTAATGTAGGCGAATGATATAGATAACATTGGTTTCCGAGGACGTCCGTCTGGAACGAGGACGAATCGAAAATTTCTACATACTTATTCTTATCGACATAGCCCTCGACAATCGTAACCCAAGATTCGGGAAATGTGATCAAATAATGGCAAATGCGACCCAACCCTTTCGAAGGGACACAAATGTAAGGCTTCCCGAGGACGGGTACTGTGGGGACTTCCATGTGGGGAGTTTGCCAGGAGCTTGCAGAAGGTGACGAGGTGACCGTAGCAGAGGATCGCGCGATGAGAAAAGGGAGGAGGTAACGTCGGTCTAAGAAATGGAGTGAAGGTTTCGATGCCAAGAAGGGCGCCGGGGTGGAAAAGGACACAGGACACTGTACAGAAGGCAATTGAATAGTACCATTTAAAATTAAATGACTAATGCGAAAAATAAGGGATGGTTGTGTCTGTATGGACTATCAGACCACCACCGTAAGACGATCTTCAAGAAGCACCTGATCCAAAACGGCCTCAACTGCGAGCAAAGACATCAACCAGACGATGACGGTCCGTAGCATTACAAAGTCCAGTATAATGTTTAGTTAATTTTTACTGCTCAAAAATTGCATTTAATTTCATTAAATAAATATTTAGTACCTTATTGACTCCCACAGTACAGCTTTTCATAGTATTAGCATTCCCCACACCTCTCTTCCTATCAGTTTGGATTATCGGTGACGTATACTTACTGACGTATACGCTGCATAGAATAAAGGATTTATATTTAAATGAAAATGAAAATGAAGTCAATATCTGTAAAAATGTATATATAGTTATCACACTATTTGAATATTAAAAATGGGCTTGTATTCAATTACATACAATTCATTTCCATACAAATTAGCTTAATTAAAACAATATATCAGATAATTGTTGTGAATGCAGTTTCTACAGTGAGCTGCATGACCATGTATATGTATTGACCATATGCATGAATTTAAATATAAAGATAATACAAGAGATTCTGTATGAGAACGATTTTGCATCAAAAATTAATTTCTTTATTGACGGGCTGAAGTAAAGAAAAATTTCAAACACTGTTTTGGAAATCTCCGACAAACCAGTAGAACTCAAGTTCCATTTTTCGACCGTTTTGCTTTACAGATGCATTTTTCAAAATGGTGTACATACTTTCTACAGGCGAAAATACAAAAAACAATAATGAATAGCCAATTTGATCATTCATTCCGCACTCCAATACGCTTTTGTAATACAAATAAATGAAATACTAAGTTGAATTACGAATGTAGCAGCCGAAGAATCAGACGACAATTCATCGCCTGATGATTTAAAATTGTTTCAAGCAATTTGCTTGCGATTAAGTAAATCAAGCGTATCTATTTGAGGTATTTGACTTGATGTATTTTGATGTACATCGGCGTACATCTTATCAACTTATTGCTGAAAGGTGATAATACGATGAGAACAAGTACCTTACTCCCAATACCAAGCGCGGTTTTTTCTCAACAACAAACATGGTCGGGTGCCACTTGTATACCTTTGTCCGTGGATTATAAACCGAGCGTATAAGTTGTCACTCGCGGTGTTGAAATCATAACAATTATTCACATACTTGTCCCCTTCATAATTAATACTTATAATCTAATTAAGTGGAAAGGAACCAAGTGGAGAGTTTGGGCTAAAAATTGCAGATACAGGGAAACTTTTATCAATGGCATAAATATAATGAATTTTCAGTCCTACAAATTTCTTACAGTTAGTTACATTTTAGGAAACGTGACCTTTTAGTGTGGCTTTTTGAGGTGTCGCTATTTGAAAGTGGAATTTTGATTGTATTATTTAACAAGGTGATTGTTGATAATAAATTGTTAATATTTACAAAATTGTCAGTTCAAACAAACTTTGATTTGTTTTCTACTGCATTGATATTGCTTCATTACAATTGCATGTTAATAGATAAGTAGACTACGTTTTGGGGAAGGCTAATTTGGAAAGCATTATAGATTTATATTTAATGAGTGAAGCAGTTTTTGCGGAGAGCTTCGTTGAGATAGTCACATAGTCGTCGGATAAATAGTTAAGTGTTTAGTTAAGACTTAGACAATGAAGTGAAATTATTAAGGAATGGAGTGGCTTATTCTGCAACAAACCTAAACACAATTAAAATGATAATCAGCACAATAAACAAGATGATCAAGACAATGAACACGATGACCTGGTAAATATATAAAATTTATATTGCATGAAAATAAACACTGCAGTGTGGAAATCATATTATTCCATCGAGACTACAAAATTTGCGTGACGGTTGCCATTTGTTCATCGGTGCGTTATGAGCAAATATATTCAGCTCGACTTCGACAAATGTCGTTTCTATTTGATACATGATCCAAATTATCAATTATTTAATCCATTTGAACCACTGCAATATAACTGATAAAATTCTGATTTCGTTCTAGTGTCCATTTTACACAATATTCCTGATTTGTGTACCAGCTGTCTCCTTCCAATTACACATTTAATCAACACTGCTGTCTCAACAGTCTCACATCGAAATTAAATGAATCTAGATATAGGTATGTAATTAATGACCTAGTCTTGTAGATCCTAAGCTCCAAATTTTACCGTCCACTTAAATCAGCCGGAAGTGCTTTACCTGAAAATTCATAAAACCCTCCCCGTGCTGGTATCTGAACTGGTGGCGCCGAAATGCTATAAAAGTATATGTTATAAAAGTATAAATTTATGGAATTTCAGGATCAAACTGATTATTGTCCGCGATGAGCACTGGTGATAATCGAGAACATTAAGCTCGTAAAAACATAATATTATGTCCATTAATCATATTTTGGTAAAATTATTATTTGCTATTTTTAATTGTTCGCTTAACAGTTGCGGTCAGCCAACAGTAAGGAGTACTGTTCAAAGAATTACTTGCCGTTCGCTCAATTACACATTCTTTAATGAACAAGCCCCATAATACAAAAACTAAAGCAGCAGCATCATAGCCCGACAAAGAGGTAGCTTTCTTTCGATACCAAACCGGAGATGCCGAACATTTTCCTGGGTTTAGTGTTAAGTGTTATTTAACCAATGTGATTGATTTTTAAAGACAGTTGGCATAATTATGCGTCTCCGTACAGTATGCCAATTTTTATGGAGTCTAAAAATCATAAAGACTATCAAAAATTGTATTGTCACATTAAGTTTACTACAATTTTAATGCGTGATAATGATAATGATACGAAATACAAATACAGTCTCAAAATACAGTTAGTAATATTTTTTTGTCCGTTGTATCAAAAAGCACAATCTCTGTGATCGGACCAAAACCTGTATTTTTGAGCCTGACGAATACTATTTTCTCAAATAGTGTTATGAACTTAACAGCGATTCTACGATCCTTTGTCCGTTTTCTTTGGGATCATATCCTGAAGTCGTATTTCATTTGAAGATCACCCATTGCAGTGCTTGAAAAGTATGAAATGTGTTGCACTACCACAATTTGCGGGAATGTAAATGTGTTCTGCAGAAATTACCTGTACTACTGAAATACATCACATCACAATGTCTCAGAGCTATTGGATAAAGTAACCTTTCCTTTCAGTCAACTCACAAGGCACGAAATGGTAACTTGTGGTGTTGAAACGTTTTATAAAAATGCTTCACCGGTATAAAAAGAAGTGTATTACTGACAAGTACTGGACCTTTTTGACTTAATAAAATAATCGCCTGAAAATTTGCACAGAGCTTGACAACCACCTTGTTGTTATGTGTACCGAGTTTCAACATTCAACGCCTTATAGTTTTGTAGCAATTAACTTCCAAAATTGTGGTAGTTTATATAAGGTGTGTAACAAAATGTATGCACATATGTACTTGGTGACTTATGGCAGTCGACTGCAGACTATGCTGAGTGGACGAAATAGAGACAAAGCATGCGAAGCTCGGCATAAACATACGAGTCAACTAATACTTTGTCCCCAAATAAACGCCCACCCGCCCAAAAAATCTATCAAAATCAAAAAAAATCTACATTCTTTAAATTAACACCTTCCATTTTGGAAAATGTCCCGTCAATTGATAAAAAAATACAAATATTACCAATGTTTTTTTTTCACTGAACGCCTTGGAATCGTTGGGAAGTCGCTTCTGTTATGTGCAAACTCACGATGATGAATGAAAATTGAAAACAAATATTTGGATGGATGGAGAAACGTGATGACATTCAACTTACATATACGCATCATACATACAAAGCCACACCAGTTAATTATTTGCTCATTTGCATTTTTCTCATTAAAAATATTTAAGACAAACTGATTAAATTAAATGTAAGTATTTGTATTTAAATTTACATATACAACGCTTATATGCAAAGCAGTATACCTACATGTAAATACTCTGCGCAATCATATCTGCATAAGTATATACATACACCACTTTTGTTACGCACCTTATATAAACTACCACAACTTTGAAAGTTAATTACTACAAAACTATAAGGCGTTGAATGTTGAAACTCGGTACACATATCTAGTAGGTGGTAGTCAAGCTCTGTGCAAATTTTCAGGCGATTATTTTATTAAGTCAAAAAGGTCCAGTACTTGTGAGTTCAGTAAGCACACGGCATTCGGTTTAAAAAAGTAAAATTTGATAGAGTTCTTTGCTAACCGTTTATCAGATTGTTACGACCATTGTTGGAATGACAAACCATTGTAGGGTTTTATGCCTTAAATTTCTCTAGTTGGTATTAAGTAACAAAGCATAAGATTAGATGATCTTAAATCTAAAAAATATAATGACTTTCCATCACACAAATCACTCCTAATTAGGTTGTTATGGAGTTCCAAATTCAGTTTGCATTATCATTCAGACATGGAGAAATTAAATTAATCTTATGCCATTGATCTTGTCCAAACTCTTTCCTGGTGCAACCCATAGCTTCTGGGAAGTAATATAGGTAAGATACTGATAACCATTTTGTTTTTAAGTAAAATAATGAAGAATCTGCGTTTAGCAATTAACAAATTAATGACATCTTCTGTAAAATTTGAAGGCTATTTTTGCATTTTAATGCATAACGTTACACTGTTTCCGCCACCGTTCACCTAACTGTCGAAGAATAAAAGCATTCACATATATTTTCAGTGATCGGTGTCAATAATCCCCAAATCAAAACATCCCTATTTTCAAAAACGGACGTTGAACGTTTATCCATGTGCAAATTAGATGGACACCAACTACAAGATAACATCGACGTGAATTTCAATTTTATACAAATTGCATTGAAGAAACCACAAAAAGCATTTTTAATCGAAAGCTTTTCTTTAAATTGGTAATACAAAAAAACTAACGGAATTTGTTATATTTTTCATTCAGCGAAAAATTCATGACAAGTTTTGTCAAAGAGTGAACTAGGTGTTGCTAAACTGCTTTGGTAATCAACATGATACACTTAATATTTTACTGAAGTTATAATGCGCGATAGCGTTAAAAGTTATTAAGATCGAAAATCGTAACTCCAATTTCAATTGTTTTACACATGCCCAGTGGTGACCGTCGCCTTCTTCTCTGGATAATGCGAATTACTTTAAATCAACACCAATGGCGCTCAGCTATCACATAATATGTCAAAAAAATGAGTAATTTACGAAAAGCTTTAGAACATTTTCTTGTGCGTATCCTGCCACAAATCGTATCTGGAAATATACAGTTGTCTATTGGAATCAATATTTAATCTTTGCAATGTTAACAAATCTGAATAACTATGTGAAGTTTTCGTTAACTTTGTGCCATGCTTTTACGTCGCAGCTGCTGCTCAGCTCCGTCAACTTTTACCTCAACTTTACTCACGAAGCACGGAATAGGAATTAGTGGTGATAATGCGTAAAGTTGGTGTATCACGTTTCAGAACCTTGGGTTCAGATGTAAAATCTTGTCATTTCTATTGCTATCAAGAGTCCACTAAGTAATTTGGCGATTTTAGCGTCCAGGACACTAAAGTAGCCAAATTACTAACCTACTACGAACCTACTAGCCTATCGGCGATAGGCAACTGCTAAATTCCCAAACCAGTTAGAAATTGGCAATTTTAAATCGTAACTATTTTTATTTCAGAAAAATACAGCTCATCCACCTTCATCCTAGTGTTGCTATCCCGACATGCCTTTATTAACTTGTGGCGTTGAAATGTAGATATATATGTTACTCGGTTAATATTCATTAATTAGTTAATTTAGTATAAATAAGTTTTCCATTTGCGTGAACCAAATTTTTGTTTATTAATTTCGGGACGCTTTAATTTACTTTTAATTGATGCAATTTCATTACTGAGAATCGTGACTGACGTCTTACAATTGCGATAAACACATGAGAATACTGATACCGAATGGTTTCGCGTTATTTTATGAAGTACGTGTGACAATTTATTGTGCGTTACCAAATCAAATTGGCATGCTCAAAGTTACACGTCAATATTGCTTTAAGTGATACAATTATATCGATTGGGTATGGTATAACAAATGCCGCCAATTGATTAATATTAATGACAGATGGTACATAATAATATAAAATAATAACGAAACATTTGTGTTCTGAACCATTAAATATTATCGTCCATATGATCGCAACAGAAATACCCTCATTTATTTTCATAAATTCCAATAGCCAATAATTGTCATTATTACAGAAAAGCGAGTCGTAATCCGAAAGGCAGCGTTGACGAGTGTTTATCTCCTGTTTACGCAATTCTCGAACAACACCAAAAATTCAATGGTGGCATTGAAACCGATTATGCCGCCGTTACAAAGTTAGCGTGAGTTTTGTCAATTATTTTATATTCCCAAATCGTAATGGCCGTCCTTATTTGTTTATAACAAATGGTTCAAATTATGAATTTATTAATGCGTCTTCTTCGATTGGTATCAATTAATAAAGTACGACTGAGCAAAGCGACACTTGGTTCTAATGTTATAACTTTATTAAATATTTATGATTGTCGTAAATGCTACTTCCCTCTAATTACCGTCTTCAGTCAACGTTGCCGTCCCACCCAACATTATCAAATCAAAATCAGCTGAAACGTAGATACGTAATTAATACTCTTTAAATGTATATTACTGACTTTGATTTTTATCTTCTACCAACACAATCGTAGCCCTGTAAACAAAAGATTTCCAATAACTCCCCCCGGCAAAGCTATGTTATGAAATAAAAATAAACTTTCACTTTAATCTATCGAGACCATCGATTTTACACAGGGAACTTTAAAGGCAGAGATCCCAAAAATCTACATATTTTCTCGGGTATATGACGCGCAATTATAATGTATACATTCCAACATTGTATTCTCCATTTTTGAACAAAGTCGACGAAACCTCCGGAGAATCGCAGCTATTCTGTAACAAAATGACGAGAAGTACAGGAGAATAATTTGTGGCGTATAACAGTCGCAATTCCTTGGAAATCAGCATTGTGTAAACATTCACGTCAATCTATATTGCACTCCGAGAAACAAATGTGATTAGACCGCATCCGAATGTTACCATACACTCGGTTTACTTATAGTACTATTGTGATATAACATGCATGGTTTCATCATTCCTTCCCATATTCAACACTACTTTCCACTTTTATGGAGGCGAGCAATGCAATCTGGGTTAGGCTAAATCCTTTCAGCATCACGATGTCCAGTTGAGGTAATGTACATCCGCAACTAAAATATTACAAGATCATGCAAATTCGTTGAAGTAGTAAATTCGCTATTATTTATTTCCAAGATTACCGGACAAGGAAAAGAATTTTAAAATTCGTCACATGCAAACATTTCCTTAATTTATAAGTTGCGGCTCGATGAACCCCATGCGTAAAAACATGAGGAGAGTGAATCTACGTGAGTATATTATGCTCATGTTGGGACGAATGAGTTTAGAACAATGAAACCTCTTGATTGCTTTAAACTCAAGAACCGTGATCAGAGGTTGAAACTAAAGTAGCTGATAGGTCTTTTGACTACCTGTGTTGGCTTATAATTCCAACAAGCTTGAAATAAGAAATGGTGACATTTAAGTGTAGACAGTACATATTTCGAAAAGTACTTCCTAATGTCTCATAAAATCTCATGGTATCTATGATGAATAAATCTAAATCACAAATCAGTTTGCGTTCCATCTGTCAAAGTAATCTTTGATGTCGGCGAAGAATTTTACGATGGAGGTGTTTTAAGGTAAAAAAAACGTTACAAAATTAACAGCTGTGCAGTGGTATTCAAGGAGTTTATGATTTTAATGTCCAGAATGTCACACAATATTTATCAACTTAAATTACGCAAACCGCAAGCACTAAATGTGCGCATTACAAGACAGCTCACATTCATTCAAGTAATTAAATTCGGAATGCTATATTGGCAGGATTATCCATTTTCTGTGGTGTACCTTGTATCAATTTTTGCGCCGAATAATAATAATAAACTTCATAGTAACATTTCATATTGAGCTTCAACTACATCACAAACATAAATGCGAACTATCCACCTGTACTAACATTTAATTCTAACAAGCGTAAAATAATGATTGGTGACGTTCAAGATATAACATGGCTTTCTTTGCAAGAGATTTGCTAAAGTTTAGTGTTAAAAGAATATCAAGAAATATATGATGAATTAATTTGTATCGTGTAAAAGATATCACAAGCAATGGGTAACCATAAAATTATAATTTTATAATTGACCCATGAAAGACGTTTCTTGAAAATTGTTTCGAAATTTAAACCTATCCTAAATTTAAATCACAGCGTCCGAAAGAGAAAATAAATCAGGAATTATTGTGTTTCGTGATTATATAGATCATTTCATTTGGTTCTGTACTTTTGAACATAGCTAGGAATTCTTTAAAATTTCATTTTTAGTTAAGGTTTGACATTAAATCTGAATGAAACATCGTTGTGGGAAATTAAACTAATCGTAAGTCAATCAAACAATATGATGTCGGCTAATCTACAAGATACTGAATAAATCACGCTTAATTAATTCCAATGTGAGATTGAAGACGCCAAATCCAATTGCAAACCCCTTTTCAGGTACGGTGCGTGTATCATTCTGTCTGGATTAAGTTTACAAATAGATTCTTAGGTATTCACTATTTTAGGACAAGAAAGAAATAAACTACCGCTTGTGCACCGATAAGTTAAAAAGCCGTAATTGATTTCTATTACATGAGCGGAATACATATGTACGTTACGCAGAAAGCCTGTGCTTGACGTGATCCCTTACTTAAACTATTTAGTTAAATATTGCAAGACCGAGAAAACTAATTTCATAATTTTACAGGACATGGAGTAGAACAGAACCACTAGTTTTGTTTTTATGCATAAGATGCAAAATAATACTTCTTTTAGTCACTTGACGAGCATAGACGTCGCTTATGTTCCCAATCACTATGCAGGCAAAATTACATAACCAGGTGACAATTACTTACTGTAAGTCTGCGTAACAAAAAGCCACACATACATAAGCTGATTACATTCCATTTTCAATTATAATTTTCCATATTTGACAACCTCTCACCGTCAGTATTACACAAGGACACCCAATCATCTTACAACAACAAGCTGGCCTCCATGAGTTTTTTTAGAACACTAAGCGTAGTTTGTCGTAAATATGAAATTAGTTTTCTGATTAACATGTGCGCCTTAATGTTCGCAAATAACAATATCAAACGTTTGTTGAAATCAGATACAAAGCACCGGCGAGGGTGGCGGAGTCTACGGACAAATCTTAAGTTTATTCCATGGGTTTCTATGTACGACATCGGACGCCAACTATATATTATTTTTGAAAAATCATTTTTCACTCGCATTGTCAAGTTAAATAATTGTAATGGTGAATCCGTGACAAGTATAAGATCATCAAATGTTTGGTCCGCATTGCGACGTTGGGTTGAGATATACTGTTTTAAATGAACACTACTTCAAACGGTGAGTATAAGATTATCAACTACATCAGATTATGCTTTGCGAAACCGTCAAAATCATCAACCAGGACGAACTAGCAGCGCTGTCACTCAACATGCTCCTATCCATATTACCGTACTTTGTAGCATATACAGAATATCTGGCGTTTAAATCAACAGTATTTTTGAGACATCAACATACACACTATTTTACGTAGTTAATATACAAAATTGGCACCGTTAAAATTAGTTTACTTTGCATCTACTTCAATTAGTCTTAAATTGCAAAACATTTTTTTATGTTCCACCACAAACCAGAACGTTACCAACGGTATCTTCCTCACTTGTGGTTGACGTAACATTTTTTGGATCGAACGGATTGAATTCGTTTATTTTTTGGATAAGACGTATTCATTCATGAATCAAACACGTAGGAATTATTAGAAGTATTGAATAGTTCGTTGGGCTCCCACTTTATCTCCACTTGAGAGATCAAATCAATTTCTTTCATGTGACATCTGTGGACCTGGATAAAATTTCTGAAGCGGACATATATTCTGAAGCGCATTGCGGCCTGTCGACCTAAGCGGTGAGCATCGGTGTACATTAAATTGCACTGCATTCTTTGTATCTTTTTGTATGCCAGTGAATGAACCGCCGTTATTACATTGGCAGGAACACCATCCCAAGATTTGATTTGGTGTGTGGAGTAAAAATATGTATGATCTAACTGACTTTTTTCTAATGTCTACTTGCTTGGCCGATATCTTAGCTAACACCACACTTGGTTTCCTACCAGCTAAACGTGGAATCAACTTTACTTTCCGCAAAAAAATTGAGTCTAGTTCTGTAGCTCAATCTCATTAAATACATACTTTTTCAACTTACATGTCATCTTCGACTAAACAACAAGAACAATCTCGTGCTACCTAAGTTAAGGTATTGCTCCACCATTATGACGATATCAACAGATGGCGTTGAAGCTATAATTTGTAGCATTTCAATGATTAAAGTACGAGTCGGATTCTTTCTAACCCTAGCTAATATAAGCACTTATACATGTTCCAGCATGAAGCAAACGAGGCATGCTGCATTTCTTTTCTCATGTCAATCTAGTGTTTATCTAGTATCCAAAGAAGCTGTACGCAAGATTTTTCTATTTAAGGATAGCAAGTATTGCAAAAATAAATGCTGTAGATTTCATATGTTGAAATGAATGAAGGTGGGCATATTCTACTGCAACAAATACGTTGCAACATTAATGATTTACAGAACGTCAAAAAAATAAACAAGAATTATTTAACTCGAAAATTAAAACTTTTAATTCATGAATGGAGAGAGACGCGCCAACCTAAGTCTTAATGGCAGTGTATTGGCAGCATTGGCAATTTTCTATTTTTTGTGTTTATTTTATATCAATGTTCGCTCCGGATAATGCCTACATTTTATACTATCATTTCGTAATGTGCTTCAACCCGGTGCAAACGATATTCTGGAAAAAAATTTATCTGCCCTAACATTTAAGTCCTACAAGTTACAAATAATGATTGGTGACGTTTAAGTTGTCACATGACGTGCTTCAAAAGGTATTTACTATTTAACAGAATCGCAAGAAATTTAAGATGAGTTAATTTCGATCATGCTAAAGGTAAGATATGAAATACAAAATTTTAAAATTATAAAGTTATTATTGACCCTCAAAAATTGTTTAGAAGTAGAAACCAATAATAAATTTCACAAGTACTAACTTGAGCTTGAAATTCTTTGAATTTCATATTAGTTAAGATTTATGGCCAAACCCGGATAAAGCATAAATGCGGGAAATGAAACAAAGGAAATCAAAAAAATAATAAATTTGCAAATGGTTTCTTAGTTATTTACAATATCACGACAAGTCCACCTGAGTTGTTGGTCCTAAATCATCTTAAAAGTCCTTGGTCCACCAAGTGAAAAGTGCTGCTTCAGCAACAAAAAGCATGCACGCAGTAATGATCATGTTCTACAGAAATAACAACGAGTACGTTTCTCTATGCAGCTCTTCCCAAGAACTCATATCTGTTTCATCGATGAATTCAGACTCCGAATTGTAAACTGTACCGCCGCGACTGCTCTATCTGTAAGCATATAGTTACCACCAATATCGAATATCCCTCTTGGTGGCGTTGAAATACTCGTATTGAACTATCGATGTAATTCGGTGATCTATCGGTGGGGTAAAATGGAAAGCTATAACTAATCAGCAACTTTTGAAATAGTTGTTATTAAATGTAAATAGAAACTGAATATTATACTTAGGCTCCGGGAAATCATGCAATTGCATATCATTTGTTTATTAACTGACAATTCTAAGCTTCTGCAAGCAAGTCAAACACGAAAAAATGAAATGATTAAGATCCACTTGTGTTTGCATATTTTGCATATTTCAGGGATTCCTTGGATATTGCATATGCAATGCATATTTTGGCAATCTGGTTGCATAAAACAATGCAAAGGGATTTTTACACTTTATTTACGATTTATGGTGTAACCCGATAACATAATTCACGCTAAAATGAATTTGTACGACTAATACGACACCAGTAAAATACTAGACTGACCAATAACATATTTACTGCCTGTGCTCTGTGCGCACCGACCACTAGCATGCAGTTTTATCGTTTTCCCATCGCGTTCTTCAACCGAAAAACAAAAACTCAATGCTGAGGAAATTAATTTAATTATTAGTTAGAGCTTTTCTCAAACTACGTACTGACAAAGCTAATTGTTACGATGAGTGGACGTCTATCCATTTAGGATAAGTTGCATGGCTGGATGAAGGACCTTCGAGAGGAAGAGCGAAAGAACTTTAAGTTGGATGGGTCGCAATTTTTTTGTAATGTAAGTTAAGAAATTTAAAATCCATATGTACATACCTAATTCTACCCATATGTCCCTACTATGTCACGACATATCCGTAATTTGACAACTCGTTTTGTCGCAATATCTAGCCATTACCAACCGTAATGAGTAACGTTCCAAGTATCAATGCAATGTGGGAAAGGCATTTCATTTATCTTTAAATAATTTCATAAATAAATTCACATTTCAATTACCAGTCACATTAGCAACTAGAGTCGATTAGGAATTTCATACTTCTATTTTGCGTTTTATTTGTATCAGCGATTGCTCCTAGTTATAATGCAATGGAACTTCCAATCTAGCATTATATTTTGAACTTCCACCTACCCTTTAAAATGAAAAATTTCGTATTACATACCTAATTCACATTTACTTTCGGCAAGCTTGAAATAAAGCCGGGTGACGTTCAGGTGACAACATGACAACCTTTATTATGTATGGCATTTACTAAAAGTTGTATAAAATCCCAAGATATCTAATACTCAGATATAAATTTGTTCACAACACAGAGCCATACTAAACGAATAGCCAGCCACGTGAAATAAATTATGGCACTATCCAGCCAGATATTTGTTGATAAATAGTAGATGTCAGAGCAGAGGCAGAAGATGAACAAAATCGTCTCCCAAGATCTCCAAAATCTTGCACGTCGCAGTGTTAATTTTGGTTTGGATCGCTGATAACTGAAGTTGACAATAATTTTATGTCGTAAAAAGCGTTGCGTATCACACGGAAACCCAGAATTCTATTGAAATCATTCATATTATCCAAACCAGCTAATTTGTTACCTGGTGTGTGATATCTCTTTTTATTACGTTTGCAAGTATTTCATATTAAAATTATGGCGTAAAATTGTCCTTAAATAAAGCGAACATTAAACATTAAACAGATAAGGCAAACTTTTAATTAGTTTTCTGACTAACATGAGCACCTTTATGTTTACAGATAACAACAACGAGTGTGTACAAAAATCAGGTCCCCAGCAACGTCAACAATAGTGGTTTAAGTGTATTTGCAAACAATCGAATATTTTTGGGATACTAGGTACGCGTACGACACTGGACATCAACTTGGACACATACTAGTATGTACAGGCAGCGTCAAATTAAATAAATGTAATGATGACTTTTAAATCTAAACTCACATGAATGAAATATAAAATTATCCAGTGCTTGGTCCGCACTGCAATAGGAGAAGTAAAATGGGATATTAGGGGGTAGACTGGGTTAGAATGTCCACTACTTCAAATGATGAGAACGTGATTATCAACTAGATCAGAGCATTGGTATAGAATATTTGTCTTTATTTAACATTCACAATATTTTTGCAAAAGGAACAGAAATGCTAGGCTACTTCGAGTGTATGAAAAATTTACTTTCATTGTACTTGTGAATTGTATGAAACTGAAACGGTAAGAATTGCGGGAAACTGAAAATATTAAATTCTCTACTGGACATATTTCCTGATTCTTGAAAGATTGTACACTGAAGTTCAGCGATTTTTGAACACAATAATGCAACGTGGTGTTATCAGATGTAATACAAAGCGATTATAATTATGAATGATCTGGACGAATTCCAAACAAACTCATTGACTTTTTTAAGACGGTTCCTTAAAAATGTCAAATGTGCTTCTGGGTTTTACTCATTAAAGTAAAATGTGAAATCAAAATGTTGCCATTTCCATTTGTGTATCATATTAAATATTAATGTACCTGTAACGAAAATAAATAATGATAGTAAAGAAACGGTTAATCACAAAGGAACGTAATATTTACAAATAATTTAATTCCTGGGTACAAAATTTGTTGCACAGCTACGCTTTTAACTATATATGCCAATGCTTTGATACAATCAAATTGAAACAAATCAAATTATCAAATATATTTCATATACAGGTGTATTTTAAATGGCGATGGCTATGTGTGAAATATTATTGGAAGACTTTAATTTCATTCATATGTAAGAAACAATACTATATGCCTGGAAATCGTGGTTCAAATTTTCTAAATATTTGTATTAACAAACCACTTAAAAATGTGACATGCTAATCCGGAAACTCATACCGGTCTGCAAGCCACTAGTTAATTTAAGCGACCATTCTCACTGTTAAACTTAAAGTCGTAATCCTTTGGCGCGATAACCAACTTGTGAAATATGAAACAACTTAGTAATTGTCAATTTTTAAAAACCATGATATATATGTACAAAACAACAAACCGAGATCGACCACCTGTAACCTTGTATTGCATTCCTGGCATGCCAATGTAAACTTATGGCGTTGAAATATTGATAACATATCTGTTAATCGGTTAATATTCACTTTAACTATTTTAATACAAATAACTTTTCCATTTGTGTGAACCAAATATTAATTTATTATTCTCAGGACGCTCTAATTTGCTTTTAATAGATACATTGTTTCCTTACAGAGAATGGCAACTAATGTTTTTACAATGCCGGTAAATATTTGATAATACTGATAGCGAATAGTTTCGAGTTATTTTAAGAAGTGCCCAACAAAATAATTTATTCATATACATTGATTACAAATTGCCTTTCACATTCCAAACGATTGACAATTAATTGTACGTTAGCAAATAAAATGGGCGTGCTCAAGGTTACATGCAAATAGTGCTTTAGGTGATACAATAATAGCTACTAGGTTTAGCTATTTGAGTCGATTCAGTAATATTAATGACTGAGATGTGAAAATGACAAGGTAGGTGGCATTCATCTACTCATGTTAGCTATTTGGATGAAGGTTTGTGGTTAAAATTTGCAAACCTATTTTTTGCGATCTTTTATAACAATTTGAATATTAAGTGTCGTTTTGGGGGATTTTAAATACGTGACACATTTCCATTTTTGAGGGAAACGGTTTTGAGAGAGCTTGTTGTGAAGATGGTCACATCGGTGTCACTTAAACATTAAGTACACATTTTTACAATTTTTACAGTTCCCAGACAATAAATAGTAGTTGCTACTATTCATAATCAAGGGAAGATATATTCCACAAAAAAGTTGATGAATGGACAAAGACATGGATCTGGTGAAAGTTTTTTTAAAGAATTGCTTTTTACGTTACAATACCATGATAAATATCTTTCACAGCTTGGGCGGCATCCATTATATAATTCATCCTGCCATCGCTTCCTTCGGTAGTTGTAGAAACGAGTAAGACTAATTAGAATTAATTTAAGCCATTTAAAACAATTATGGTATGCCAAAACGACAATTAATGACAATTTGAACTTGTTAGCCATTAACATAGTCACAGATGTCTTTCAAGCGGAAGTACAGCACGGGTATTGAATTGCAGGAGTATTTAACAATGCTGCATTTAATTGTCTTTTTGCATTCAACCGAGAACATATTTTGCCAATATTGGTACAAAAATACATACAATGGATATGAATTCGGTTTAATGAGTTTCTCATTCATAGCAAAAATGTTACAACGGAAATATATAATTTATCCCCCGAACGTATCTTAAGGAATCAAATTAACCTGTTCCCCATTTCTTGCTTTTGCTTTACGGTTAACCTCCTTCGCAGCGAAATTTATAGCATAACAAGCTAAAAACATTGTTTTAAATTGTTCCTGAAACGAGAAACCGGCTGATATGACATGTGGTCCTTTTAAAAAATTTGATCAATTTTTAATTCTCTATCCGAATTTACAATCAAAATTTTTGCCATTTCCCAACCCCTTCGAATGTCCTAGAACTTCCTGACCTATGCAGAATCCCGCAATATTTCAACGGATTTATGTTTTTCACTTGACCAAGGCTAATATCCATGATAAGTATAAAATCATCAAATGTTTGCTTTTGTGATTTAATACAGGCTGTTTTGAATATACACTACTTCAAACGGTGAAAATAATATAAGCAACAACTTAAAAATATGCTTTGCGACACCATTAAAATCTACATCTACGCCCACACACAAGCAGCTCTTCCACTCAAAGTTCTCCAAGCAATATAAGCCGTACTTGGTAGCGTTTCCAGAATTGTTGCGTTTTATATCAACCGTATTTTTGAGACAGAATTAGACTCGCTATTTTACAACTGTCAAACTTAGTTTATTTTGTTGCAACTTGAACTAATGTTCTTAAGTTCTACAACCAACGCATAGGAACCCTCCAGATCTTTAGTTTACGTAATTGCACCGTGAAGCCATATTATAGAAACTGGCGTACATGTTCTCTATATAGTGAAGTATCATAAACTCAATAATTAAGTCAATTAGAGTATTTATTCAACTTTTCAATACCTTTACCTGATACAAATAAGTGGAATGGGAAACCGCAGAATCAAAGAATATTCGTCACTTGCTACTGATTTATTATATTTTTAGATTTAACGGATGGAATACCTCGACTTCTTGTGCGATTAGATGCAATGCTTATCTCATTGAACGTATTGCCCAGTCATGATAATGCGATGAAAACAATCAACTTATCCCCAACAGTATGGCAGTGAAACACGCTATTAGTCATATCTTGAGTTTTTTATATTTTTGTTTTTAATTTTTCAAAAATTACCAAGGTTACCAAAAACATAATTCTCCTGCATATTTTGTGCATTCTAACCCCAAATTTGCAAATTATTGCCCTTGAAAACATTAAATTAAATGACGAAAATTCAATTCAGGTTGTGAAATTTTGGCAAAGTTTAAGATGAATTTTGAGAGAAATGATTCAGAATTTTGAAAAAGTGAGAAAAACCTACCTAGATATATCATTGTTGATTCTAATGCTGAAAAGATTACGCTCCTATCTTCAATAGTTTTTGCAGGAGAGCGTAGACGCGGACGCAGGTTTTGCACACAAATTTTACAAAAAAATCAGAATTAATTGGAATTTCTAGCCAAATGTGATTTTCAATCAATTTAAAGTGACATTTGATAAACATTGATGCATAAAATGTCCAGTATCCAGAAAATTCTGACGAGCGTGTCGAGTTGGCTAATAGTAGCACGATTACTAAATCAGCGAAACTAGAATTAATCCAAAGCCTTAATTCCTGGAGCATAAAATGACGAAGAGGTCAAGAATATGCAAGGGCGCAGCAATTCGCGGGAAAAGGGCAGGAGATTCGCGGACAGCTATATTTTATCTCCCGGTGATATATTCTGGTCAATAAAAATTGATTAAATCAGACAAGCAAGCGGGCCTCATCTTTTGAATCACTCTTACTTGAGCTTTTAATATTGATATATGACTAGAAAAATCATTTTTTCCATTGGCTATTCCTTTATATTTGTTAGCCAAGACGTCGTCATGATTATTTCCCAGACATGTGAATTAAATTAATAACAGGTGTTTGCTCGCAATACGTGCTATTTAAATGGGACGGAATTGACTTAAATAAGGGTGTAATTGCACAACGAGTCTATTTTTATTCCCATATTTAGTTAAATGTAATTCACTCATCCTCCTTGTTCGTATTACCATAACTGTAATTGTTACATACAAACACATTGTAAAACTGTCTTGAATGAATAAGATCCTTACAGATTTTGCGCATTTACTAAGTTAATTTATAACAATGCGATGCATCTATACTGTAATGTTTCTATTACTTTTTTTTCTCCGGAAATCAGATGCAGAGAAGCTGTTATTTTGTACTTTAAAACACATTAAACATTACTAATACATTAACCAATTATATCTGCTGTCGGACTATGGTATCTTGGGGTTACTTAGTTTCACCGTGAAGCCATATTATGGCAATTGGCGCACATGTTTTCTATAAATACACGTATCAAAAATTCATCACTTGCTGTAAACGTAATGTTTTTTTCTCGATTAATGCAATTGAATGTATCTACTTGTTGGATTACACTCGATGCATACCTTATCTCTTTGGACCTACATATTGCCCGGAAGTCATAATGCAATGAAAAGAAACTACTTATCCTCAACACCAGATTGCAACCCCATTCATAAAAGACAGCAAGGTAGACAATTGGAGCCCGAATTCAAGACGAGCAGATCATTTGGAGAAAATGTGAGATGTAGTATGGATTTTCGGGTGTTGAAAGAATCTCGGCACTCACTTTTTCAGCCTTCCGAGCTATATTCATGCCACGACTAAATTAATATATTCCAAGTCATTATAATAAATTCAAGTCGATTTCTCGAGTTAGTCAATACAAAAAATGTAGTTATCTGTAATTAACCTATATATGTGCAAAAAATATCTCTCCCAAGTTATTTCGCACTCATCATAGTCGAATCGGTGCAGACAGACCGTATATTTCGCAGATAGAAAGGCGACCTGTCACACGCAGCGAAACGTGACATATTCTGAAATGACATGCGAAACAAATATTGCAGGATTTCATCAATCAAATAAGATCGTCAGAAATATTGAATAGACTTAGTTCAGCTCCCACATCAGACATCACCACAACTTGACTGATCCAATAATTTTTTTCACATGATTTCCCAGGACCTAGAATAAGTATTACAACTATTCACGAGCGCAGAAGCCTGTGAATACAAATGGTCGACATTGATGTGCCATCTACGAAATTGCAACTTTTCCATCTTTTTATGTTAGCAAATTAAGACGCCGTTAGTACTATATCGCAGACATAGGAAAAAAGTCAATCCCAAGATTTGATTTTTGATGATTTTGTTAAAGCTATAATTGGGTAAACGAACGCATAAACGTACCAAGTGAGATAAAGCTTGTTTTTTATAAAGGAGTTCAAGCACATTCAGAGTTAGTTTGGGCCAAAGTCAGTTTTTAACTGGTAAATGAATTTAGCAATTTTGGCATCATCGAAACATTGTATAAGTTCGATTGACCCATGACACTGTTGCAATAGGTCACGGGTTCATTTGAGAACGTTTGTTGAATTAAGATGTTTCGATGATGCTAAATTCATTTACCAGTGGAAAACTGACTTTGGCCCAAACTAAAGCTGAATGCGCTTAAACTTCTTTATAAAAACAAGCTTTATCTCACTAGGGGCGTTTATGCGTTCCTTTACACAATTATAGGGTTTAACGAGGTTTTCCTGGAGTAAAAATATGTTGAATAAACTATGCGAATAAAATGTCTGATATATCTGTTTTTTGCTAATGTTCAAATTTGAATATATATATGGACTCGAAATCTTGCCTTTTGAACTTTATACTCAACTTTGACTAAATCAAGACATGAGTACTGCCGCTCCTCTCGCATGAACCTCATCCCTCAATTATTTTCAAAAATTCCATCAGCCAATGAAACTTGCTAACTGGCAATCAGCTGACATCTGTTGGTAATGGCAGACCGTCAGCTTGACGTTTCATTGGCTGCTGGAATTTATGAAAATAAATGAGGGATGAGGATGATGCCTGGCTAGCTGCAGTAATACTGACCTATGTCTAGATATTGCTTCAGAGGAATAAAGATTTCAACTACCGACGTTGAAGTTAAAATTTGTAGCATTTCAATAATTCAAGTCCGAGTTGGATTCTTCCTTACCCTAGGTAATACAAATATTTATGCGCGTTCCAGAGTGACGCAAACAAGCAAGCAACATTGATTTTCTCATGTCAGTAAACAATTTGTCTAAAATACAAAGAAGTTGTGCATAAGATTGTTTTGATTTCCCGTCAAAGACAACTAACAAGTACTGTTGAAATAAATGCTACTAAAAAAAAGTAAAAAGTAAAGTATAAAGTATAGGTTGTAATATGTTGAAATGAAATGGGCATATTCTATTAAAACAAACACGTTACCATATTAATGACTTACTGAATGCCCAAAAAATTAAACTAAAATTATTAAACCCGAAAAGTATACTTTTTTATTCATAAAATGAAAAAGAGACAGCTACTTGCCTTGGTTAAAATAACAAATTTTGAATGACAATGTTTTTTGGCGCTAAGAAATTACAGAGTCGTCATAAATTGTTTACATGATATATTAAATTACCATATCACATGTCTCCAGTTGCTGAATTCGGTCACGTAATGTACCTAGCAAAACGGACACAATGGTTGACATCCATTGGGTAAAGGTAAAACACGTAATAGTCGCAATAGAACCGAATCTTTTTTGAATACCACTTTTGCGATCGTAAAATTTTTGCCTCAAAAACGATTCCATGATTCTTTGTCAGTTTTCTGGAGACCACATGCTGAGCTTGCATTTCATTTGAATGACCACATCTTTCAGGATCTTCATTTCATCAAATCTTTGATACTACAGCTAATAATCACAGTGTACTCGACTAAAACTATTTTTAGTAAATCATATTAATAGCACTAATGTGCCTTGAGAATACAGCTTGGCATGAACCTTTTATTTTTTTCTACTCACAAGGCGTGGAATTGCAAAGTATAACGTTAACTTTCTTTTTACTTGCTTGAATGGTATTACAATTTCAGTTGCAACAAGGAGACCCGTGAGTAGCATTGGCACTATGTGTTCAAAATTGAGAAAGGAATTGAAAGTTTTGTCGGCTTGTTGGACGGACGGAGACGCGATATATGTTGGTTTCAAGGTAAGTGATATTAATGTTAATTTAGTGAACCCAAGCCAGTCTTTTTGTAAAAATTTGATGTGAAAAATGTGATAAGATGCTATGCTGGCAGTTCAACAGATTATGATGATGCTTTATCGTGCAGATATATCCCGTTGACAATCCACACCCATTTTATCAATGTTCCATTTTTTGGTGGTTATTTTATATCAGTGTTCGCTCAGAATAACAATGATAAACTCGATACCTTAATTCTTCTTCAACCTACATCAGAACCAGCAAATGAGAAAATGGCAACCTGTACTAGCATTTAATTCTAACTTGCTAAAAATAGCAATCTATGACGTACAAGTGATAACATTCGCTTGCGTCGCAAGGTATCCACAAGGTAAGTTTATTAGAATCTCAAGAAATCTATGATGAATTAAATTCGATCAATCGAAAGATATGTAAAAGAATAAACAATTTTTAAATTATAATTTAATAATTGGTTCCTGAAAAATTCATTGAAATTGTTTAGACGTCGAAACGGATTAAAAATTTAAATCGCAGCGTCTAAAGAGTAAAATAAATCAGAAATTTTGTTTCTCGATTAGATAAATAGATCATTAGGTTTTGTACTTCTGAACATGTGCTCCAAAATCTTATAACCAGCGTTTGGAATTCTTTAAATTTCATCTTTCTAAATTTCTCTTGCTACAATTTTATATTATAATCATCATACATTCCAAATTGTTAATTGTATCAATACATAAATCAAAACGGGATCATATTATAAAAATACAGGAGAAAACGCTTATATCAATATGCACATAAAATAAACTATCCCATTTAAAGTGTACATTCTACATAGAATATTAGAATGTACAACCGGATAATAGTAATTAACGATTACATTACATCTTTAGTAAACAGCCTCAACAGATACGGCTTTTCAACTAATTGCGTATTAGTTGTTCCCCAATATATTGTGTCAGAATTTGAATTTTCCCGATTCCATCTCAGCGAATAATATTTTTCTGCTCTAGCTTACCTTTTTGCTAATGGCCTCTTGCCTGTAGCCGATTTCTCAACAAAAAACCAGCTCAACATTGAATCAACTTGACTTTTCGCAAAATTAGATTTCACTCTAGTTCTGTAACTTAACCTCTTTTAATACATACATGCTTTTGAACTTACACCACATCTTCGATTGAACTACTAGAAAATCACCAAAGACCTACGCTTAGACATTGCTTCAACGTTATGAAGATGTCCACCGTTGGCGTTGAAGCTATAATTTGCAGCATTTCACTGATTAAGGTACGAGTCGGATTCTTTCTCACCCTTGCTAATATAAGTATGTATACATGCTTCTGCATGAAGTAAACGAATTTTTATCTTTTCTAATGTCTATAAAATAGTTGGATAACATCCAAAAAAGTTGTGCTCAAGATTGATTTTGATAATAAGTATTGCTAAACCACTAATGTTATGGATTTTATATGTTGAAGAGAAGGTGGGCATATTCTACTGAAACAAAAACGTTGCCACATTAATGACTTACTGAACGTCCAAAAAATTAAACTGAAAATACCTAACTCGCAAATAAGAATTTTTTAGTCCATGCAACCTAAAGCATCGTTTAACCTAGCTTGGTGTTCATAAAGAATTTCGGGCGACATAATGTTTCCTGGAATTGAACTGAAAGAATTGAAGAGTCGTCATCACTTGTTTCCATGATATCATAAATTGCCATATCACATATCTCCCGTTGCTGAATTCAGTCACACATTGCTTCTAGAAAATATCGACACAATGGTATGGTAGATGTTCATTCGATCAAGGGCAATAACTTAATCGTTGCAATGGAACCACTCGTTTTATGAATACCACTTTCACAATTGTAAAATTATGGACCCAAAAGCAATTCCACTATTCTTTGCATGTTTTCTGGAGACCACGCCCTGAACTTGAATTCATTTGAATCATCACATCTTGCAGGATCTCAATCATTGAGACTCAATGTCTTCAAATGCGTATGAGATAATACAATTCGTAATGGCAGGGTTTTTCGACTGTCTTTATTTAACTCCATCCAATTACCCTTTTGCCTGTGCTCTCTCAACGGTTCATCAAGTCAATCTTCCGACTTTATAACTCATCAGCCCTGGAATTCTAACTTGTGGCATTGAACTTTGATTTTCTGTATAATGAGTCCAGTGAGTAACACTGGCGATTCCATTGTCCAAATTGACAAGCAAATTGAAAAATGTGTCGTTAATTAATTCGGGCGGAGGCGTGATAGTCGAGGTTTTCAATGCTGGTAGTATTATTATTAATCAGCGGTATTTGGTTTGTAAAACGTGAAGTTGAAAAATATGAACAAATGGTGTGTTAGAACCTTAACAGATGGTGATGCATTTTTATGGTGGAGATGTCCATTTGAAGATTCACACCCGATTCGATTACAATTCACTGTAATGTGGGACATTTTCAGTGTGCAAAGGATTGTGCGTTGAATTGTTTGGGAATTGGTGATACCATGGCTTTCAATACGAACAAGGTATATATACATTTGCAGCGTGTATTTCATCTATGAATATGAAGGAACTCCGCATAGGCAAAACATTGTAGGGTTTGATGTTATGGATTTCTCAAATTGGCACCAGATATTAATAACAAAAGATAAGATTAGAAGAACTTAAATGTATAAAAAACCAACGACTTTCCATAACCCGAATCACTGCTAATCCGGTTGCTATGAACAACCCCCAGCTTCTCTCTACGAAAATTAGGATCCTAGCTATCTGCAATATTAAAACAATTCATATCTTGATTATTATAAATTGTGGCGTGAAAATACAAAAACTGTATCTTGACGAGCTGCAGCAAAAAAATAATGAATTTCAAGAGCAAAATGTTAAACATCCCCACCGGCCTAAGCTGTAATAGGCAAGTAATTAGCCAGATCGTGATTTTTATTAAATTATTAGAATGAAAAATCTGCGTTTAGCAATCAACAAATTAATGACGTCACTTGTGAAATCAGCCCCGTTGTAACATTTTGGTATTTTGTAGTTAGTTAAATTAATTGAGAGAGTGGATCATCTTATCTCATGTAAGGAAGTCCTTACAGGATTAGTTAGTATGTATTATAGTGTGTGTATTACTTGTATCAGTAATGTGTAAGATTCTCATTTGTTCTTGTGTGCATTATGGTTATGTCCTATTGTCAATTATGAATTTATAATTTTGGCCGAGACTATAAAAGCTCAAGCCACCATCCACGTTCAAGACCAGTCTTCTCCTGGCAAGCCACTTGTAACGACCAACTGAGGTGACCTCAGACAGTCCAACTCAATCGCACATAGTGACTGTGTGCACTCGAACCATGGGACTTGGTGCGAGTTAATGCTACGCTTTATACATACATGTAATTATGTACATAGTAATACCACTTAAAGTTAAATAAGATGAACTAGATAATACAATGTTCACTAAAGCAATCCTATTCACCTTCAATTCTCTTTCTTTCTATATTTGGGCTTTGTAGTTATTTGATCTCACTCATTCATGCTCCTTACGTATCAATCTCCATAATCATAACTCACATCCCCTTATACTCACAAGGGAAGGTATCGATGTTAGGGCGTCCAGATGGGCTGACAGTTGTGTCACGTACGTAATCAGCGATGTTGAAAACGTTGGAAAAGTTAGATTTTGCGGAATACAAAGTCGTAAGCCTCTAGACGCAAATCAACGGAGAAAAACAGTGTTCTCGGGATTGATTAATATAATCCAAATGGGTTGACTTGATGTTAGTTTGAATTTTAATGTTGAATTTTACGAAATTCTAAAATAATTTAGTAGAATTTTATTTTATATTATCTCTTGAAATAGTTTCCCAAAGTGAAACAAATTGCCACTACATGAACTTAAATATGATTAGCCAAGCTCCAAATAAATGCTAAACTTTTGCATATTGCTTTCAAGTTGTCCTACGCATTGCCACTAAATATTTTATATTTAAACTCATTGTAAACAAAGCATCATTTCACGTATGGAATTTTAGTGAAGTCAATAAAAAATTGAGGGATGAAATTCACAATAACATACAAGGATGCTTTCAATCAATCGCGACAACACTACCTTTCTCCTTTGATTTACGTGTAGAGGCTTATGTCTTTGTATTCCGCAAAATCTAACTTTTCCAACGTTTTCAGCATCGCCGATTACGTACGTGACATAATTCTCAGCCCATCCGGACGCCCTAACATCGATACCTTCCCTTATCAGATTCAGGTATGTCTGAAACTTTTGATATTTGTTCGTTCTGGTATAGGGATGAAATGTCTACGGATCGAAACAGGTTGAAATTATGTTTTCAGAAAATGATTGATATTAATTTCTTCATGTATTCGTGACTTCAGTTGACTTCGCAATAGAACCGTACTAACCAGCTTACCAAATGCTTGTCTCAGCAGAGTATGTCTCCAAAATGATTATCGTCAACGTTGTTAGGTTTGTAAATCAGACAGCTTACTGAATAAATAAACCATGAAGGAGACACGCCAATTTATTTCGGTTGCATCAATGTATTTTTGCTTTAACTTCTCGTAGAGAAAGTGAATACAAAATGTACACATTATAATTACTTAAAACACAATATTGAAAACATTAAAGCTCCGCTGCCGTCAAGTACAGGAGGACATATTTGATCAATTCCACTTTAGAAATAGAATTGATCATGATATAGAGCAGTAAACACTACAAAAGTAGCAAATCAATTGAAGTGAAGACGAGATATATTCAGTTTAAGATTTTATAAGCAATTGCAAATCATTGATAATATGACGTGCATATTTTGGATCATGTTGAACAAACGTTTGTCTATTTCATCAATTACGTCAACTCTCAAGTTCGTTGGCCATTTGCAACTGTGCATAGTAAATGCTCGAAATGTCTACGTTAAGCTTGATGACGTCGAACAAAGGAATTACATGCACTAGGGAAGGGCTGTCATGCGCAAAGAGCTGAGCTTTAGCTCGAAGGGTTTATTTACCAATTGATTGTCTGCGATGAATGGTTGTGGAATAAATGGGGTCCTTTTTGTAGAATAACAGTTGGAAAGCTATCTAATTTAATGTGGAACAACACCTGAACAAACTGATTGTCGTTGAGTCAAAAAACTGTCAGCGTACTATTTCCCAGATTACTTCAAAAATCATCACACATGCTCAAGGTGTGGTTTTCCTTCATATTTTGTGCGTGATGACATCAAATTACATACCATCCACCTGATGCATATCTTATTTTTGCGATACCATGCAATTTACGACAAACTTTAATATGATGTTTTCTAGTTATTGTGAGGAATCTAAAAAAGCGACGAAAGCGGTGTTAGATATGAAAAGCTGCTTCCAACTCAGCAAATACATCATTTCTATGTGCAATCTCTTTCACCGGAGAGCGTAGAATTTGAAGCAGGTTTTTTTCTCATACGGTTTCAGCAGTCGACACGGTTTCAAAGTCAATTTCGAGTGACAATTTAAAAATATTCGTGCAGATATTGTGAATTTTCCTGAAAATGTTGACGAAGCGTGTCCAGTTGGCAAATAGTAGCATATTTTATAATCTTAAACAACGACAAACAAAGAATTAATTAGTCCAAGTGTGTGATTTAACATGTTTTGCCACACATTTTCAAATCGAAAACTTATTTATCTCTTACATGACAGTGACCATTATGACCTGCAATAATTTAAAATGTCCCGCGTCACGATTCTCAATAGCGTCGTTGAAATGTTTACCTATATATGTACATAGAATTATTGTAGCTTAAATTTATAGATTTTCAAAGTCGTAATGATTAATATCCTAATGAGCTTAATTTGAAGAATGCAAGTAATACGACAAATTGTAAATCAGATTAATAATGAAGTACGACAACGAAGAATGAGTTCACGGGTAACGTAACGACAGCATTATTATTTGAGCAAAATTATTGGATGAAATTTTCGCTCTAGTCACACCGATCCACCCGTTATATATCCCAAATATAAAAAGACGGGCTAAAATGTTAACCGTTACCCTCCACTGTACCGAACATAAAGTCCACTCAAAAGTTTAAAAAATATATACCAGAGTGCGGAGACGTTGCCATCAAGAAAGTTTTAATTTTGCTCGTCATAACCTGACACCGTGCGTAATGCGCTTTGAAGCTACTTAAGAATAAAGCTTCGGGAACGAGAGACGAAACTAAGCTTGTCACATGATTGGAAATAATAATGATCGCATTTAAAATACATCTAATTGTAAGAGAATTAGCGACACCAAATTGCATAATAAATATAATTTGAATCATTTGCTTAGAAATCAGGTTTGCCGCATTAAACAGAAGCTTAATCATGGCAATATTAAAGAATTTACGATGTTCAAATTTTATATTTATACATCACTTACAACAAAATAAATTACATATTATGTCACGAAAAAATATCCAAATGTCATAAGATTTATTTATAGCACTGAAAAATTATAATGTCACTAGTATTACAACTATTGCTTAAATATTGATTTAAAAATTCTTTTCGCTGTTCCATATAGCTGCGTCACACATTTTCGTTCATGTAAATGTCTGGGGAGTGTTCTGCATTTCAATCTTAAGCTCCCACAATCAGGTGCGAAACAGCACATTCTGAAACATCGGAGAAACGTTAAACGGATTTTAATATTATCTAACACTTGAAATTTGAATATAAATAAAGTTGTAAAGCCATAAGTGGTATGCTCCATAATTTCCTGTTTTAAATTTGCTTTCCTATCTCTTTCTTCGTCATCTTGAGGATTGGTTTTATCGAAAACAATTTTTGTAAACTGAACTCCACACTGCATTATGTATATATCAAGTTACTGAAGAGCCTCACAAGTTGTGAGGATAAAATATGAACTTATGGATTTGGAGACCATAAATTCAATTATGATTCATTGCGTTATATACATGTAATTAATACGAGATTCTAATTAATGTGACGAAAATGTTTCCAACAATATTTGTGAGCAAAACCTTTGACAATTGGATTACTTTACTAATCTGTCACAGCACTTTAATTGCAGAAGATCTGCCAACTAATTACGCTCCAGGTTTCAAAGTAATGTTTGATGTCGTCCAACAATGTTATGCTTGGCATGTTCGTTAAAATCTAAAACGTTACCGAATAAACTGTTGCGCAGTGGTATTCACACAGTTGACTGACGAAATTTCTTATTTTCAACTCGAGAATTTAACTCAATATCAATCTCAATTGCACATTACTGCAAGTGCTAAATGTGATCTTTCAACACATTGAAGATTCGTTCAAGTACTTAAATACGAAATATTTCATAGGCAATATTGGCTACTTTCCAACTTGCTATGTTTATATTATATCTCTGTTAACTCCGATTAATAGTGCCAAAATTTCATCCTATAATTCCATTTTAACATTCAACCCACTTTAAAAAACTTATATGCGTGCCGCACTTATCTAAAGTCACCTTTAATTCCAAAAGCTACAAATAGTGATTAAGGACGTTCATGTTGTAGCATGACATGCTTCAAAAGGTGTTTTCTAAAGTTTAATAAAATCTCGTGACATTCATGGTGAATTAATTTTGATCATGCTAAAGGTATGACAAGGAAAGGGAAATTTTATGAATAGTTGCAACAGTAAAAACATTAGAAAAAGATTTTTCTGGTGTTGCTGTTGCAACTATTTGAAAAAGAACCTTCTTTTTTAATTGGTTTCTAGGTATTTGCTAATGAGCAGAAATAGAGCGTCACACTCAATATAATTTTAGGTTTATTTTCCTGTTCATAAGGTGACTAAAACCGGTGCAAATTAAAATGAATCGAAACTGATCGTGATAAATTCCAAAACTCGTTTCCTGTCAACCAATCTGCAACGTCATTAGGCCACTCCAACCAAGCAATAAATTTACGAACTATAACGAGCCACGCGGACGTATTTTCCCGTATAGGAATAGTTGGTTTTGACGGAATACTTGTTCTGGATTTTTAGGTTTAACGTCTTGTTTGATTATGTCCACCCACAAAATGGCAGCGCGTATCTAGTATAGCATAATTAATGTTCACTATGAACCAAACGGCATTTTGTGGCGTTGAAATGAAGAATGTCGACGTCGTGTGTATCTGAAGGTGCTATTATGAGTCAAAATCAAAGTCTGGTCATTTGTGGAAGCATTCTGTAACTGAAAAGAATTGGCACTAAATGCTTACATTTTTTACCATCCATGTCGTTCATAATCTATCGTATCGTCTATCGTAATTTTCAATATAATCAATAGCTCACGTATATCATTGTATAAAAACAGGTAGACATTTCTCAATTCCGTGTAAACAATTATTTGCATTTAAAAAAAATTACACTCAATTTCAGAGATGTACTCCCAATAATAGATCTTGCGGTGTTGGTGAATGAGTTATTGTGCATAAATGGATTTAATTAATATTTTTCTCCCTTGACCCTTGGCAAATATTATTACGCAGTTCGCAAATAATCTGCCTTGTGCAATAAAAAAAACTTAAGCAGCCGTCCAGTGGCTTTAATTGATAATCCGAACCTGATCCATTACGTAGTGTCATATATTTTCTATAGCATATTAAATACTTGCATCCATAGCATTAATTAAATAACTAACTTGCAGCCTCGATAGTTCTTTGCCATTCTATATCAAACCACATACTGCTCTGAAATACTTCGGCTTAATAACCTGCTTAGAGAAAAACTTTCCACCCACACCGGCGAGCCATATTGGACGCTAAATTTAAGCATACTGTATTTTGTTGCATGACTTACAATTTTGAGCGTTTACAATCTCAATCAACCATCGTTTTCCTCAATCAGCACAAACAGATAGTCTACATTGGATATGCGTCTCCGTAGATCAGTTAATGCTTCCTATTTCACCGTCATCTCAAATGGAATTAAGTTGTTTAAAATATACTGTTTCCACTTTAGTCTACAGAAAAGAAAATGACGCTAGCTGCCATGAGATCTTCAATTCACGTATAATCAAGACGACGTCCAAGTCTACGGTATTCAAATACCATCTGAACAATAAATTCATCAATCGAAGTATTATTCAATCTAACAAACCGTCTAGTAACTGATACAATTTAGCATACGACATGGAATTGGCAATATAATAACCAGGTGACCAAAACCACGAAGCGATATTTTTCCCCTGGGATTTGCCAATAGCTAATTTATGTTTCCTATCCAATATGTATATTTCAAATAGACTTACGGATATATACAATAATCCTTTCTACTTTTATAACTCTGCATGTCAAGCGGCCGCCCGAACCTTTTATCTGTCCAATAAGCTGCGCCCCAAGTGTCAAAATAATATTTTATGACGTGGAACCATGTTTTAATTGACGTGCTTGAAATGCTTAAGCGCTAAGAATTTTTAATTTACATGTAGGGAATTTAACTCGATATCAATTTGAATTGAACACATTGCAACCTCTATACCACCTTGCAGCACCTTGTGTATTTTTTCCTTCTTTTAAATTCGGGAAATTGAAATCTGTGAATAAAAGTAGAGGTCAGAACATAAGAACAGGAACAAAAGCGTCTCTCAGAATTTGTTGATAGTTGTTAGATATAAATTCTATAATTAAGTTTTAATCGAGCAAATGTCTATCTGTTTTATTTTAATAATCAAACCAGAAGCCCGGGACAAGTTGCTGTGATGCTGAGTTTACAACCATGATACAAAAACCAAACATCCTGACTTTCCAAACTGTAGCAACCGTATTGTCAAAATGTGTCACGGAATCACTGCCTGTTATGTAGATTGTTGAGGCGTATTCCAGTGGGTGAAGTATGTACATTTGGAAGTAAGCTAATTGTGATGTACGATAACGTTAATATATAAAACGGTATTTGTACAGCACTAACTAAAAAAGCGCGATGTCCACTTAGTTTAAGAAGGAATGATCTAGACGCTAGCTTGTGAAAGTATCTACATATATGTATGCTTGTTATTTAGTAAATCATTGTGATCAAAACTGCAAATACAAAGTCGACCTCTGTCTTGATTTCAAAAGAATTGATGTGCTTTGAGATTTTAATTAATTATTGCAATACACTGTTGTAAATGAGCCTCCTGTTTACATTAATTTCACATTCCAACAATAACGGAGCCAGTTCAAGGGAATCGTGCTACACCATGAGTTGTCAAATGTCACCTCTGCTCCCCTTCACCGCACAGCTGCTTAAGAAAAAACAATGTGACATTCTATCCAGCTTACATTGTGAAGACGTTTCTGACTATTACCATTTAATTGTTCAATTTACGAAACCTACATTTTCGTTAAACTATTTCAGCAATTAATCTTTCATCGATGAACCGTTACTTCGCTTTACTGTTCACTCATCCTATCCCTGTGCTTACCGTTAGGGAAATTTCCTTCCACCTTAGCATTGAGTAAAAATTAATATCTGAACCCGACATCAAAACGGGTTGAATCTTGTTTTGTTACTTAAACCCATTAGCTGTATCTCATTGATTTTAAACTCCAAGTAGCTCTTTACTCTTGAGACATAGCGAGACATACAGTGGCGTACTCGGACTTTTAACATTTGCGTAGCTTAGAGGGAGGGCAACCTAATACATTTCAGGTATTATGTTCCCACTGACCCACTCTGTTCCTCATCCTGGCTACATCATCATAATTGCAGAGATAAACAACCTGGGAGTGCATTTATCTTTCGCGATATGAGTATTTTAACTGGCGACGTTGATAATTTGTAGGCTAACATGGTGCTGCAAAAATTGACAGTTTCAAAACCAGAATGATTTTTCAATCGTCCTGATGCCGCAAATTGTCCAGCCTCACCAAAATTAATTGTAAGTTGTTTGTAAACAAATTGTGAATGTCCTGCTCCATTAATGCTGCAAATATTATGTGAGTTATAATTACTTCGTTGTTACCAATGCATTCAAATTGTTTGCCTTCCCCATCCGAAAATGATTTAAAGTCAATCCAGAGAAACGTCATGTCAACATAAATCTAAATCAAATATAATAGGAAAAACTGCGTCAACAAATATCCTATTAAATAACCAGGAAATGATGAAGAATATTCCGCCATATTTGCTCAAGTCCTATTGATACTGTACGTCACACGAAATAATCAACAAATCTTACAGTGCAACTTTGACTAAACAAAGAAGACTAATGTCTACCTACGTTTATATATCATTTCACCGATTTAAAGATGTCAACAGGTGGCGCTGGAGCCAACATGGTTAGCATTCCAATTATTAAAGTCTGAGTGGGATTCTTCCATACCTCAGATAATACAAGCCTTTATAAATGTTCCAATATAAAGCAAGCAAAGTAAGTTACATTTCTTGTCTCATGTTTATAAATTATGTTTCCAACATCTATAGAAGTTGTTCACAAGATTGTTTTTGATTTCCCAATCAATGATAACAAACATTGTCAAAATAAATGTTTGAGTTTCGTAAATATGTTCAACTAACGGCGGGCATATTCTTCTGAAATAAACTCGTTGCCACATGATTGAGTTTCAAAAAGTCTTAAAAATTAAACTAAAGTTACTTAATTCGCAAATTAGAATTATCATTGCATGAAACGAAAGTGGAGAAAACGACCTTTCCTAGTTCAGACAATCAGTTTGAACCGATATAATGTCTGGTTTTGTTAAAGGATTAAACAGTCATCATTGGTTAAATATGTCAGTTGCTTACACGATGTCATAAATTAACTTATCACATGTCTCCCGTTGCTGAATTACAGCAATACGGAAATAATGATAAATGTCCATTTGGTCAAGCTCAATAACGTAATGGTAGCAACGGAACCAAATCCTTTATGAATGCCTTTGGACTTGAATTATGCATTGAAAAGCAATACCACGATTCTTTGTCAGTTTTCTGGAGACCACATCTTGAACTTGAATTCATTTAAAGGACCGCATCTTGCAGAATCTGAATTTTATAAACACTGTTAAACTACAACTCGTAATGGCAGGGTATCAGACTGTAATTACTTGCAGTTCATAAAAACCCGTATATTATTATCGCCCACATGAAGAAACGAGTAAATCTTTGTGCCCATTCAACATACCAGGCCTGGAATTGTAATTAGTGGAGTTGAACGTTGCCTTTCTGTATACATGTTTGAAGGTTCTTGCAATTTAAATTGCTATTACAAGTCCAGTGGGTAGCATTGGCGACTCCGACGTCAAAATTCAAAAACTTGTTTCATTTACTTCGGACGGAGGCGTGATAGGTGTGGCTTGAAAGCTAGAGGTATTAATATTAGTTCAGAAAACGCAGGGTATTCGGTTGTAAAATGCTAAGTCGAAAAATATTATGGAACGTTATGTTAACAATTTAACAGATTGTGATGAACATTTATGGTGGAGATATCACTATTAAGGTTAGGTTATTAACATTCATGTCCGACTAGATTACAATACGCTGAATTTGTTGTAAATAGGACATTTTCAGTGTGTTCACGAATTGTGCGTTGAATTATTTGGGAATTAGTGAAATCACAGTTTCTAATGGGAGTAATGTATACATTTGCATCGTGTAATCCAATTACGATTATGATGGAAGTCCGGATGGGCAAACCATTGTAGGGTTTTATGTTACAGATTTCTCAAATTGGCATTAATTATCAGAGCATAAGATTAGACGACCTTAAAAAATTAACGAATTTCAATCCCACGAATCACCGGGAATTTTGCTGCAATGGGGTTCAAAATTCAATCCGCATTGTTATTCGGACATGGACAAATCAAGTTAATTTGATGAAAATTGTCTTATACAACTTATTCAAGGTGCAACCCTTCACATCCGTAATCGTAATGATAGGACAGCGTAATCTTCCCTTTTAGAAACATTCACAGCTTGATTATATTAACTTTTGGCGTGAAAATACTAAAAATATATCCTGACCAGCTGCAGCAAAATTTTTTAACAATGTAAAGATAAAAATGTTTAACATCCTTATTGACGTAGGTTGTAATAGTTACGTAATATAGCCGGATAACAATTTTGCTTTTTAATAAAAGAATGAAGATTCTACGCTTAGCAACTAATAAATTAACTAGGAATGCCAGCTAGCTACGCTTAGCAAAGTTGATGAATTATCATTCGTAATAGAAATCGAAAATTTGTCTGACTTAAATTTATACATGTCGCAGCGTGCCCTCGATCCCAGCATTTGTTTCCGCCGCTGAATATGCCAGATTGCATCCCTGTCCATCTTCACGCATTTTATGCCTTCCCAAAACATAACCCATTCCCAGTTATTAACCCTCCCCAGCATATCAACCCGCCCCAGCAAATCAACCCTCCCCAGCATATCAATACCTGTATTTAGAACCGCCACCTGCATTTAGAACCGCCACCTGCATTTAGAACCGCCACCTGCATTTAGAACCGCCACCTGCATTTAGAACCGCCACCTGCATTTAGAACCGCCACCTGCATTTAGAACCGCCACCTGCATTTAGAACCGCCACCTGCATTTAGAACCGCCACCTGCATTTAGAACCGGCACCTGCATTTAGAACCGGCACCTGCATTTAGAACCGGCACCTGCATTTAGAACCGGCACCTGCATTTAGAACCGGCACCTGCATTTAGAACCGGCACCTGCATTTAGAACCGGCACCTGCATTTAGAACCGGCACCTGCATTTAGAACCGGCACCTGCATTTAGAACCGGCACCTGCATTTAGAACCGGCACCTGCATTTAGAACCGGCACCTGCATTTAGAACCGCCACCTGCATTTAGAACCGCCACCTGCATTTAGAACCGCCACCTGCATTTAGAACCGCCACCTGCATTTAGAACCGCCACCTGCATTTAGAACCGCCACCTGCATTTAGAACCGCCACCTGCATTTAGAACCGCCACCTGCATTTAGAACCGCCACCTGCATTTAGAACCGGCACCTGCATTTAGAACCGCCACCTGCATTTAGAACCGGCACCTGCATTTAGAACCGGCACCTGCATTTAGAACCGGCACCTGCATTTAGAACCGGCACCTGCATTTAGAACCGGCACCTGCATTTAGAACCGGCACCTGCATTTAGAACCGGCACCTGCATTTAGAACCGGCACCTGCATTTAGAACCGGCACCTGCATTTAGAACCGGCACCTGCATTTAGAACCGGCACCTGCATTTAGAACCGGCACCTGCATTTAGAACCGGCACCTGCATTTAGAACCGGCACCTGCATTTAGAACCGGCACCTGCATTTAGAACCGGCACCTGCATTTAGAACCGGCACCTGCATTTAGAACCGGCACCTGCATTTAGAACCGGCACCTGCATTTAGAACCGGCACCTGCATTTAGAACCGGCACCTGCATTTAGAACCGGCACCTGCATTTAGAACCGGCACCTGCATTTAGAACCGGCACCTGCATTTAGAACCGGCACCTGCATTTAGAACCGGCACCTGCATTTAGAACCGGCACCTGCATTTAGAACCGGCACCTGCATTTAGAACCGGCACCTGCATTTAGAACCGGCACCTGCATTTAGAACCGGCACCTGCATTTAGAACCGGCACCTGCATTTAGAACCGGCACCTGCATTTAGAACCGGCACCTGCATTTAGAACCGGCACCTGCATTTAGAACCGGCACCTGCATTTAGAACCGGCACCTGCGTTGTAGAGAAAGGGCACCAACCAACGTGCACCCGGGTTGTAATTCATAATGCGGTTGTTTGATTCTGTGCGGAGATGTAAAGCTCGAAGAAAGCTTAGACACCTACCGGGTGCTTTACCTACTTCAAGTGCTTCGTTCATGCAGTGCGAATAGTCTCCGCCAGATGCCATGTCAAAGTGAGTCGGCTTTCGTAGTCAGTGTATATATAAGTGATGGCGTCTCCTCTGAAATTTGAGTGACATATTTTTTTTCATTTGCTTCACCAGTAATACAATTATAATTAGGTGGATTGTGTTTCGTTGTCTATGATATTTGCAGTAGTTTCCTAGTCGATATGTTCAGATTGACAACGCACAGCCGTGGATTTGGAGATGTCAGATTGTGGAAAGAAGTTTAATTTTAGAAAAAAAACATCTCATAAAAAGTTTCTCATAAAAACGACACCGTTTGGCACCGATACCAGAACAACCTTAAATTAAAAATAAGTTGAATCTAGATTTGGAATTAGCACTCTAAACATAGACGCCCTTACCTTCAGTACATATATTCCGCTTAAGGGAATGGATACAGACAACCTGAATTTTCATATAACATTCGCGGTACAAGTATTATAATGGTTGGCGTCGAAATGCAACCTGTTGTTACCAGTGTATACGTTGGCATGTTGCAGCTAAAATTTGTCGAGTTTTAAGATCAAAAGGATTCTGTTCTTTAAACTTTAATTAAATGTCTTTGAATGTTGGGGTGCGACGAATCATTTCATGTGTGGACTAATTTCATTCGCAATCAAGTGGAATCATTTGTGCTACATTGGCGACCGAAATGTCGACGTGGCCATATAAAATTGCGAACACTTCTTCAGGTTGTACCCATGAGGCATCCTTTTGTGTATTAAATTTTCAAAACTATCCTTTGCGTGTGTATGATAAATATAAAATAAGTACCACTAGTGGAAGGCTAAATTGAAAAGCGTAGTAGATGCCCATTTCTCATGAATGAATGTGAAGCTGTTGGTACGGAGAGTTCGTCGTAGACATACTAATACAGACATATTTTTCAGTTTGCTATTAAGTTCAACATTTTAGTTGACTGCAATTTTAATGCGTGATGATGATAAGGGTAATTGACCTAAAGATCTAAAACCACAAGTCCATGTCCATCTGTTGCGCGTACTCAAAATGCAAAACGATATGATCTGGTCTTCGATGTGATATGAATGCTTCTTCATCTATACGGTTGTCGTTCAGCTGCATAAAATATTAATCAAATGAATGATTTGCAAAAGGTCTTACTATATTTATTGTAAGTTGCTGGCAGATTATAAGAATCCTTAGTTGCCCTGAATCAGTACTGAAATGCGCACATTGCAACATTCTACAGATTCGTTGATGTACTTAAAATTGTTATTTTTTATTGCCGGAAATAGATAAATAAATTAAAGTTTTCATATAAATCACATGCAAACATTTTCTTCATTCCAGAAGATGTGGCTTAAAGAACCCCACGTGTCGGTAAAAGTGGATAGAGAATCTGCGTAGGAACATCAGCAAACGGCATCATTTCTTGTGAAGCATCATTTTAAAAATAAACTGACTGCCCACTTCATATCAACATGAGCGTACACCATTAGGAACTTGATGAGCTAATTTTTTGTTGTTTATTTTATGTCACTTTCCATTCCGACTAATAATACAGCATTACTTCCGTCCTAGCTATTAATTTCAGCTTCAACTTAATAACTCCAAAAGGATTCGGACCAATCTTTTCTTCAGTAAAGTCGCAATAAGACTTAAATAAAGATGTGAGACGTTCACCTTCTAGAAGTACATATTTTGCCAGTCGTTTGCAACAGTTTCAAAAAAGCTCAAAATATCCTTGATAAATGAATTTATGTATCAAATTGAGACACGCTTGACAAAAAAGTAGAAATTCCGAAACTATAATGTTCTATACGATGCATGAACTAATCTTGTTGGAAATTGTTTAGACCTTGAAACCAATCACAAATTGAAAATAGAGGGCAGAAAAAGACGAAGCCATGCATTATTCCACATTGTGATAAACAGAATGATTTGTTTTTGTAATTCAAAAATTGCTTCAAAAAGTTGCAACGTGACCATAGATTCCTGTCATCGCGTAACTCATTACATGTCGAATTTACTGCTTACACAAAAACCAACTTCAATTTGACTTTGAAATAAATATAGTCTAAACATGCATCCACTCATTTACTTTAAACTCTCATTTATAAAAATATTATAGGAGACTACTTCACCGCAAAATAATACATCACAAGTATGAGAATAAACTTGAAGTAAAATCAGATTCACTTACCATTACGTTGCGCCAAACAGTGACTGAAATTTTCTAAAAACGGTGACCTACTTTAGGGAAAAGGATATTTTTTCCAAAATTCGTTCAAGTAACGATTTAACAAGTTGATTGGATACTCATAAAATGTTACCAGATTCATTATTTCACTTGAGTTTCCTCAGTTTTTACAATTATTCACACAATGTTACTCTGTTTCATAAAAAGAGTCGCAGCAAATTCCCGATACACAAAAGGCTCTGCAAAGCACTTGTTAATCATCAATTGACATTTCCCATTTTAAAGCTTATATCCGTTTTGATTGGTTGTCGGAAAGCAACTGGCGAAAGTTCAAATAAAATTGTATCTTTATAACTTGAACTGTTGAATGTTAAACTCCTTTCCTGATAACATGCCTACCCCACCTTTACATTCATAAAATTTTCCAAACATCAACGCATAAACTAATGGCGTAGAAATAATTACAATATCTTTTCAATCTGTTATTGCTCAGTTTAATTGGTTTAATATAAATTTTTTTATTGTGTGTATCAAATTTTGGTTTATTAATTTTAGAATGCTTTATTTTACTTCTAATTAATCTAATGTGATTACAGAGAATGGTAAGCAAAGTTTACAAAATAATTACAAAAAGGTGAGGGTGAGAGTAGATTTATTTTCCATTTATTTCAAGATATATTTAATGAAATAATTTATTCGTTTAGATTGATTATATTTCTTGCTGAAGGCAAATAGTTTCCCACTCTGCCCCAGGATTAATACCACAGTAATAACTGGATCTAGAATAAAATTTTCAACAATTTCACTATGCACATTTTGACCTGGAATCCATAGAACTCCTACTGGCCATGGGAACGGACACTGATATTATGATACCTCACATAGTTCTAATACACATTGTGTTTCAATTTGACCGACATTTCACATCACATAACATTACAACACGGTTCAACTAGTAAAAACAATACTTTAATCGACTTGTAAGTGCACTTGAAATTAATGAGCAACATTGACGACCGTATTGCTGAAATGACAAAATGGATGTGCTTGACTTCTATAGATGTCGCTTCTCTACAGTACTTTTGGGCACAGTTGTTAATTAAGAATTAGTTTATTCATGGAGACGGGTTCCTTTATTTTTGGAAGAAAAGTTGGAAAACTGTCCAATTTTTTGTTGGAAAAAGTTTGTAAAAGTCTGATGTCGTGGAATAACAAATTTGTCAGCTTACTACTCGAGGAAATAATTTAACAAAATCCCAACTGTCCCATAAGTCTTGTCCCAATTGTTTTGTACTTTATCCGCAAAGCTGCTATTGTAAATAATAAAGAAATTATAGGTTGTATAGACATTTGCTAAAGATATATTTTCCAATGAAAGACCTGCAGGTAATATTTTGTTGGAACATGTTTACTGGAACACTAACGACTATTTAGCTGATGTGTTTCATTCTGTCGATCATAATGAAATTTGTTTAAACCTGCAGTTGATTATTATTTCACTGCATGAAAATAATAATTTGCCCCGTGGTCATCATGTCACAATTACATACTTTCTGCAGCTGCTCGGATGTATCTGTTTATAATGTCCCTAACGTGTAAAGTTACAGTTCTGTAGTTTGTCCGGATTTTCAGAATCTCAGGGGCAATAACGGATGTCACTCGCCACTGCCATTTATACCAATCATCATGGAAGTGCAAAAAATTCACATTCTTATACTTAGACACTTTAACTACGAAAAACTTGTTTTGACAGTCGGATTTGATTTACATAGACGTCGGTATTTTTGCATCTGAAGGTATGGATGAAATTAAGAAAACAGGTAAATGATCCACGCTGTTCCGAGTGTACGAAGTAAATGGTTTGATCCATATACAGGGGTGTCATTTTGGTTGTCCTTCACCTAAATCTAAACCAATGTTAATCCACATTGATTAAATTTAATTTCGATTTTGCTCATTGGAGTACGCTAACTTAAATTGGATAAAAATTTCCAGGTCGTGCGTTTTTATTGCATATCACCTTACCAATTTAGAGACTTCAATTATGAAATGGCGTGACTTCTACACTGGAGACGCTCACCAAACATATGATATCTCAAACAAAATGAGTAATTTACTATTAGTAAATGTCTTAGCATGACTGCTTGTGAATTGTCAGCAGTCAGCATAGTGTCACGTTCTTAAAATAAATGAATTTGCACTTTGCGATATGCTATATCAAAAATATACATATGCAGATGTAAGTAGACCAGACATATAATTACATTCTATTGATTGACTTTTGACTAAATTGGCCCGGCGCATGATCGAGATGAAATAGTAAAGATTTAAAATATGATATTAAAGTATTTTTTTATTGACTTACGGTTGCTGGGTTTTCGCACCATATTCAAACATTCTGAGCAAATTCATAAAATTACAATCAACAGTTAAAATGGTATTTCAAGATTTTGGTTTTGTGACTCGTGTGTCAGAATTGTATTGAATAGAATTTATCAATTGTCGTATGGAAGCTATCATTTCACAATGGATGATGTGGTGGTTGCATTAAATATCTTTTCTGCGCATGGGTTAAAGGCAATGTAAAAATTCAAATTTTAATAGAAATAGCAATACATAAATTGCACTCATCCACTTACGTTCCATGCCTTAAGTTTGACACATTTTTCCTAGTAAGGTGATTTCCCAAATTAATCGTGTTGCAGATGTTTCGTGTCTGCATATGCTTATATTCATTCCACGTTCTCCTGATAGTATCATCATATGCAGTGTGCATAATGAGCTTTAATTTCGTCGACGTCGCGTATTTCCGATAGTGAAAAAGTGAGTCAAATTATCAAGTCAGGTCAGGTACGTTCTGTATCATTTATTGAATGCAGGGATTAAAGTATTGCTCTAGAAGCTGGAATTTACAAAATAGTGAATGGCTCAAGTATATCATTCCATGAAAACAAGAATGCGTTTGACAAATGCATTTGAACAATTATATGGACCTGGAAAAAATATTCTACTCTCAATATCAGAAAAGTGCTCCCAATAAATAGAGAATGTTGTTTGGGCGCCTGAATTAGTGAACGGAAATCCATTTAATTAAGATGTATAAGTTGTCTAAACGTATTCAGTAGCTACCTTGTGCAATAAAAAACATAATACGCACCCATCCATTGTCTCCAATTGATAGTCCGAAGCCTAATCCACAACAGACTATTATCATCATATATTCTCTGTATCATATTAGTTAATTGCCTTCGTAGCATTAATTATTTAATTAATTGACTTGAAGACTCCACATTATTGAATCAATACTTCACCAGAGCAAACGCTACACTAGAGAGGGACAGACTAACCATCTGGTTCGGTTGAAACTCTCCGTCCACACTGATGAGCCATTTTGGACGCTAAACTCTAGCATAGTTTATTTTATTGCATGACTTTGTTGAACGTTTACCATTTCAATCTAAGCATTTTTGCACCTCTGACCGAGCGAAGCGAGGAGACGTTCTTTCGTGAGCGAAGCTCACGATAACTCTCGTACTTGGATTAGCAACCAAATCAATGGCAACAATATAAAGGCAGGTTGCGTATTCAAGAGGTGTAATGGTTTTCGTTAGTGGGGTAAAAGCTGTCCCGATCAGTTGTGGGTAAACTACTGCGAATTTTTCGATGAAATAAAAAATATTGACATTTAGGGGACCTGTAGTTTTATGCTGAGCCTCGAAAACTTGAAAATTATTTTTTCATCAACGAGAATTTAGCATCAGAATACTGAAAAATTTAAATTTTCTAAGGTTTAATATCTTACTACGACTTGTCATGTGTAAAACCCCATATTCTAAAATTGTCAGCTCTATACTGATTCAAGTAACTGATTAAACGCCATTTTGAACCTACGACCTAGCAAAGCTTTACTAACGATAGTCCTCGTACATGGATTAGGAACCGAATCAATCGCAACATTATAAATGCAAGTTGCAAGATATGAAGTTCTTTTCGTACTAGGGCCAAAACAAACTTACATGAGTAGCGCCTATAAAACAATACAAATGCTTCCACGAAATAAAAAATGACACTTTGGACATTCTGACCAACAGTAACAATCCCTTTACTGCTGTGCGACTTTTATGTTGATTGGTTATTCGCGAGTGAATTGTATTATCGTTAAAAAGAAATAAAATAAAAAGAAAATTTAACAATTAAACGCACCTCTGATCATGCTCGATAGAAAGCTAAAAATAAATTGATGCGATTAAATTCGGACGGTCAGACGACAAAATGAACTACAACAGAAAGTCATACATACAACTCCAAGTGACTATCAGTATTTCTAGTATCGAATAGCTAGAAATTTGGGTACTTGTGTTCATCTGATGAGCTTCAATTTGTGGTATACAGGAGATATTTCCAAAACAAACATAAAAACCATGTACTTGGAATAATTAAATACGAATGGCCACGGTTCAATACTATTTTATTACCATAATTCATTTTGGCGTCTGAGCGTCTGAATTTAATCGTATCAATTTATTTTTAGCTTTCTATCGAGCATGATCAGAGGCGCGTTTAATTTTAAAATTTTCTTTTTACTCATGTTGGTGTGTTTATAATACATCACTGTTCCCTCTGGATAATAATGACTACACTTTTTACTATAATTTCTTTATGAGCTTCAACCTGCTTCAGGACACATATGGGAGTGATTTCAATATGTACTTACATTTAAATTCAAAGAGTTACCAATAATGATTGGTGACGCTAAAGTTGTAGCATGACACGCTTCTCAAGGTATTTGCTAAAGTTCAATATAATTTCAAGAAATTTATGACGAATTAATTTCGATCATGCTAAAGGTATGGCAAGGAATACGAAATTTTAAAATTATAATGCTATAACTGACCACTCGAAAAATTGTTGAAACCAATCATACATTTCAAAAGTTCTAAAAGCTTGGAATTCTTTAAATTTTATATTTAGTTAAGATTTGGGGACAAATGTGGATAAAGTATAATTGCGAAATTGAAACAAAGGAAATCTGAAAATATAATAAATTTACAAATGGGTTCTTATATATTTACAATATTACGACAAGTTGAACATAAAATGCCCTTTGTTGAAGTCCACAAAATAATTTCAATACCGTAGTAAATTTCTTTTTCTTGTATGAAACAGGTTACACAGAAAGCTATCCCTGACATGATCCCATATTTGTTAGTTTACTTTTTAGTTAAATGTAAGATCGATAAAACTATATTGAATCACTGAAAATTTTGTTCATCTTTTACAGAACACGCAATAATAAAGATGTATTCATTTAGTTTTATGCAGAATATTTATGATCATACTCATGGCTAATTACACGTTACATTCGACGATCTATGGTCCACCTTATTTGTCAGCCGAACGCTGGGGGTTAGTTCACAACATTTAGATGGTGTACGCAATTTTAATTTTTTTAAAATTGTGAAAATTGTTATATGAGACCTACTATTCCTGGAAACGGAAGGCTTTGCAACTTTTTTTCCACATTTGGCGCATAATTGGTACATGGAAGCAGGTCACTAAATAGTACCCAAATCGCGAAAGAACAGCCCTTAAACATTAATAAATCAAAAAATATGGGCATTTTTTCAGAAATCGTTTGTGTGCTCTGTAGCCCACAAAACTTGACCTAGAAATTCCAAATTTGGCACAGTGGTGTAAGCCACAATTCCCCAGAATGCGATTTTTGAGTTTTTAAGAAAAGCTAAATAGATAAGAAGTTTTGGCGGGAAAACTATTTAATTCAAAAACGGTATACGATTTTGAATATTCGACAACGGGAGCATAATTAGGAACTAAAACTACATTTTGTGAGTTATTTAGAATAATACTAAACTCAATAATTTGCCTAGAATTTGAAATTAATTAAAAAAATTCGGTCGCAGAACACACTTTTGACACCAAAGTATAACATAACTGCTGTGGATTCTAAGATATTGTAGGACTTTGGTGTCAAAATTGTGTTCTGCGACTGAAATTTTTTATTTAATTACAAATTCTAGGCAAATTACTGAGTTTAGTATTATTGTAAATAACTCACAAAATGTAGTGTTAGGTATTAATTATGCTCCCGTTGTCGGATATTCAAAATCGAATACCGTTTTTGAATTAAATAGTTTTCCCGCCAAAACTTCTTATCTATTTAGCTTTTCTTAAAAACTCAAAAATCGCATTCTGGGGAATTGTGGCTTACACCACTGTGCCAAATTTGGAATTTCTAGGTCAAGTTTTGTGGGCTACAGAGCACACAAACGATTTCTGAAAAAATGCCCATATTTTTTGATTTATTAATGTTTAAGGTCTGTTCTTTCGCGATTTGGGTACTATTTAGTGACCTGCTTCCATGTACCAATTATGCGCCAAATGTGGAAAAAAAGTTGCAGAGCCTTCCGTTTCCAGGAATAGTAAGTCATGAGGGTTTACAAAACTTGGTGTTTCTAGTTAGTCATTGGTTGACCTAATAAATCAAATGAACATCGCTTTCTACGCTTGCGAGTTGCGATCACTCCGAAAATGTATTTTAGACGCGGGTGAAATTGAGATTGCATCTGTTACTATGGTCAACGAAGACGCCGTAACTTTAACAACTGCATCTTCGGACGAATCTATAATACAAGGTATCCTACGAGGATTTTCGGCTTGGGCGCTTCTTGGCAGCATTTGCTCGGTAAAGGAAGCTACTTAATTGTTGAGTCTCCCAATTATAAACAAATACACTATTTGTTCGGGTTCTTTATTGATTTGATATATGTAATACGTAAAAGAGAATTCGATGAACAAATACTTAATCTTTCATTTCAATTTGGTTTTTAATAACTTTAAATTTGGGTTTAACTTTCATTCAATATTACACACACATTCAGATATTAAAATTTTGCACATTAAATAAACGAGCGAACATTATTGACAAGAATGTTAAGTTATGTTAAGAATGAATGAATTCGTAAAGTTAAGTTACAGAGTTAAAGACACCAGTGCTTCTTCCTAGCTCAGATATAAATTGGCTCACAATGCAAAGCCATCTCAACAATAGCCACCAGCCGTGTTAAGTCAATTAGAGCACCGTTCAATTTTTAATTTGTTGATGAACAGTAGAGATGAGAGCACAAGAACGAATGGGGTAAAATCGTCTCCCAGAATTTCCAAATTCCTGCTCGTCGCAGTGCTAATTTTGGTTTAGCTCCCTGACAATTACAACTTGAACAAAACTTTTGTCACAAAACATCACAAAAAAATTTATGAATAAGTTATTTTAAAACTCACTACTTTTGCAGCTCGAAATAGGAGAACCGTTTCATACAATTCCAATATTGTGAATAGATCCAATAAGCGAAGAGAAAGATCCTGGCTCGGACACAGGACAAGACTGTAAGTGTAGACTACACTGTGTAGTTATTAGTGTTCAATGAATAAATTCATTTATAATTATAAATTTATAATTTTAACTAACTATAAAATGATGCATACTTAGAATGGAGCAAATGAAAAAAGTTCTCGAGAAATGACTAACGTAGACGTCGTTATGTGTGAAAGCCAAGCAAATAGAAAATGGTTAGTCCAGGTGTGGGGCTCGTCTTCTTGATAAGTTGGTAACGACTGACTCTTAAGATGATACCTGAATGCACTTTGCTTTTCCATTAAACTTAAGTACACTTTCATCCTCAAAGTAAGAAACTGTTTCGCGCGAGATGATAATAGAATGTGGTTACGTTTTCAACTTGTTTGAGTTTATTACAACCTCAAGCTAATCATTTGGAAGGATTATTGGTTCCCTGGCAAATAATTACAAAAGTCGGAAATGAGTGGTTGGTAATACCAACTTGGTATGGTCCTATGGTGTTGGTAGATGAACCGTATTAAACCGGTCAGGAATTTCATAAATAAGATGATATGACAATTTGTAACCTTATTATCAACCTCAAGTCCACTGAGTAACACTGACGGCTGTATGCGAAATATGGACCGCCAGAGAAGCATTAATTTCCACAGATTAACTGGAATTCGGCTTCGGTGCAAAAAAAATAAACAAGTAAGACAATGGGTATGCATTTTATTTAAAAATTAATTGCCATTTTGTACAAAATATGCATTGTAAAGCATTTCATGAGAAAATGAGTGTTCGTGGACTTTCCGTGAATACAATCTCACATTTGTAATTTTCCTAATAGAAGAAATATTAAATTACCAAAACTAAATATCAAACGGTTGTGGTTATCCAATGTTGGAGACACCACCAGAGCAAAACAAACTCCAAATCAGACTTATCTACTTGCTTCAATGCTTCCACCCACCTCCGTCAGTTGACTACCTGTGTACTATCTTATATTAAAGTAACATGATATGATAACATCCGACGTTGAAGTTACAAATTACGTTGTGGTTAGAAAGCGTTTAAGACTAATGTCATTATTTGACAAAATTTGAAAACAAGATGCAAAAACACCTTTTATGCCTCAATTTAAGTAATGAAATGAGAATAGTAATTATGAGAAATTTAAGTTCTGTATCGAATATTTGAAACTTTGTAGAAGCTATTGTAAATGTATCACAAATCACACACCCTAGCATTTAAGCACAATCATTATAAATTAACATAACTGGTATCCATTTACAACGTCAATTCATTGAGCACAAACCTTCGGAAAAGTCATAATGCTAAAGCATTGAGACATACGCGGGGAGAACATAATATCGCTAATATTTGAAGTCCGAGTACTCAATATGACCGGTTCTTCCTGCACTGCCGGGTGACGAGTTGGTTATACATATATATTTTTTGTTATCGGTCCCTTTTATTTACATTTAATGCTCCCATTAATAATTTCTAATTTATAAGTCAAACGCAAACATATAATATAGGTTCGTCGACCTCTAACCCACAAATCTAAAAATATTGTCTCATGTTAACCATCACTGAAAATTTGAACATTGTGTTGCTGTCGGGATATTTATATTTACCATACATTCGTTGCAACTTATAATTTAATTTATCATTCTCAATCCATGTCAGCAAATAAATTACGATCGATCAAACTCTCGCTCATTTTTGGTTCATTTGTCGTGAAGGTTCTAAGTACTCAATCAAACAGTGTTTCCAGGGCTCAACGTTGTGATCAGCATCAGCAGCAGTCAGCATTGTGATCCACATCCACGTGAGTTCATAAATAGTTTACCCGGTAAGACAATGTCAATTTTTAACATAAGAGTGTTTAACGTTCTCAAAGTTCATTAAGACACGAATGTAATACCCTGCAAGAGTTTTGGTCCACAAGGTTGGCATTGTCGGAAGGTGCTTAATGAGTTATATTAATTAATTTTAATATATTAATAATTATTTTCCATTGGTTATTCGGGCACGTTGGCTAGCCAAAGGGTCATTATTATCATTTCGCAAAGAAGTGAACTAAACTAACTATAGATAAGTACAGGCTCTGAATGCTTTTTGTGTGAGTGAATATTAACTCCATTCGAATGGGGTGCAGAATGAGCTTATTATTATGCGCAACTTAAAATCAACTGCGCTTTTGCACAGTAGTCATTCGCATAGTTAGTTATAACTTTACTATAATGCGTTTATCATCCGTACATGTATTACTTAAACTGGAACTTATTTACAAATACAGTTTATATATATGTAGGTCTTAAACAAGAAGCTTACATATGAAGCACACCTGTTAATTTAATTTATAAAAAACGTACTTAGGGAAATTACTGGGGCATGTTTGCTTTGTAAAATTCTACCAATATACCTGAACGACGCAACAGTTGCGGAATTGACTATCATCCTGCTAATAATGTCCAATGTGAAACAGTAAATACATATACGGCTTACAATTTGTAATAATCAACGACTTCAAATGAGATTGCTTTCTACAAATGACGCATTAATTTTTTAAAAAATACATTGGTTCAGAATATGAAGGTATAATCCGGGTGAGTCCAGGTATGTCTACTTGCCTTTAGCTGATATCTCAGCTAACAGGAAACTTGATTTCCTGCCAACTCAACATTCAATCACCATTACTTTTCGCAAAATTAATCGGAGTCTAGTTCTGTAACTCAAACTCTATTAATTATGTTATTTTAATTTCAAACTTCAACTTGGACTTAACTAACATAAGTTCGTCGTCAACCTAACTCAACATATTGTTTCACCGGTATGAAGATGTCAGATGTTGGCGTTGAAGCTAATATTTGTAGAATTTCAATGATTCCGAGTCCGAGTCGGATGCTTCGTTACCCTAGCTAATATAAGCATTTATATATCTTCCTCTTTCCTCGTGTCTATAAACTAGTTGTCTAACATCCAAAGAAGCTGTGCACAAGAATGTTTTTGATTTGCCATCAATGGTAACAAGTTTTGTTAAAATAATTGTTATGGATTTCATATTTTGAAATGAAGGTGAGCACATTCTACTGAAACAAACATGTTGCCGCGTTAAAGACTTACATAACGTCCAAAACATTGAACTAAAATTATTTAACTCACAAACTAGAATTTTTAACACATGAGAAACGAAAATGAGAAATACCAACCTTAATTTATATTATAAATCTCTAGCATGAAATTGTAACTGATAACGTTAAACCTCAACGTTCTATGCACATACATGTTTGAACGTTATTTGCCACTTCAATTACTATAAAGGGTCCATTAAATAACATTGTCGACGACTCTATTGTCAAAACTGAGAAACGGATGGAAGAGAAGTAGGTATTTGGGACAGATACATGAGAGATGCAGTTTTCAAAGCAAGTGGTATTATGTTAAATTAGTAAACAAGCGGTGTCCGTTTTGTAAAAAGTTAATTTCAAAAATATGATAGGATGCTATGCTATCAGTTCAACAGATTGTGATGAAACTTTATGAATAAGAAACCTATTTGAACATCTCGATGCTAGATTAGACTACGATTCACTCCAGCTTTGGAGTAGGAAAATCTGAGTGTGTTCAGGTATCGTGATGATTTTAGCTAGATAATGTCTCAAAATACATCTGGTAATATTTAGTTGTCCATTATGTCAAAAACATGTCAATCGCTGCTATCATGCCAAACATGTACTTGGTCCTAATTAACACTACTTTCTAAACAAACACGTTATGGAGTTAACAGCGATTCTACGAGTCTTTGTCAGTTTTCTTCTGAGGACCATGACCTGAACTTGTATTTCATTTTAAGATCATACCTTGCATTGATGGAGTTTTGTCAATTATAAGATACTATCACAATTTGCACCCTTGGATATGGATAAACTAACCTTTCCTTTCATTCTATTCATACGTCTCGAAATGATACTTTGTGGCGTTGAAACGTTAACTTTAAACGAAATGGTTTCATATTTCTTTCCATTTCAATTGCTTTATGGAGTTCATTGAGTAACATTGGCGATTGTATTTTCAAAATTGCGAAGCAGATCGAAAAGCTTCATAATAGATAATTTTGGTGGATACGTGATAAGTGGAGTGTCGACACTTTGTGTTAATATATGTTGATTTGGTCAACACAGTACCCATTTTGTAGAAAATCAATTTGGCAAATATGATAGTATGCTATGTAAGCAGTTTAACCGATTGGTATTTACATGAAGCATGAAGACGATCAGACGCAATAAAGTTTACGACAGTGAAGGATAATAAACGTAATTGATAATTTCGTTTTACGATGCATAATGTATGGCCATGATACAAGTGCAAATGAGTAAGTATAACCAGTCGTACAGCAGTCCGAACCCGACATGCTTCGATTTCAATTATTGTTATATTTCTAGATAGAACACCCAGAGAGAGTGCAATGTGCCAAATATTAGGTTTCGGGATTGACCCGGGTACCGTTGGATGCCGCATGATGTTGGTGGGGCCTCTGGGGGTGTTGGTTTCGATATTGATGTCTGTACTGCTGGATAATACGAAGTGGCCGACAGGAGACATAATGTACCATACGATAAATGCAATGCTCTATTCAGCGCAGCAAACCGCATGCTGATCTAATGTCGCATTCCTGAGTTATGGCCAAAACGAATTACAGGGTTGGTAAATATTTGGAGTTTTTAATATTTATCTGCCAACAACTACGCCATCTGTGTCACATTTGCAAAGTCAATAGGTGCGCATAAATGCTCAACGTTTGCTTAATACGTGACAAAAGTTTCCTTCCGATTCAACAATGTATGTGGGTGTTGTGCTGCATTTACTTCGACTGGTCAAAACCACCCAAAATTGGCCCACAGAAGTTCATGGCAGCAGTATTTCGTCTACAAAGCAAATATTGGAAATCCAAAAAAGTGCATTTTGCACTGACTTGTCAGCTTTCATTTGACAGCTCTACCATTAAAATCGGTATTGCTCACCAAATGTTACAGTCTCATAATTGATATTTGGTGGGCGAAGCCATCTTCGCCTGTCTGACTAACCTGTAATATTTTCGAGCAACAGCTCCAAAATGACAAAACCGATTTTAATGGTTGAGCTGTCAAATGGAAGCTGACAAGTTAGTGCAAAATGCTCTTTTTTGGATTTCCAATATTTGCTTTGTAGACGAAATACTGCTGCCATGAACTTCTGTGGGCCAATTTTGGGTGGTTTTGACCAGTCGAAGTAAATGCAGCACAACACCCACATACATTGTTGAATCGGAAGGAAACTTTTGTCACGTATTAAGCAAACGTTGAGCATTTATGCGCACCTATTGACCTTGCAAATATGACACAGATGGCGTAGTTGTTGGCATATAAATATTAAAAACTCCAAATATTTACCAACCCTGTAATTCGTTTTGGCCATAACTCAGGAATGCGACATTAGATCAGCATGCGGTTTGCTGCGCTGAATAGAGCATTGCATTTATCGTATGGTACATTATGTCTTCTGTCGGCCACTTGGTATTATCCAGCAGTACAGACATCAATATCGAAACCAACACCCCCAGAGGCCCCACCAACATCACCCGGCATCCAACGGTACCCGGGTCAATCCCGAAACCTAATATTTGGCACATTGCACTCTCTCTAGGTGTTATATCTAGAAATATCACAATAATTGAAATCGAAGTATGTCGGGTTCGGACTGCTGTACGGCTGGTTATACTTACTCAATATCTTTCCATTCACGTTTATAAGATAATAATAATAACAAAGAATACACACATCTGACGATGCACTTAACTGCTATGTTGCTATGTTAGTTCTTTAATCGATGAAACGTATGTTAGGCAGCAGTAATTTTCGCGGCTTGGAGTATTGGAATTGGTTCTACAATTACACTTATGGGGATTCATTGCGTAATATTTCAGATATATTCCTCTGCGTTATCTTTAGTTTAAATTCTCAAACAACTATTTAATCGGAGGGTGCAAGATCATTTTTCACCTATGAGGTAGGAAAATTGACCGACTGTAGCTATAGGGTTTCATGACGTCGTGTTAAGCAATTGTATACCAGCATTAAATGCAATTACATTAAAGGGGAAATTGTTTTCAAAAACCTCATTTCAAGATGGCATTGATTTCTGTGCGCAAGATTCTACTTCATCTAGCGTTTCCTGCTGTCGTAAGTGTCACTGTTCGTCTACATCCTATGCCCATTTTAATTACCTTTCCAATTTTCTGTTAACTAGTTGCGATTATATATGCCGCATTTGCGTTTCAATTTCTGTCGATTGAATTATCATGGCCAGTCGTTGTTCAGTATTGAAAGTGTTGAAAGACAAATTCCGACAATTACAATATTCATACAATTGTGATTGGTAATTTTTACAATTTTTATGATTACTGAAATTTGTCAGTGCAACCATGTGATTTCTTTCCTACGGTGTAAGCTACCTTATGGATATTGTTCCCATCCGCGTTCGTAGAATTGCTTAATTGCTAAACTCGACGTCGCTATTTGCCAATATGCAGCACTGTCTTATTCCCAACAAGGCAGATACGATATCAGGGATTATTATTATTAGCAGGGAAGCTTTGATGAATTTATCTTAGGCTAATTTGAAAATCTATTTCTGCGTAATTCGGGTAATAGTTTGTATGGAGAGCTTGTCGTTGAGATTTGGCACATATCTGTCAGATTACAATTTAATTAAATGTTTACTTAACATTGAGGAAACAAATTTCAATGATTCAAGAACGACATGGTATATTCGGCACCATGATCCCGAGAAAAGACCTGCTACTTACTTTAAGTTTATATGGCCTGGCAATAAATATTGCGGCGTTGACATTATTGCACCATTAGTAATAAACTTGTGTGATTTGTGTACAAATTTTTCATCATTAAGGCGTTATTGACAAATAAATATATTCAGCTTAATTCGACAAACATATTATCGGTTTGATATATAATAATTCAAATTATCAAGCGTTTAACTGATATAAAACAATAAAGTATAACTGATCAATGACCCACTATTTCTCAAAGCGGAGAGCGTTTTCACGAAAAAAATAAAAATTGCTGATTTTTTGCACAATTATTTAGGACTATTAGTGAGGCCTTTTTCCACAAATGGTACCCCTCTAACCCAATCCTATAAGCAGATATGGGCAAATGTGAGGTTCGAAGGGTCAAAAAGTGTGTGCGCTCTGGAGGCCACAGTTTTTAACGAAATGAGCTGAAAATTGGCATACTTATTCATAATAAGATTTAAAACTTTTGGCAGGTTTGCGTTTTTCAAAATTTTGAAATATAAAATTTTTTGGCGCGAAAACTTTAAAATTCAAAATATGTTACCGATATCAAAAATTTAACAGCAGAATCAAATTCTTCATGAAAAAACACACTAAATAAGTTTTTAATGAGTGTTAATTGCAAATTTCCACAAGGTATAATTACACATTCAAAAATCAAAATTTGAAAAAAATATTTTTTTCACAAAAATTATAAGTTGTGGACTTAATCTAATACCGAAATCAAATTCAGTGAATTAAGTTTTCGTACATTGTTTGTAACCAGGGAATGTACAGACTGATGATTGTGTATTCTATCGCTTAGTATTTGATTTCGATTTCGAACCTCACATTTGCCCATATCTGCTTATAGGATTGGGTTAGAGGGGTACCATTTGTGGAAAAAGGCCTCACTAATAGTCCTAAATAATTGTGCAAAAAATCAGCAATTTTTATTTTTTTCGTGAAAACGCTCTCCGCTTTGAGAAATAGTGGGTCCAATGTCTAATTCAAGATGACAAGCAATGCTAAATATCAAATGATCGGTTTGTAGTGCTATTTCATTACTTGTTTAAAATTTAGATGCGCATATTACGCATATTTTAACTTAATTGACTTGAAGGAGCGCAACAATTATCTTATAATATATACATGCATAAAAATTAAGTAAAAAATTCATCCGGTGGAACGTTACCAAAAAGAAACCCTGGTTCGTCATATTGTACAAATGTTATACTGTGTACATTTCTTCATTCTGACTTAAAGTGGGCGCTCGAAATTGTCTTTCGTTTGACTGTCTGGGTGCGGACAACGGATTTTACTTGTGGACGAATTTCAATCGCAAGCAAATGGAGTCAGTTGAGTCACATTGAGGATTGAAATGTTGAATAGGCCAAATCTAATCGCGAAAATCGCATCAGTTCCTATGCGTGGATCACACGGTGTGGATTAAGTTTGCAAGTAGGTTCTTCGCTTTTGTAGGATAGATAGAATTTAAAATACGACTCGTGGAAGGCTAATTTGAAAACCTAATTCGATGTCTATTTCTCATGAACGAAAGTGAAACAGATTGTGCACTGAGCTTGTCATAGACATAATCAATCACATATTTTTCAGTTTACTATAAGTTCAACATTTAAGAAAGACACAAATTTTAACCGTTGAAGTACTTCGTGGTTTACAATGCTTTAATATATGCAAAATGGCCAATCGGATACCTGGATTGTATTTGATTTTCACATAACACAACAATTTGAATTTACGGCGTTGACATCGCATCAATGTATCAACAACTAAATTTGCGTTATTGGTGCAAATTGCATTACTCTCAAAACATTATTGACTAACTTCTCTGATTCTAATTCGATTAATACCTTTTTCGAACTAAATTACTTGAAATTATGAATTTATTAGTTGACGCATCTCAACCAAAAAATTCCAATTCTAAAATGATCAATGACTTATTTTGTTCTTGTTCTATTTTCTTTGCACAATATATCAGGTTACCGTTACTACTCTTCCCTACGGCTCCACATTCTGTCAACATTGCCATCCCAACAATCTGAAATGAAAATTGGTTAAATCTTAAATTAAGGCCCTCCCATCGTATATTAAACTTACAATTACAATATTAACTTCCACTTACTCGGTGACAACCCTCCAACCTTAGTTTGTACCCAAACGTCCCAGCTCTGGAATTTGAACTAGTGGCGTTGAAATATTAACAATATGTGTGTTAACCCTTTACGGCTGAATTGTTTAGACCTTCAAGATCAAAAGGACCAAGCCTTTAGATCGGCTTGATTTCAAGTGGACAAATAACGCAGCCACTGTGTATTAATTTCATTGCCACAAAACGAAAATGTAATATTAGTTCTGCCATTCAAACATTCGGAAACAAAAATTCCCATATTAATTTTTATTCAAAATCGTATAATGTGCAAATCAGAACATCTTACCAACGCATGGCTGCAAGATACCTGCGTATGTTTAAAAGTTTCCCGGCAACTGTATATGAACTGTTTTTAGCGTAGATTTTTTGCAAGAAGTTCAATTTGAAGTATGAAGAATACTGAGAAATTTCAACAAGAAACGACAAGAAAAGGTTTAATCTGTCATGTCATGCAACATTGACACTAAACGTTAATGACACTTATTCGCCTCACATTATCATGGAGCATTATTAAAACATTAATATCGGATGGCACAAACTTGCTATTAGTTCTCTGGTGAGCATTGTCACTTTTATGGTCACAACTGACAGTATCATATGTAAAAGTAGGCACATTCTGTATTTATTTTATTGTTTATTGAACTTGAACATAATTACATTTGCATTTTCAAACAAACAGATCAAACGGCCATCCAATCTTTCCAAATTTATTTTCGGCTAAACATCCATATAATGAAAAAATGGAGTTCTGGTTCTCCACAGAGGGACATGAAAACGTGAATATAAAAGTCCCGTCAGTTAAAATCAATTGGTTCATCCTTCTACTACTTTCCAATACACTGCCCCAATACAAATCAATGGAGCCACAAAAGTTTATCTAGTTTTATCATAGCCACTTGCTGTTGACGACATATTTTTTGGGATTGAATGGAACGTTCGTATGTATACATATCTTATATCATTTAATATGTTGCCCAGAAGTGCTAATGTGATAAAAACAAGTAACTTATTCCACCATTAGAGCCAGTGAAAGACGGCATTTTTTCAGTAATTAGGAGTAATAAACGCGCTTCTTGTAAATCACTAATTTAGATATGATGAAAGTTGTTTAATTGAGAAAGAATTACATTCTTTCAAAGAAAACTGGATGGCAACCAAACTATCGCTGAAATTTGAACTCACTTTATGCTAACAATTTGAAGTATATTGAATGCACATTGAGAATTATTCTTTACATTCGGCTACCATTTTAATCCAACATTAACCTTGTCGTTTTCAAAGAATCAGCGAAATAAGTTGGGAAGCTTCCTAAATTTGCTTAGCTTTCACGGGCCCTGCATACCACTATGCTAATCAACCCAACGTATAAATTGTAAATAGCCGCGTTGAAATCATAACAGGTCATATTTGTCCCAGCTAAAATTAATATCAACAATTAAGTGAAATAGAAGCAATCTGAGAGGTTTTCTTGAATATTAGAGTTGGAGTGGACTGTTTAATCTGTTCATAAATAAGCTTAATATGTAATAAATAAAATTTAAGGATACAGATGCCTCAGTTTTATTTAAATCATCACAATAGGGGCGCAGGACATGGTGCCGTATGTCGAGTTTTTTTAGAAAGGACAGTTTTAATGACATCTAGTTATGCATGAGTATTCCAGTAAAAAAGGACATGATGATATAATTGAAATGATTTTAACTCATTCCATTTGCTTTTCCAACAAAGTTTACCTTTTCTCTTTACGACTGTATAGTATTTGTTAATGACACACTGCCGCGCTTCCATTTAGATTCACTGATTTATTACGGCTATACATTGTACCGTATCTACACGTAATGTCATAAGTAAATTGACATTTCCATTGTCAGTCATATTAGCAACTGGAATGGATTGAGTAAAATGAATTGACGACCGTATTGTAAAAATGGGTCACGGAATCTATATTACTTAATCAGATTGTCGTGGTGTATGTCCTTGAGAGAAGTGCATTTGAAGATAAGCTAATTTCGATGCAGAAAAAGTTAATAAATTAGATGTATTTAGCACAGCAATAACTTCAAAATCGCGATAACTTACTGTTTATAGAAGGAATGATCTAGCTTGTGAAAGTTCTTACATATTTGTCTGATTACTATATACAAACGATGACGAAAACTACAAAATCGTCTTTTGCCTGGATTCCATGTGGAAAAGAATTGAACTAATGTGTTTTGAAATTCATTCCGATAGAAATTATTAGATTGCATTGTTTAAACGCGCCACAGCAACTCCATAAGCCACCATACATTGAGATGTTACGAGTGCTTGAAAATCATAAATTAATGCTGTAGTAATGTTCCTTCAGTAAAATAAGCTAGGGTTTACTCAGGTGATTTTTTCGAAAATGTGTTTTGACGGGGTACATTGAGAAAAACAGGTTTTTTCAGTGGGCACAGTTTTTCTTCCACGTTTTCCATCGGAATTGGCTTAAAATTGGCAACGATATTGTTTATAGCATTCTTCAAGACGTTCAGAAATGAAACTGTAGATTTTTTAAACATAGTTGGAGCAGTAGAGGTCAAAAGGTCCAAATTTTGAAAGTTTATAAAAATGCATTTTAAGGTTCCATTTAACGGAAATTGAAGTTCAGAACCACCCGCAATAGTAATTTCCATGGAACAATACCTTAAAATGCATTTTTATAAAATTTCAAGATTTTGACCTTTTGACCTCTACTGCTCCAACTATGTTTAAAAAATCTGCAGTTTCATTTCTGAACGTCTTGAAGAATGCTATAAACAATATCGTTGCCAATTGTCAGCCAATTCCGATGAAAAACGTGGAAGAAAAACTGTGCCCACTGAAAAAACCTGTTTTTCTCAATGTACCCCGTCAAAACACATTTTCGAAAAAATCACCTGAGTAAACCCTAGCTTATTTTACAGAAGGAAAATTACTACAGCATTAATTGGTGATTTTCAAACATTCGTAACATCTCAATGTATGGTGGCTTATGGAGTTGCTGGCCAGGTATTTACACCAATTTTACGTACCATAACGTAGCCAGTTGAAGCGAATCGTGCTACACCAAGAGTGGCCAAATGTTACCTCTTGTCCCCCTCATGGCTCAGCTGGTAAAGAAAAAGCTTCATAATGTGCCATTCTATCCAGCTTACATAGTGAAGGCGGTATGACGGATCTCCGCGCGCTCTCCGCTAACGCGGTTGCTATGGAGCTCCAATTGTAGTTTGAATTGTTATTGTCAAACGAACATTGACAAATACAACATCTTACCAGTTTTTTGGTCTAAACACATGTCAGTCCAATTCTTCCATTCGCTAACCATAGATAAAACATACCCACCTAATGTGTAATTAACAGTCTACCTCCTTGAATATCTTGACTTGTGGCGTCAAAGCGCAAACATGAGACAGTGTGCTGACTAGTTGCTAATAAAACTAAAGATCGTCATGATCCCAATGTTTAATGTCAGTATTCGTGCAGGTTGTAATATACAAATAATATATCCAGACATCAATTTTGTTTTGAAACAACGGATTTCTGAATCTCAAGATCAGAAAATATGTGACGTTCCAGTTCTAGCAATACATATTTCCTAAGATATTTTTTTATAGAATATAAGTATAGCTGGTTATCATTTTGAGAAACGCTTTGGTAAGAAAGAGGCAATGTTTAAACTTGACACCAGAATCAATCTTGCTGGAAATTGTTTAGAAGTTGCAAAACAACCACAGGCTCAAGTCGCAGGGACAAAAAAAAACAATTATATCATGAATGTTTGTCCACAGTGATTAACAGAATCATTTGGTTTTGTACTTGAGAATAGTGTTTCACAAAGTTGTAACACGACCATGGACTTCTTTAGCCTGATACTTACAACAGTAATCTTTTGTCAATTTGAATCAAGATTTTGGAATTGGAATTCGATTCACAAAATTTGCCAGAATTGATTAAGTAGGCTAATCCGATGTTAGGATAAATTATACAAATTGGAAGGGCTTTGCCAATGTAAATTATCAGAACATGAAAGTAATATTAGCGTATCTACTATTGAAAGATACTTTTTTCATGGTGGTTTTTCTAGCACACATAGGAACTTAATTAACAAAAGCAGACAAGTATACAATTCTACGTGTTTTAAACGGTAAAATTTTATTCAATTTTATTGCTCGACACCATTGTTCCCGATCTGTCGGAGCTTCTTCAAGGTACTATCCATCACCGCTTTTCCCGTATTGTTTTCAACGTTTCCGCAAATATTTCGCCATACTTTCTGAGAGGTTGGTGGGGATTATCGCTTGAAGTACTGCGCTTTGCATAATACCCTAAACATATCGATTGATATTGCTTTGGGGACATCTGGTACGTTTTTAGCTTTTTGTATGAATAGGATGCGGTTATCGGTTAAGTACGATTTGAGTTTGGAAGGATACTTTTGTTAAGAAATCGTAAACTACATTTCGGTTTCAGTTGTAGGTCTTTGACATATTTAATCAATGGCTCAATTAATTGATTATATGAAAATCAGGCAGACATTTCACAAATCTCTTTGAACAATTCTTTGTACAAGGAAAAAAATCTTCACTCAATTTCAAAGATATGTCCCCAATAACAGAACCTGTAGCGCAGATGCATGAGTTACTGGACATAAATCCATTTAATTAAAATTTGTCACCCTTGATCCTTGCCATCAATTGTTAGGGATTTTCCATAAAATATGCATTGTACAATAAAAAAACATAATAAACACCCAACAATGGGCTCCTATTGACAATCCAAAACCTTATTCCTCCTATGAAGGTCTGGATTATAATCCTCTGCTCTTTACTGTACGGCTCCCGGCATGGATATATTAGTTTGCGGCGTCAAAATATTAAAAATATAAATCGTCACCGGTTGCACAAAATGTAAGCAAGATCAGAATGTTTAGTATCGGTATCGGCTTAAATTGTAATTGGCAAATTATATTGCCAGATATAAATTTAGTTAAGCGACTGTTCACCCACCTGGCTAAGAATAAAAACGTGGAAATTTATTTTAAGCATCTGTGCAACAAAATTATTACAATAAAAAGAGCTAAATCAATCAAGCAATAGAATGCATATCCTTTTGTGAAATTCAAACATGTCTGGGATTGTTGAACGTTCGGTGTACAGCGAGTTCAAGCAAGACACTCAGACAATTCTCCATACGTCATATTATTCAGCAAAGACGCCTTTATTATGTAACGAAGTTACATTATAAAAACAACACGAGGGATGAGGGGGGTACGGGTAAATGTCCGTCTGTCCGTCTGTCCACTCGATAACTTTCGAAAGCCTTAACCGATTTAACTCAAAATTGGTACAAAGGTTCCTTGGACACCAAGTAACTCTGCTATTGAAATTGGACCAAATTGGTCAACGGTAACCGTTAGAAACGGTTACAACTTTAAAATCTTAACATAGTAGTATACATGTATGATACATGATTATAGTGTATTTTTTCACCAAACTACCGAATCCGAAGTCAGATTTTGAAAATTCCTAACGGTTTAACGGTTAACGGCCATTTTTTATTTTTTTACGATTACTACTAAACAAATAGAAATTTTCAACATACGAAACTACATATTACCATAGGACTACGAATACTGAATAACAGTATCAATGGTTACCTTTAACGGTTAAAAACCGTTACAACTTTAAAATTTTAACATTCGACCCTACATGTGTTACACATGACCATAGGTTGTTTTTTCACCAAACCACCGAATCTGATGTCAGATTTTGAAAATTCATAACGGTTTAACGGTTAACGGCCATTTTTCATTTTTTACGATTACTACTAAACAAATAGGAGTTTTCAACATACGAAACTACATATTATCATAGGACTACGAATACTGAGTAACAGTATCAATGGTTACCTTTAACGGTTAAAAACCGTTACAACTTTAAAATTTTAACATTCGACCCTACATGTGTTACACATGACCATAGGTTGTTTTTTCACCAAACTACCGAATCTGATGTCAGATTTTGAAAATTCATAACGGTTTAACGGTTTAACGGTTTAACGGTTAATTACCGTTTTTTATATTTTTTTACAATTCTTCGTTACATGGGTTCAAAGGTTTGCCTTTTTATTATTAGAGTTAAAATACCAATTATTGGTCCGGATTATGACAGCGGCTTCAATCGCTGCATGAATGATGTATAAATTAGCAGCTTGACGGATTATCTAAAAATCCATTTTATCTTTAAATAACTCTCGAGAAGAAGGTCTCACATCCTTTTACTGTAATGTTTTATGAATTTAGTTATTAATACTGCCACGACGTATTCAGTGATCAAGCAACTATGGTCTTCTCAAAAATGCGCATAGCATGAAACGATAATTTGTGGCGTTGAAACTACATTATGTCATGCTACCAAAATTTCAATAGCTAGCTGCAACATTTGATCAATTTTGGAAACAAAATCTAAAAACGTATATTATCTCTCCTTAAGTTGGGAAAATATAAACTATACTATTACAAATTGTATATAAATCTGCGTAGGATATTTATTAATTAATTTTAGTATTGATTCCTATTTGAATGTAAGTTTACAAATTCCGAACACTTAAGAAACGTACAACCCACATTATGAAAAGCGCTATCCCTGCGTTGCTTTGGCTGTTGAGCTACTTATGGCCAGCTTTGGCTCACATACAAAATTAGTGACAATACAAGTCATTTCAGACGTACAATCAGCCATGTGAAATGATGTACAAGATCCGCTGTAAAATTTAAGACGAAGAAGAAGCAAAACAAATTCGACCAAAGTTTGGCCATCTTGCAACTAAAATTGAAACTAAAATTTTGTCACAAAAAATTGAATCTTTCTCTTTCATGGAATACTGTACAGATTATCACAGTGAATGATATCAACAACGTTGGAGACTACGGTAATTACAGAGAAATGATCCAATCTATCCAAAGTACTTCAATCGAAAATTCCAAATTAAATGCCTTTTGTGGAAGGCTATTTAGAAAAGCGTGCTAGAGTTTTTATTTTATAAGTTATACAGTTGGTGGGAAGGACTTGTAGTGGTGATCATCATACATTTTGTCAATTAACTGTTTAGTTAAGCATTTTTAGGCCGAGTCAAATTCGAAATATTAATTATGACGCAATTTATTCTACAACAGAACGAGGACAGTGCGGTTTTTGAACCTACTACCTTTATAATTGTTAGATGTTATGAAAGTTAAAATTCATGACGTTGAAATCACATTATGCCCACATCACTAAATTGGCGATGGTGTTGCCAACTTTTCGTAGCCATCAAGTCATCGACTGAGATCCTCGGCGCGAAGTCGACTTATATCGTCTGAGTTGACAATAGCACAACCTACAAATTAAGTACTTTTCGATCCATCGCATCCAATAAATAAACTACGAGTGATCAACGCCTGATTTGTACAGTGTATAATACACTGTCAATTGTCCACTGTCCACCAAAATGGGGAGTGGACATGGAAATTTGGATTTTCTGAGTCTTTCACGATATGTTATTGTTACGTTTTATTTCCACTTTCATTTTTCTTATTGAACATATATTATACAGGTGCATAGGTACATGATATCGATTAATTTATGTGACAAAGTTCAAAGCGATGACTATAGGCTATAGGCTATAGTACATCTATTGTATGTTTACATAGTGGTTATTAACGATATTGACATTGCTTAGTGAAATATAGTTT